>CM052895.1:73030578-73179886 GCA_028534135.1 Potos flavus | reverse complement strand
ATACAGCAGAGTTAACTAGCCACGGAAGAGCTGGAGACATAATAAAAGAAATTCTCAAGTATTAAATGGAGTAAGTCACAGATTCTAGCCCTGGAACTGAAGGATCAGAGGGAAAAGTTTAGAATTTTTAACACTTGTAATTTGGGAGACCCACAGACTGTCACTCAGACCTCTGAGGAGAGATCAGCCAGTAGACGCTAGTGTCTCAGCTCGCAGAAAGTCTGTGTGGCCCTGGGACCCAGACCCCTCAGAAGGGAAGCCTGGCCTGCTGGTGCTGGGTCTCTGAGAGAGCACAATGTCAGCAGTTCTTTGAGGTGGAAAACTGCAAATTTAAATCAAGTGCTCCTACCAGAATGAGCTGCCACAATTGAGATGTGTTCCTAGGAGGACAGAAAACAAACAGGAAGGAAAGCGTTCCTTTTCCCTTTCAGGACTTCCTCCCTCCAGTCACACTAATGGCAGACCCTAACAGACAGGTGGAAGGGCAAGGCAGACACGTGACTGAACAGTCTCAGTTTCAGCATCACAAACCAGGATGTAAAAGGGTGCGTGTGAAGCTGAGCGACGGTGGCTTACTAATTAGTATACCCTTGCAGCTTACGATCTAGTAGAATGACTTATGCAAAGGATATATAAGGTATCACAGAACTGCCAGGACACATTAAAAAAACAAAACAAAAAACCCCAGGAAGGTATGAATCTCATCCCATGAACTCTAGTGTACAGGAAATATCAACCATATTCTCTTTAAATACACTTAAATCCAATTCTGGGTTCCACTGCAGTCATTACGGCAGCTCCTCCTCTCCCTAGGGCTTCGCAAACATCATTTGCTGTGCCATTGCATCCAGGAGATTTGCACTGGTTTCTCCTGAGAAGCCAGGATTCCCCCTCCTCCCTCCGAGACACCAGCATCATGCCTTCAAAGAACTTCAGCCATTACAAAAGACAGAACGGACCATTGACTTTTAGGCAGCTTCTGCTTTGAGCTCTATGAAAACACTCTGAAGAATAAAAATGCGAAGGGGCTGTCTACCTGCTTAGAAAAACACTTGGGAAAAGCAAACAAAAATTAAATATTTTAATATTTTTTAATATTTAATATTTTAATACACTCGCCTGTCACACAATGCCTATGGTTTCAGAACAAGTTACTACTATTCAAAAAAAACAGAAGCATGAAATGGCAAATTTGCCTGTTTCGTAGCATGTCCCCCTTTGCGCCTCCTGTGAGCTGTCCTCAACATGTCAGCCGTCGAGGGATAGGCCCTGAATCTAGAATATTCCTCCTGCTGTGCCATGACCAAAAAAAAAAACAAGGCGTATGAGAAACTTCCTTTGTGGTCGTACCTGTTCATCTGTAAATATTACTGAGAAAAGAAAAACTCTTCTCTATTGTTTTAATCATCATTACTATTTTCAGGATGTATAAATCACTAGTTTCACTAGGGGCTAAACATTCTCAAACCACAGTAATACTAGTGTTCATGACAATATTTCCAATTCCCTGCTGTTTTCCTCAAAGCAGAGCAGAGGCAGCCTGAAACTCAACTTAATTTCCAGTGCTAGTTTCAAGGTCCTTGGAAATAATGAATGTGTTATTTGATTTATATAGTAAATGTTATTTGCCAGCATGATTTGCGCTCTTGAGATTCTGGGTACATTGTCGAGTTTGGGTCGGTGTTAAGAGCATTGCCTTGAGAGCCTCTCTTTAGGAAGTGTCTTGAGAAAGGAGGCTTATGATCGGCAAAACAGGGCCAGCGACACCTATGAATGGCAGGCCTGAGGACTTCTAGTGCTTGGCGTGAACACCGAGAAATCTCTTTCCGAGGAACTTCCTGTGGCTTTGCATCTCTGACTGGGCCATCTCAAGTGTTAAGTGAGATGTGAAAGTGTTCATGCTGTGGGTCTGGTCCCCACCACAGATGACTTGCTGCTGTACCCCAAGGATAACTGGGAATAACAATTAACGATAATAATATTAATAATAAGTGATAATAATAATAAAGAATATTGCTGCTGTTCCACCTCAGGGCTGGGAAATGGGTCCACATAGCACTACCAGAAACAAAACCACAGTCTGGATGCTTTGGGCTTCTCTTAGTACAGGGCAAATAAGGTCAAGATCATAATCCAAAGAGGTGGTTCTTTCTACCTAGTTTTCATATTTTGAAAACTTCTCCCCAAAACATCATGAGAAATCCCAGTAAGAAAAAGGAGGGTACATGATCCATCTTTGCCCACTGTGTCACTCACTAGATTCTCAAAACCATTTCATCTATCACATACATTACTTCTAGGGATACACCCCCCCCCCAAAAAAAGGGTTCCCACAAAAAGAGATAGCCATGAAAATTATTTTGTTCAATTTATCCTAACATAACAGAAAATGTAACCATTCAAAGTACCACCCCAGTGCCTCGGTATACATGTGCAGTCCAAAAGAAAATAATGCTGCAAGACTTTTCAAGCGATTATGTACAAAGAAATTTTACTTTATGTTCTTGATAACAAGCAAATGCATCATGATCAGCAATCCCTGAATCTTCTCTTCATATTATTTTATTCCCTAATAGAACAGTGTACCTTGTAATAAGGTTTTTTACCTCCTCCTATCCCTCAGTGGCACCCAGGAAAAACAGTAAATTAAAGTTTGTGCCCATGAATTACTAAGATCTTTCCAACTTCTCTGAGGCAAAGAGATTTATGTGATGAAACCAATAGCTTTTTGCAACCTGTCTTACAGTGTGCATTGTCTGCACAATAAGATACGTCTTCCTTTCTTCCTCCACATTAGCCAGCCTCTAAAGGTCACAAAAGCTAACTCCAAATATAATGACATCCAGTAACATCTCTATTGCCAAGAGACTACTAGCCGACTCTAATGCAATGCATTCATTAATGCAGAGCAGCATTTCTCTTAGCATTTATTATGCCCTTGTGCATAGACTCAGATCAGTTTATGTTTGTTCTGAAGAATAACATTCTGAACTAAAAGAAAATGAAGGTGCTAATGATGATGATGATGATGATCATCATCATCATCATCATCATCAAACTGGGTTTGACTTTGCTGCTGTTTTAGCTTGGGTAGGAAATTTCAGAAAAAAATTACCCAATAGATGACTCTGTTTTAATCCTAAGAGCCAAACCTTCTGTGTAGATAAAAAATATTTATTCCCATGGAAGTGGATATTATCTTACATAAAACTCTAAATTGAATTCCCAATAGGGCTATTAGTCTAGGTGCTCATTAACCTGTAGGAACCCAGAAGTCCCTAGAACTGAACGGCCGTGGTCGTCATCACAGTGGCACTAGGAGCAACCTACGAAGAGTGCTGGAGTCCTCTCCCAAAGCATTAAGAAAAAACGGGGGAGTGGCTGTCTTTCTTGATGTCATTTTCCCTCCGACCTGAAACCAGTAATTCCTTTTGTTCTCTGTGCAACCCAACCTCTTGAGAGGACTGAGCCTTGTTGGCTAAGTTCTCACAAAGACTAAAATTGACTGTAATCATCTTTGTACAGTATGTTATTTGAAATCCCGTAATGGCATAATGCAAACGGAAAACCTTCTTCTTTCCATTCTTCCTAAGACCAAAGACCAAATAAAAATTAAAAACAACCCCTTTCCCTTTCCAATGGGGACTCTTTCACGGTAAAATGGAAAGATTTCGGCCTGCCTTTGCTGCGGCAGCTCCCACGCCTACCTAATTTAATGACACTGTAAAGCTCTAGTAGTTGCACTCCTCAGATAACACATTAAAGTGTAGCTCTGGGTGAGAAATAACCTGACATCAAAGCCTCTCAAGAAAAACACATTCATTAGACATGAAAACAGCCAGAGAGGAGAGCTCCAGTTTGCCCTCGAAAGGAACGTGAAGTGTCAAGATTCTGAGGTTACACTAAATCCTAGAAAGCCACGAAAGACCTTCTATATTTGATAATGATGCTTTGGTGTGAAGAAGCTGAGTACTTATAAAATTATGTCACATTTAACCCGAATCACAGGCTATGGTCTTCACTGAACACCTGTGCTTAAGTTCCAACCCATCACATCCCCTGAGGAGAAATGAAAATTGCAACATCTGCTAATGATGTGACTTTCAAGCCTGCCACGAAAGAAAGAGCTAATGCAACAAACTTTCCTCTGTGGAGAAAAAGAAGCCATTTAAATAATTTCAAGCTTCTGAAGGCTATGTGAGATAAGGCACAGACTGAGATGAATGAATTCACTATTTCCTTCACTTGGTATAGAGGAGGCAGGGGGACTCAGAGCCAAGGATCCTACTTTTCATTCCCATGTATATTTCTGGCTCATTAAAACATCCAAGAGCAACCAGCTCATTGTAGTCTCGGTTTTCCATTTATTAAATTCTAAAATGCATGATGTTGCGGTAGTTTCTCAGTCACTTAGTCCTTCCGACAGGCCCATGGAGCCCTATTCTGATCATCGTAAGCCTCTAAATAGTACGCAGAAAACCCAAATATGAAACTAAGCTGGAACCTTGGTTCATAGGTCTCCCTTCCTTGTATGGTTCAGGTTAGGGTTGCCACAGAGGAATTCGCATGAGATTTGGAAGTGGGGTGTGGTGGTGGGCATGAAGCTCAGAAGAAGCCTCTAAAAGTCATGCACTCTGCTGATGATCTGATGGCTCACCTTGTTGCATTAGGCAGCAGCAACCTGGGCTGGCAACCGTCCCACTAAATTTCTCATATTTTCTAGACACACGTGCAGCTCTGCAGCAAGGGACCCAGATCCTTCTGCAGATCTTCTCCATCATCCAGGTTAGATGTAGGGTGAGACTAATGTGAGTGCCAGTTTGTCCTTCTGGATTTCATTCATCCCAGCTAGTTCCAGTATGTCCCTGCTTTACAACCAGCTTGTTCTTTCCCACTGCCTGTCCGGGGACCTACAGTGATTACGGCTTATTTCCTGTTGCAGAAGCAAGAGCTTGCCTTAGTGCTCTGGTTGAAATATTTTTGTCCCGCACTAAACTCACAAGTTGAAATCCTAGTCCCTGAAGTTGATATTATGAGGAGGTGAGGTGTTTGGGAGGTGATCAGGTCAGGAGGGCTCTCGTTAGGCCACTCAAGGTCATTACAGAAGTCCAGAGGGAATCTTCACTACGAGAGGCACAGTGAGAAGGCAACAGCTATGAACCAAGAAGAGGGTCCTCATCAGAACACAACCATGTAGGTGCCTTGATCTTGGACTTCCCAACCTCCAAAACTATGAGAAATAAATGTCTGCTTTTGTAAGCTATCCAGTCTGTTGTATTTCATTACAGAAGTCTAAACAGATTGAGACACTTAGATTTTTTTTTTCCCCTTCATATTCCCTAGTTAGTGAATTCTCTAATCCTCCAACCATCCCTTCTAGACCTAATTTCTGGCTTCTCTCATAGTATTATAATGCCTAATCTCTGTAATAAATCACTCCTTTCAGGTCTTTTGTTCCCCAACTAAACTCATAATTTTGTGAGTCAGGAACTGGGGCAGAGCTCCAGTGGGCGATTCTTCCATCTGCAAGGGTTGACTGGGTCACTAGATGCTATTCAGCTGGTAGATGGATTAGACAGGAGGGTCCCAAAACGTCTTAGTCACATGAATGGCACCTTGGTAGAGGCATCTGGAAGCTGAATCATACTCGCCCCCTCTACATCTCCATGGGGTCTCTTACGCAGGATATCTGAACTTCCTACAAGGAGCCTCAGGCTCCAAGGGAGAGGCAAGTTGCCAGACCTCATAAAGGTTAGCCTGAAGCAGGCATAACATCCCTTCCACAGCATTTCCCTGGTTAAAGCAACTTCCACAAAGGAGCAAGAGAGAGACCCAATGTCCTGATGGGAGGCATGCCAAAGAATTTCCAGTCATCTTAAATCTACTACCAAACCAACTGGCCTTGTTTATGTTAAAGCCAAGTTGGTTAGAATTATGCCCTGTCCTCATATTTCCTCCTCTCCCCTTTTGCTGCCTTTTCCCACATTTACTTATTTATCTACTCATTTAGTTATTTTATGTGATCCTTAAGATTGTCAAATCCTTTTATGTGGCCATCTTACTTCCCAAATAAGATTATAAGCTCTTTGAGAACAGGATTGGATTCTCTTCCATACCTATTTGCTATCTCGTGTCCCCAAGTCTGTGGCCTCTGGGAAATTCACAGATACAGGAAACCCAGTCTATGAGAAGTAGACCTGGAGATCAAACATGGTAGAGTCCTAGTGGCCAGGGAACTGGAAGCAAAGTGTAATATTTGATGCAATGAATGTCCTATCATGGTAATTAACTGACACAGAGCCAGTCAATAGCACCCTCTCCCACATCAGTCTAAAGCTCCTTTTAGACAAACTATGAGTGTGGAAATACGCAGTTTTCTTACTCTCCTTAAAAACTTTTTTTAATTAAAAAAAAACCTTTATATAACTTTAAATTAATCTTCACCATGAGCCAGAATTTAAAAGCAACGGGTGGGGTGCCTGGGTGGCTCAGTGGGTTAAAGCCTCTGCCTTCAGCTCGGGTCATGATCTCAGGGTCCTGGGATCGAGCCACACATCAGGCTCTCTGCTCAGCAGGGAGCCTGCTTCCCCCTCTCTCTCTGCCTGCCTCTGCCTACTTGTGATCTCTCTCTGTCAAATAAATGAATAAAATCTTAAAGAAATAAAAAATAAAAGCAATGGTTAAGAAACTTCTTTATTTTTTTTTTTTAAGAAACTTCTTTAAAACCACAAAGAAAACTTTTGATTTTTGAAATCATTTTAAACTTACATGGAAGTTGGAAAAATAGTACAAAGAGTTCCTGTGTACCTTGACCCAGCTTCCTCAAATAATAACATCTTCCGTAGCTATGGTAAAACGTTCAAAACTAGAAAGTTGTTTCTGACATAATTCTATTCACTAAACTACAGACACTGTTCAGATTTCACAAGTGTTTATATATTTATTTTTTGTTAGAGATTGCGAAATGTCACCACATGTATAGATTCATATAACTACGACCACAATCGGGATGCAGGACTGTTTCATGACCCCCAAAATTTCCGCATGCCACCCTTTTATCATCAGATACTCCACCACCCCATCACAGACAATACAATATACAAGTGGTACAGTGGGAAAAGGATAATAGCCACGCACAGTTCCACTGAGAATAGAGAAGAAGAAGAAAACACCAGACATCAATCCATAACAATGAAGTAGCTCTATAGGGAGAAACTTCTGAGGTCCCCGCACCCTGGCAGTAGAACAACTTCTTTAATTAGGCCCTAATTCTGCTTTTTGGGAAAGTCACAGTTGGACTCCTACAGGAAGCAGGCTCTGACAGAGATTAGCACCAGGAGGTTACCAGAAAATGCTCTTGGGAGTAACTCCTGTGGAGAAAAGCCAATAGGCAGAATTGAAAAGAGAGGTAGATCTCCATCCACAGTCTCACTGGAAGCTTCGGCCATCCCATAGGGGGGTTCTAATGGTGGGCTGTCTCTTCAACACTGTCCTGAGATGGGTTGAGAACACTGGCCTTTTATTCTCACACTGAATGGCCCCTAGATCTGGGAAGCTGCCATGTCTTTCGGCAAGGCAGCAGAGGGCCGTTGGCCATTGGCACTCCCGATATCAGGGGTAAGAAGTTTTTTAATCTGGAATGGAGGTACAAATGGAGCATCCCACCCCAAGAGAGGAACTGTCTTTAGATCCTGGGTTGCTGGACCATGAGGGCTCTGAAAACCTTACAGAGTACAGGGCACTCTCCAGATATTCTGGGCTTTGAGCCAGATGGGGTAACACTTAGGAGGAGGAAAGTAGTCTATATGCCGGAGTAAGAGCATGAAATTGTAGTTGGAGACCACGGGTAGACTTTGGCAGAGACAGGTATCTCCCCAGCAGAACTGCATGTCCCCACCTCAGGAATGCAGAGTTTCTGGGAACTGGCTTTCCTGGCACAGACTTCACTTCCTATATCCCCTACTACCAGCAGTTAAGGTGGCCTCGTGTTTATTTCCGTTCACTGAAATAAAAGCAAAAGTGATGCATACCATATACAACCCAGGCCTTTCAAAACCTCCCAGTCCTGCTTCTCCAAGCTCCTTCCCCTTCTGCCTGGGTACAAAGAAACGATGTGTTGAAGGTAACAATATTTCAGTCAGCCTGGGTCCCAGGTAACGGCATGAAGGAGAGCCTTCCTCCATCCTGTTTACCTGCCAAGTACTGTTTCCTGAAAAGCCCTCACACTGCTTTGGTGTTTTTGTCATGGTGGCTAGCTCTTCGTGATCTAATACAACATACACACACACACACACACACACACACACACAAATAGTTTAAAACATAATTTTTAAAAGACATTATTTACAGCAGTCACAGTGACAAAGTTTTTAGGCAGAAATCTAACAAATTTGTGAGACCTTAATGGTGAAATTATTAAAGTCTGTTGAAAGACATTAAAGAAAAGTGAGAGGGATATAGGAACACAGAAGAGAGAATGGTCACGTCCACACAGAGGAAGATATAATAATGTAAAGATGTTGCTTTTCTTAAAATGATACTCAAGATTAAGTACAAGTCCTAACAGTCGTCAATGAGGTATTTCATGAAACTTGACAAGCTTCTTTTAAATGAATACAGAATAAAAATGGCCCCAAAGAACTAAGACATTCCTGAATAAGAACAAGATGGGACAACTCTCCTTTCTAGATATTATTTTTAATTCTTAGGATTATAGTAACGTGGCATAAGTGCAGTGAAATGTCATCTATGATGGATGAGGGTGAAAGACTAGACCATTGGATAAATGGAGCCATGGAAGGAATTAGTCATCTAAAATTAGCTTAGACTTGAAGGGGAAAAGCAAAGCTTTGAAAACTTTTAGAAGAACTATACAACAGTGCCTTTATAAACTAAGGGTGGAAAAAAATTTCTTAAAGTACATGAACCTGGCAATGGGTATTAAAGAGGGCACAGATTGCATGGAGCACTGGGTATTACACGCAAACAATGAATCACGGAACACTACATCAAACGATGATGTACTGTATGGTGACTAACATAATAAAAAAAAAAAAGCACATAACCCATAAAGTAAATGACTGGATATATTAAAATTATGAACTTGTGGTTATCAAAATATACCACAAAGTGAAAATAGAAGTTTCAATACTCTGTAAAAATAAAAAGAAAGACAATCTAATAAAAAGTGGTCAAAGCATAGGAGTGAAAGTAGATCAATAGGAATGTACATACACTGCAGGTAGAAGTAGTAATAAATAAAAATAATACAAGAGATACTTAGGGATTGCCTTATAAAGTTTAATTTTGGCTTCATGCACACGAAAACCAGGAAAGTCATGTGATAATGTTCACAGTTCTAACAGTTAAGTGTTTTAAAGAGTGGAAAAGTGGAAAGTATCGACATGTGTGTAGGCAGAGGATGGATAAATTGTGATGTACTTACCAAGTTGTATGCTACTCAGGAGTGAAAATAAGTGTCATGGCTCTGGGCCTCACTATGAATATATCTCAGACAAAAGGGTGAGTTAAAAAAAAAAAAAGTAAGATTTAGAATTCATAAATATCATATAATTTACATAAATTTTAAAACAATATTTAGGTAGATACACATTTAAATATATTACAACTATAACAAAAGGCAAGACAATGCTAACCATGAAAGCCAGAAGAGCAGTGAGCCCTTAAGGCATTTGTTGCAACATGAAGAAGGGAGCCTTTGAACTCACTCTGGGAGGCCCAGGGTGAAAAGCGTAGAGAAAACACCTGAGGTGAGTTTTGAAGAGATGACATGTGCAAATGAAGGGTGGAGGGAGGAGGAAGGAAGGAAATAAGAGAAACAGCATGAGAGAGATGAAGGAGAATTTGAGGCAGTGCTGAGGATGACGCTGGACTGCGGTGAGTGTGTAGTGGTAAGTGTTTAACACCTGCACGTGCACACACACACGTAGATGTAGACATGTATCACGTGTATGCATATATAAGTTTACTGCCGTCTCTGGGGGGAAATGTACACACGCACATACCATATGTATATACAGACATATCATATATGCATACATATGTAAGTTTACTGTGGTCTCTAGGGGGAAAATGTGCATATACATCCACATACCCCATATGTATATACAAACATATCATATATACATATGTAAGTTTATTGTGGTCTCCGGGGAGAAATGTGTGCGCACAAACACACACACACGCCATATGTATATATAGACATGTAGCCATACGTACATATCTATTTAAGTTTTTTGTGAATTTTTTTGATATGAACGATGTGGAGCCCACAATTTGCAAGTAATAATAAAACATGAAATACTCCTTATTGTAAACTCCGTATAGCCGATTGACTCTCAAAAAATGTTTCGCTGAGTTTTGCTGAACTCTTCTATCCTCGGTCAACCTACAGTTTCAAGTTAACCATGATTTGACAGTTGGAGTCACATCTCAATCTAGTAACTTCACCTAATAAACTTATCGTGATTAAATTTGATGAGTGGCCTACTTTTAAAACTATTTCTCACCCTTATACAAATTTGACTCATGAAACCAAAACCTCTCCTGGCTTCAGTACAACCATATTTGAGAACTTCAGTCTGTCACCAGTGATGCAAACAACTTCTTTGTTCAATTAGGTAATAATGTATAATACCGAAAGACTATTTCCTCAAGTTGAATGCCATCCACTATGTGAAGGCTAGATGATCACTGTACTTTTAAATTCAATCTGAATTACTAATATTTTCTCAATCACTTCCGTAAGTCCAGATAATCAACAAAACAGTAAGTCAACCCCTCATCTGCAGCATTTGCCTATTGCTAAGGTGACCTATGCCCACCTTGGCTGATTGCAGGCTACCAGCGTAAAGTCAATGAATATGACTTCGGGGCGAGATGCGCAGTGTTTCCACCCCACAGATACATTAGACATACCCTCAAGAGGAAAGGGAAAAAAGCAGTAAAGTAAGTAAAAAAAAAAAAAAAAAAAGTGATGAGTTTTCAGTATTTATCTTTAATTCTAAAATACTGAGTTTTTAATTAGTAGGTTTTAAGTACTTTTAAATAGTAGGTTTATAAAATTTGTTTTTAAATAAGAGCCATGTTTAACAACTGGCTTTCATGATTCCCGAAAATTTGGCAACTGGCTGTTGTGCACTGGAATTAGTCCTCTCCAACCCACCGTGTGGTGAATGGGCTGACTGAGTCAATGGGCGGGGGCAGGAGAAGCTGCAAGCATGTGTGCTGGGGCCGACTTGGGAAACAGTTGACCTGCAGCTTCTCTGCCGGGATGTGGGCTTGCACACTGAGTCTGGCTAATGGAATATGAGTGCAAGTGGCGGCATCGCTTACAGGCCTGGCTGATGATAATCTCCCCACCCACCTCTCTCCCAGAGGAGATTTTATCTCCCTTCCCCCATCTGCCAGCTGAAAGGAGAAAACTCCGCAGTCTCAGAAGACAGAGGCAGAAGAAGAAACCTGGCTCCTTAAAGTTGTGTGGAGCAGAATCCCCTCCCATCTGACCCCTCCGCCCACCCACCCATTCACATGCTGACCAGCAGAAGACCGAGATGAGCAAGAAAAACATCTTACTTTAGTAAATTACTGAGATTTCAGGAATTCTCTGTCTGTCCTAACAATGTGTGGTTTGTTTTTTTGTTTTACTTCAACAAATATAAAAGTAATGCAGGGTTTTCTTTTGTTTGTTCTATTTTGCAGTGAGTCGTGGCTGTGTTCTGTGTCCACCTTCGTTGCTTCCCTAGCTAATCTTCAACCCTAAACTCCAATTTGGAGACTACTGAAGATCTGGGCAAGAAATGGATCTCTGTCAATAGGCCTCCACAGAGTGGGAATCATACTGAAAAACAAAAACCTACCTGCACTTTGACACCTTTTTTTTTTTTTTTTTTTAATTAGGAGAAGCAGCTTCCAAGCCTGGGGGTCTGAAATTCCTTAGGGCCTTCAGAGAGAGGTAGGTGGGAAATCTTAAATGCCCGAGGAAAGAAAGTGCGTCGTCCTCCAACAATAACAAATCATGCTTTTATCATTGAACAGTGATACTAAAGGAGGTAGCAAATGAGACCAGAATAAAGACATTAATTTTTAGAAAATCAGGCCTCCACAAAAAAAATATCGACCAGTCTCCCAGGGGAGAGCCATTTCTGCAGGACAACTGGTGGGCACTGGACCAAGTTCAAATACTTCCCCTCCTTCCTCCCTCAGCACTCCAAGTATGCTGCTCAGCCATCTGACCTTTGAATTACGCAGTCAACATTATTCCTCTCTGCTTGGGGTGTCCTTAGTTCTTGTTTCATTTTTTCCTTTCATTGAGAATGCTTCCACATACCTTTAACAATATTATCTTTCGCAGTCTGGGGTCTCTCCCTTTTTTTTTTATTGTTTAGTGGGATCCTTTCAAATGCTTCCTGGCTTGAGTTCTTTCTCTGTTGCTGACCCTTCCCTATGTAGAAAGATAGGCACACCTCTCCTGAGTCTCACCTTGTTAGCGATCCCCAAACACAAACACACAGATGTGTCACTCTTTTATCTTCACCTATGATGTTAGACCCTCCAGTCTCAAAACTTTTCCTTTGTTCCTTTTTCTCAGAGAGAATATGAGGTAGGGTTCTTGAAAGTAATCTGAAATTGAAATTAGCTCCAAGATTATTTTATGATATATTTAGATCCAAATTAACTGAGATATGAAATATTTAAAGTGCTTCTCTCAAAGATAAGGCTCCTTTTAGAGATGCATCAAATGCTAGATAAATGCCTTGCCTTAAATAAATTACTCAGGAAAAACTGCAATAATGCTATCTAATCAAGTCCAGCAGTGTCTTCTCAAAACTATCTATTGGGTTTCCTATTTTCAACATTTTTGTATCATCAGTGCTGTGTATCTGTGCTTTTTCATCTGTATTCTTTAGGTACAATAAAAATCAAAAGCCCATTATTCAATATCATAGAAAAATAAAGAAATCCTAGTATATAACACCCAGCTGCTACTATTTTTGGACCCTATCTTCTATGGACTTTAAGGAAGAGGAACTATGACAATGATCTATTGTCGATGCCATCCATTATCCATTCATCATTTTTCTGGTAATTGTACCTCAGTTCCCCTCTGAACCATTGCCGCCTGCCCCCTTGTTAGCTCATATGCTTGGGAAAGGTTTGGCTGCACACTGAAGAGTGAAGTAAGTGACTTAGGTCACATCCACAGTATTTCCCTAGGTGAGGGAGTACAGAGAAGGGCAAGTAACCTCATTCGAGATGGTGAGAAATAAGGTAACTATTTCCGGAACTTGTACTAGCTTCTATATAGCTGTTTCTTTTTCTTTGTTCTCTCACTCAGGCTCCCTAGGATCACCATCTCCCATATATGCCATACAAATGGACTATGTTCTGGTCTTAGCTTTACTTTCAGGAGCATGGGGCAAGCGAGGGGACCAAGCTAACATACTCACCACAGTCCATCTTCCTCAACACCACCAAAACTAGATTGTGAATGCTAATTCAAAGCAATTCACCCCTGGCTGGAAACATTCCAATGGCTTCCTATGAGGGTTTATAGGAATCCATAAAGTGTGATCCTGCCAACTTCTGACCTTATCTTCTTCCAAACCTCCTCATTTACAGTTCTAGCCACACCAGCCTTCTGTTTATCCTTAAAATATGTTAGCTCGTTTCTGTCTCAGGACATTCACACCTGTTGTTTATCTTCCTTTGAACCATCTTTCTTAGGATATTTCCATGGCGGTTTCCTCACTTAGGCCTTAAAAAAACACCTTCTAAAAAGTCCTTACCCTACCACCTGTCTAAAGTACTCACCCTATCACCAACTCTCTACCATAGTTCTTCATGATGTTTGTAAATACCTAACTTTGTTCTACTAAGATCCTCTCTTTCCCTCTGGACTACCAGCTGAGAATAAAGTGGAAAAATTTTGTAGTATTTTATGGAGTAAAGAGATAACCTGGAGGAGAATGGAATCCACGGGAAAGCAGAGAACTGGAGAAACCAAATCCTGACGGTGTTGTTTGATTCTTGGTTTAAACAGAATCCAAAGCCATCCTAGCCTTCTTCTTCTCTATTAAATTATATATTAAAATCTTTCTTAGGTCCGTGTGAGCTGGGCTTCCTGCCACCTGAGTTTAAGATATTGTGAACTCCATCTTACTAAGAAAAAATCACTAGGGACATCATTTAAAGGCGGGGGGGGGGGGGGGGAGCAACAGGCTTCTCCTTAAAGAAATTGTTTTAAGTGTATTTAAAGTGTAAAGAATAGTAAAGCTAACTAAACTGGAAAATATTTAGGTCAAACAAAACTTCTATTCAGTATTTTGACCTAAATTACAAAGAATGATGTGCAGTGCTCTTCTCTGGAGGTACTTTACAAGAGTGTCTCGTCTACTTGAGGTGACTGATCTGATCTGATGGCAGAGGGAGAACTAAATGACCTCAAGCTTTTTTTGATCCTGTGAGATAGGTAGGAAGGTAGATAGAAAATGGTTCTAGCTGTGAAAGTTGTCTATAAAAAAGTGGACATGATTAAAGATAACATAATGTAATTACCAAGAGACATTGGACTAAGAAAGAACACGTGTTTGAAGCATGAAGTTAAAAAAAAAGTAAGAAAGCAGCGCTCTCTTATTTTGGAGGGCACACGAATGCCATGTGATTGTTACTGGTCCAAGATGCCTGCAGAATATGGCTGGAGGGTCTCAGTATCACTTATATATGTTTTGAGAATCCTATTCTGCTGTAAATGATATCAACATTCCTAACATTTGATATCTGGAACCAAATGTCATTTAAATAACATGCACCATGCCCATTTCAACAACCTACTTAATAATAATAATAATAATAATAACACTTTGGAGCAGTTTCTATATGTCGGGTACTGTTTCTATATACTGAACATGTAACATCTCTTTTAATCCACTAATCCAATGAAGTAGGTGTTATTAATTACTCCATTTTATAAATGAAGTCACTTAAGCTGAAAGGGCATTTATTCTTTCGATGGACGAAATGTTTAAGTCTCAAGAAAGGATAACCAAGATAAGATGCATAAGCGACAAAGTACAAAGCCAAGTGAAGAATTTAAGAGCCAGCAAATACGGTCCTCACCCAAATTTAGATCTGATCAGATCATCTGATCAGCTATTGTGAATATTTTCTTGGAGTTTAATACTATGAACAAACCAGATAAAATCTGAAACTCTAATTTTTCACAGAACTGGAATGGGGTAATTTATATTCAACATAAGGCAAAAACTCTCAATGTCAGAGAAGAGGCTGATGAAGCTGAGCTACTTAAGGAGATCAAATGGCAAAGAATTCAATAAGGCCAGATTGTGTATGACAGAGGAAATGATAATGTGCCAGTTTGGAAATAAAAATAGGGAAGTCCAAAGAACTTAATGCATGCAAGGATTTTTTTTCCCCCTGTGAAAGAAGTCAATTTGAAAAGCTTCAGGGAAAATAAAAGTTCTGTGCTGAGATGAGGTTTAGATGTACGAAGAGCTTAAAACACTTTCAACTTGACATGACTTGGCTTCAAGGTCTAGTGGTTTCATTATGAAGCGTAGATGATGTAACTACAAGCATGACTCTTACCATGAACCAAGAGAGACCTAAAATGGTAAGGAAAACAGTTTGATTGCAAACATGAGTGCAAGGCATGCTAGCTTCCTCTATTTTAAAGGGAACAGACTTTTTATACCTCCTCATGTCATGGCATCTTTTATAGCAATTGAATAATTCTTCAGTGACAAATCTATACTCAAGGACCCAATCACGGGTAAGCGTATTGGAGCAGATCCCGAGGACCCAGCAACAATGAAGAGGGACCCCCAGGGTTGTACACCAGTAAGGCTCTGTAAGGAACCATCCTTCCTCAGTAAGGAACCATGACTCAGGGAGGCTCATGCCGTCCCCTTCTCTTAGCTCATTGCCTATGTAGTCTTCTGCATGCCCCAGTATACAACAAGGGGTAGTACGAAGTAAGGTTTAATAAAAAATTTAATTTCCAAGGGCCGTTTTCAAAATAAAACAGTAAATAACTGTCTTTCTAGTGGTTGGTTGCAACACTGCCCTGGAAAAAAGATGTGAGACCTCTGGAGATATTTCCTTACTTCTACTTACTTCTATAATCAGGATTCCAAACAATTCGAATTTCCAGAACACCTCTCCACTGAGTCATTCCCTCATTGTCCTAAGGTTCTGGGAACATAGGTAGGATTCTTTCCTTCCTTTAGACATGGGCATAGAGATCTGCACAAACTAGGGGATCTTATAAATGCCTCGGCTGAAAATACAGATAACCTGAGGTAGAAACTGCTGGAATCTTGAACTCCCCAGCTCCCAGCCTGGAGTCCCAGGGACCTAGGACCAATCATTTCGACTACTGCTTTTTAATCCCTCCTTCCTTATGCTTTCAGTATATTGTAATGAACAGTAATACCCATCTATGAAATACCATCTAACGAGTACAGTAAATCCATTTGAAATCATGTGACATGATCGCGATCTGCCCTCCTCCTTTCCTTGCTGGCTTCTGCTAACACCCCTGGCCAAACTCAGAAGGTACAGCTGGAGCCCCTCTTTGAGTCTTTTTTAAACATCAATCGGAAGCTGAAACTCAAAGCAATGTGACCCCAGCACAACCTGAAACCTATAAGTTTCCCAAGGCTCTTCTGTGAATTAAATGGCCAAGTTTCAAAAACATGCACATGGCATCTGAATGAGGTTCGGGGTAGCCGGTCAGAAAAAGGAACGGAACAAAAGAAGGGCGAACTTAAACTCAGTCAAAAAGCAGGCATTCTGACAACACAAGCAGGCAGACAATGGCAGTCAGGCCAGGCAAAGCTTCCCAGACCTGGGACAGAGCCTCAGCCCCTGAGACTCTGGCAACAGCGTGACTAATTAGGCCAGGATACAAAGATCAAAGCAGGATCCGGTCCTCTAGACATGACTGGGACGTCATTTTCATAGCTGCCACCTCTTCTGGGGACACCTTGAAACTTTCTGGGTCAATGTAAAAGTAAATCTCTTTCAGCAGTGCAGTGATGCTTCTGGGGATGACTCATGCGACTCTTTCTCTTGAAATGTGCCCTGGGAGTACAATAGAAATTCTGTCCCACCATCCATTCCTTTCAATTAGCAAAACAGCAGCCCAGACCAATCTCTATCAGGCTCCAGAATGTTCAAACCACACTTTTTGTCCATAAGAGTCCGTTACAAATTCAAGACAGCACAAGGGGCTGCCACTGAAAATATGGGACACTATCCCGTCACTTACAATCTTTTCTTGGACACGAGATTTACAGACCTGAAACAATGCTGTAACAATTACAAAATTGTCCTGAAAACCAGTTTAGCCTTCATTGTATTTCATGTTAAGCAGAGTTAGTCTCAGACCCACTCTCAGAATATAAAATTCTAGAGTGCAAGCCCATGTGGTCTGCATCCCCTATGGCATTTAGCATTGACGCTAAGCACAGCACGTCCATAATGAATAACGGGATGGTTTATAGGATTAATCAGTTGGGAAACTGAAATGCTTCCTCATGGTTTAAGGCCCCTGGAAACTGAAATGCCTCCTCATGGTTTAAGGCCCCTGGTAGCAGGGGAGATGGAGAGTGGTGGAAAATGCCACTAGCTTGTTCCAAAAACTTCATTCTGGGTTGCATAAAGAAGTTTACCTTCTGTTTTCAAGTTTTGGAATCTGCGGGATGGCTTCCCCTTATGACTGGGGGGTGTCTGGTAAACAAGTGCTGTAGTGGGGCGTTACCTGAAAATGTCCCCGGCTCACCTTGACCAACATTTGGCCCGTGTCACGGACATTCTGCTACTGGGTTCATCTGGCAGTAGGACAGATGAAGTACCTTCTAACACAAAGAGTGTGTCAGGACCATACGTGTGTGTGCATGCCCACGCACACAATGCAGAAACAGTACAAGAAAACTGCCGAAAATTGAACTGGCTCAGGAAGAGTGTGGCAGAATGCAGGGATAAGCGTGGAGGGAATGCAAAGTCCCTCTCTCAAAACTATTAAAAGCAAGCTGGCTGGCTCCCTATTTAGCACACACACTGGTCAGGTGGAGGAAAGAAACTTCCCACTTTCTGGACTTTATTATAAAGGGAAATGCATGCTAAAACTTGGTGACCAAATTTTGTCAACCCTACTTGTCTTTTACAGATGGATTTTGCTAGTCCTATCCAAAGAAAATGATGGGATTCAGTCATTCATTCCTCTAACTAGGCATGTATGCCAGGTACTAATTTTACAACCTGAGGATATAGTGTTGAATAAGAAAAAAGACCCCTGTTTTCAAGGAGATTATAACTAGTGATAACTATATGACTAGTGACAACTAGTAATAACAAGCTATCATGAGGTGTATTTTATACCATTAGTTACATCATTACAACTACTGATATAACCAGTATATATCATCATAACTAGTGATCCTAACTAGTGATTTCAGAGAGTAAAGATGCTTTGTCTGAAGGGAATTAAATAGGATGGGATGATACTGGGGGGGTGTTTATGACAGGCTGTCTAAAGAAAGCCTGGATGAAGGAGTAACATCCGTGTGGAGAGTCAAACTGCAGGAAAGGGAGATCATTCCTGGCAGACTGAAGAGCAAACCCAAAGGCCATCACTTTCCTTTATGAGCATGCTCAGCCTGATCTCTGACCCAGTCTTCCACAGCAATAAAAGCTATGTGTTAGTGTGGCCTCCTCTCTGAGAAGTTATCTTTCAGCCGGCCCAAAGGCACAAGAGCTAAGGACAGAGACCCAGCAGAAAGACTGTTTCTTAGCTTCTAAAGAAAGAAAACATGAGTAGAATAACAACCGGCCAGGCCACATCTCCCACCTCTCCTTGTAGTAAGGTCCTTGTGGTCTAGGGGTAATGAAAATTATCCGCAAGTGTCTGGGAGGGAGAGGGTGGGTGGGCGACAGAGTGTTACCGGCCTTGACTGCTCATAAAGCACACCCACATGGGCCCACCCCACAGCCTGGGCGGAGGCTGACTGGGAGATGGGCTCTCCTGCTCCAGGCTGAAATTAACTACTGTCCCTACATTCTCCCTCTGCAACATCCTAACCTCCCAAACTGTGTGACGGGAGGAAGTAGGCAGGGAGGCAGCTTGTAGCTCTCTGTCCCGACAAATTTCCGATCCTTTCTTATGCTGGTGAGCTCTTACTTCAGCAACGACAGGACATGGTTAACAACAAAGAGTTCTGGGGTCAGGCTGCCTGGATCCAAATCCCGGCTCCGCCTTTGCCGGCTGCATGACTTGGAACAGCTTACTTCATCTCCCTAAGTTCTGGTTCCCTCATTGGCAGGACAGTGGCTAGGTTACCTCCGTGAAGGTGGAGAGAGGGTCCGTGGAGAGCTAGAAGGCACGCACCGACAAGGAGCGGGCACGGGATCAAAGCCACGTCCTAGTAACACCCGCAGGCTCCACACTCTGTGTCTACATGGAAACATGAAGACCACCTGGCTTTATGCGAGGTGTTGGCACCTATGGCAACCTCAAAAACCCTGAATTAGAGGAAGTGGGAAAAGGACTGTCATTTTCCCCTTCCATGCTTTTAGCCATGTTTCCAGAATGCGCTAATAAGGGCTCAAGGACTGAGAACTACATTTGTTTCAAATAAACATTAAAACAATCACAAGAATTAAAAAGGAAAGCTGCTTTGCAGATGTCTGGCCACTCATAGTCACCCTGCTTTTGGATTGTTCCCAACCAGCGAAGGGAAAAGGGAATACAATTTGAAAGTTCTGGTCTCCCCATGAGGTCACTGCAGATTCTATTTTAATAGTTAAAAAAAAATTACTAATCATCTGGAAGTTTAACAATAAGCCTCCAAGGAAAAGAAGCACCAAGCTGGTTCTCTCCTTGAATGCTTGTAAACATTCATTATTTTATGCCCTTCTATTCTCCTTTTCTGTTAGGCTAAATTTTTTTCAAGGCCAGAGACCAGACGTGTTCTTTTTATATGCCAACAGCAAGGCTGATTTGTGTGGTAGTGATATTCATCTGCTGTCATTCACCTGTACTTCTTTAGAATGGGGGTCTGGTGAATATCTCATAGCCATGGGGTATTATATTACTAATCCTTGTTTTCCAATGGCTTGGCATAGCTCCTGGAACACTGGTTTCCACTAAAGTTTGTTTAAGGGAAGAGTTAAAATAGTGGAAGATATATAAGGTTGCTAGGAACTCCCAGAGAAATGTAACACAGAATAGCAATAGGAGAAAAGTAAACCCAGTATGTTAGCACACGCTGATGATGTTGTCAACATAAGATTAAAAAGGGTATTTTAACTCAAGTTGGAAGAGATAATAAGAGTTTATTTCTCACACACATCAGGAAAAAAAAAGTATAGAAGTAGTCAGGCCTGGACTGAAATGATAGCTCCATGGTCACCAGAGACTCAGGCACTTCCTGTGATTACAAAAATGTGGCCCTCAGCACTGCAGCCCAAAAAGGCTGCTGAAGTCCCAGCCATCACAGTCACATTCTAAGCCTCAGTATAAGAGGAAGGGAAGAAAGAGACTTCCCAGGATTTCTCTACATGTTTGCTTACTTTCCTTAGCAAAAACACAGTCACTTGACCTCAGCTAAATGCAAAGAAGGCTACAGCCCGGTTGTAGGCTTCTTCACAGTAGGGGACAAAATGTTTGCCAAGAGGACCATAAGGATAATAACTCTAATACGAAAAGGTTTAGGAGCTTGCAGAGGATTGCATGTGCACTAATGTTCTGTGGGGGGAGGAATGCGGGTGGAAGAGAGAGTTGGTTCTTAGGAACGGGCAGCCCAAAGTAGCTAGAGCAGCAGACAGCTCATCTGGGGCTTCTTCTGACAAAAATAGATATACATACACACATAATGAGGTAAAATACTTTAAAGGCAAATAGATGATCTTAAAGTGGTCACAGCTGGTGTTTTCAGTCCAGTTTATCGTAGTAGAGAAGCAGAAGGGAGAGATCCAGGGAGCAGCTCAGGCCCAAGGGAAGATTCAACTGTCAGCCTGGTGTCCCCACGTGTGGGATCTTTTAGAACCTGAATATGACACAGAGGGGAAAAGGTGACGGACCCCCACCCCCAGTGCAACACTGCGAAGGTGTCAAGGGGAGCCCCGTGCTGCCTCTCTCTCCTGTCTATGTTTGGGGTCTGACTGTTGTGGGCTCCTGTTCTTGGATCAGTCCTCTCCCAGGCCTTCTGTAGCCCTAAATACTGTGATGCTGTAATTTCCGCAATGATAGTTCTCAAAATACTTGCTCTTGAACGACTTGAGAACCAGCCGTCACTGTTAGACACCCGCCTCCCTCCGGCACACCAGCTCCTGATCCCACAACAAGGAGGCTGAGGGAAAGTAACCCATCAGGGATTTTGAAGGAAGACTCAAAAGCCCCTAAGAAGCTGCAGTTTCCCCGGCGAATGTTCATTCCTTTGGCAGCTGTAGCTGAGAAAAAGGCATAACCAAGGTCCTCCTCTATTCCTGGCAGGAAGAGAGGGGAGTCTAGGACAAGGGCTGTCTAGCGCTGGGCTGAGGGGGTCTGTGGAAATCTCAGTGCCCTGGGAAAATCGCCTGCGGCGGAGAGCAGCAGTGCTATTATGGGAAAAATCATTTACTGGACCACTGCCGACCCGGCTCCAGGCCCCAAATTCAGAACAGATAAAAATGGAATTGGCTGGATTTGGGTTTTTCTTTTTGTTGTTGTTGTTGTTTGGTTGGGACTGGTTTTTCTTTGGTACCATGGAAGACAGATGGCAAGGCAGTCATTAACTATGCGTATATATTCACCTCTCCTCTTTCCCTTCCTACTCTAGAAACCAGGAAATGTCCAAGGCACAAACGGGTGTGAACCAAAAGCTTTGAAGGAATTCTACACAACTGATCTACTGTCAGCAATGAAGAAATCCCAGTCAGGCTGCTTTTACCTGCCCTCAGCACGTGTCTGAGGCCTCTGCCGCCCGGCAGGTGTGTTAGCTCGGGACACGGCTAATCTGAGTGCTTTCAGTTGGCGGCCCACCTCACGGCTTGTAATACGTTGAAGAGCTTCAGAAAACTCAAAATTCTGGATCAGCCTCACCCTCTCTTTCACCCCCAACCTTTCCTAGTGCTGGGATAAATGTCAAGAAGTCTCTGCACACTGACTATTCTGTCTACACACTGCCGAAAGGATTACAACAGTCACATTGGGGATTAGCTTGGCACGCTGGGATTTTCACAATGATTTCGGGACTCAGTCTAGACTCATCTCTACTGAATCAAAGGGCGGGAGAGTTTTTAAAGCAACGGGGTAGGAGGATCATAGGTCACCTGGATTCCCTAAAGGCCTACATGAGAGGGAGGTCAGGGACCAAGAGGCAGGAAAAACCTATTTAACTTTAATCAAGCCAAGGGAAAACACTAAATTCATCTTGGTCAATCCTTACCATAACACCCCAGAATCATGCACTGATATGCCCATTTTACAGATTAGAAAACTGAGGCATAGAGACTTGCCCTAATTCACAAAGACCAAGCCAGCCCCAAGTTCACATCCCTCCCATAGCTCCCAATTGTCCATACATGCAAATTATCTCTTACTGTGGTCAGAAATTGGTTCAGCTGCATTACACCCAAAGGCTGCCCTGCGCATGCCTCATGCCTTTGAAGGCTCAGCCCAAGGACAGCACCAAGAAAAATAAGAGTCCAGAAAAGTATCAGATCATAGAAATCAAGGCAACAAGAAGTGTAAAAAAGAAACTGAAAGCCAAAGTCAAATGGTGCAGTTAAGGAAAATTATATATTATGAGACAGAGGAGGATATTGGTAACTTCTGAGAGAAATTTCAATACAGCTGTGAGGATGAAAACCAGAAAGCAAAGGGTTAAAAGAAGTGGCAGATGGATAAAAAGCACAGGTAAGGGGTCACGGTTAAGTAATAAAAAGAAGAAAGTCTGGATACCAGTTGGAAAAACAAAAATCTTCTTGTTTTCCAGTAGTAAGGGAAAATATGTTGAGAACCCCAAGCAATTACTCTGGATCCAATATATTTATAGGGGCTTCTATGCAGATTGCTAATGTATACACAATAAGTATATGGGTTTATAAGACTATTCCATTTCTCTACCACACTTTGGTCAGTCCCATCTGTAATATGTACATTCACAGTGGGGTGCGGGGGGCACTTAGCCCAGGGATTTCCTGCCTTTGATTAGTGTGGAAGGGCACTGCTCTCAGCCTGCTCGCCAGACCAAGGCGCTCTAGCTTGCTACCTTTTGAGGAGCTTCTACCATGGGCCTAGAGACAACACAGATTGTTTGTTTGGCTTGGGGTCTTAATCAATTCAGGCTGCTCTAACAGATCACCACAGACCCAGTAGCTTAAATAAAAGAAACTTACTTCTCACAGTTCTAGAGGCTCAAAGGTCCAAGACTAACGGGCTGGCAGATCCGGCGTCCGTCAGGAACCCTCTTCCTGGCTTGCAGATGGCCATCTTTTCATTATATCCTAACAGGGCAGCGAGAGAAAAGAAAGCAGGCTCACCTGGGTCTCTTCTCTTAAAGCGCCAATCCCATTCATGAGGAATGTACCCCCCTGACCTGATACCTCTACTAATATCATCACGCTGGGGGTTAGGATTTCAACATACGAATTTGGGGGATGACGCAAATATTTAGTCCATACCACTTGGCAACGTGAGTCAGAGTTTCTAGGGCTCCAAGGAAGGACACTGAAATTCTTAAAAGGGTTTGTGGATGTGGCAGTAGTTGTCACGTTTGAAGGTGATGGGTGTTTGCAGAGCATCAAAGAGGAAAGCTGTGGCTTTGTGTGATGTTTCCCTCTGACTGATACCTGTTTCTAAATAGTGATCACTCACCAGCCCCTGACAATCCCCAGCTGTTTGCTCTGGGGCCATCAGGCACAGATTTGATCAAACAAGGGTATCTTTGTCTTATTAACTTTTTGTGTACATACATCTTGTCCAGCTACAGGCAGCTAATGCACCTAGAAGAAGGGAACCTATCTTTCTACGTTGGCCTTTCGGCACCCCTTAAAGCTATCCTCTTCTTTAAGCCAGATCCACACCTGATCAGTAGTTTGGTGGATTTATTCCTCTGTTCATTTCCTGTTCTTAACTTGGGGTCCGTCTCTCTCCTGTGGTTCTCCTGAGAGCAGGCCTCCTCTTGCCTCCACAGCTATCACCTGGCAAATGAACTCCTATTGTTCCATTTTATGTTGTCAATTCATCTTTCCCAGGGACCATCCTAAATCTGCTCTGCCTGGAAACACTTGCAATGATATCTCTGTGCTCCAGGGCCCAAAATAGGCTGAGGGGCGAGGAACAATTAACAGTCGAGATCAAGTGTTTTCAATTACATCTGCGCTTTCGGCTAGAAAGGAAACCGCCAGCACCTCAGTCCCGCGTGTGCATGGACACGTGGAGAATTTTTTAACTAAATGTGCAACAACAAACACACTCGAAATGCTACAAATGGGTATCAGAAGTAAGTGAAAATAACTAAGTATAAAAAAGTATATCTGGTCCAATCTTGGATAAAACTTCCCCTGAACCAAGTGACCTCTTAAAAATGTTATTAGAGGAAAGGAGAAATTTCATGTCAAATAACAGATCAAGGAACCCAGGATATCCATAGTCACGGTGCTACAGAATGTTCTGAGGATGTTTGAAAAGTTAAAAGTTTTTCGGATTCTTGGGGTGCCTGGGTGGCTCAGTGGGTTAAAGCCTCTGCCTTTGGCTCAGGTCATGATCTCAGAGGCCTGGGATCAAGCCCTGCATCGGGCTCTCTGCTCGGCAGGGAGCCTGCTTCCCCCTCTCCCTCTGCCTGCCTCTCTGCCTACTTGTGATCTCTCTCTCTGTGTCAAATAAATAAATAAAATCTTTAAAAAAAAAAAAGTTTTTCGGATTCCTTTTTAAGGTCATTGGTTAGAACTGAGTACGCTCCACTGTAGGTTATATTCAAGCGTTGTTTAGGAGGTTGTCTCCAAAAACTGTTAAGGTCACTTAAGTGATGAGAGGCTCAGGCGGTGCTGGGAGAGCAAAGGGAGGTGGCCGGGGGGGACCGGCCCAGGACACAGCTGCACTGACCACGTGGCACGAGGGAGAGGCTGATGTCCTCGGTCTGGTCAAAAAGAAATGCAATTTTTATAGTTCTTTGTCTCCCACATACATGTTCTCAAAAGATCCATTCCTGTGAGTGTGCCTTTTACATTCCTTTTGAAAAGCTACACAATGAAGAAAGACTTATCGATTTTAAAATGCTGTCTTTGCACAAAGTGAAACCTGCTTGCATCCTTCTGGCTTATAACGTTGCTCTTGTGAAGCCTGCCTGAGCCGGGGAGGGCCTCTTACCGTGGGCCCTTAGACCATCAGGCCTCGGGGCAGGGAGGGGCAGGTGGTGGGTGCAATCTGTAAACTACCCTACAGCCTAATGAGGCAGGAGAATAAAGGTTCCCCGTATGCAATGTTCTTCTGAGGAGGCTCTTTGCAGATTCCAGCAAGGCTGAGGAGACTGTCAAGTGAGTCAGCCAAGCTCCTCTGGGTATAGGAGTGAGCTGTCAGTCAGTAACACGAAGTGACCATGCCAAAGGCTCAGCATCCCCCTGGACCTGTGAGTAAGGTCTGTGCTTATTCCCAAGGCCAGACTCACGTCAGCTAAAGTGACCTCTCCCCCAGCCTGCTTCAGTATGCAATGGAGCGTCCCCTGGAAGCTGCTAACCATGGGGAAAGACAAGCAGGTCAGCCTGCGAAAGGGGGAACATAAAGGTAAGGAGCTAGGGAGCAAGGCAGGGATGCCACTAAGGCTCGCTCTCCCAGGACCTTCAAAGAAAGCTTTAGAACTAAGAGGATTCAGAGAGCTGTGCTGTGGGCAATTGAAAGCTGAAGGTGTGCAGACCAGCTGGTACAAAAGCAAAGAGTAGAGCTGGACCTGGAAGCAGCACCCTGTGGCTGTTACTGAAAAATTCACAGGCAAATGTCAGCTGCACCTGCAAGCATAATGGAAAGGGTGGAGATGATGGTGGTGTCTTACTTTTATTAACATATATGAACACCAGGCTTTCTGATAAGGTGGGAACAGCAAGGAGGAATCATCTCCTCTTTCCAGTATCAGCTGTGGTGTTGGGCTGTGTATCTGCGTGTTTGTGTGTGTGTGTGTGTTTTCCTGGGTGCAGCAGACAAATGCTGCATGTTCTTCAGGGCAGTATTAATAAATTAAATAGTTTGGAATAGAAAAATATTATCAGTGGGCAGAGAATCTGGGGAAAATATTAAAATGCTGAAGGAGCGAGTGGCTGCAATGAGCCACACCGGGAACTATAAATACAGAGGGCAGAGGCAACGAGTCAAGAGTGATAGCTTGAGTACATTCCCGTAAATGGCATCCTTCCCAAGCAAGCAGGCAGAGCGTGAACTCACACCCACCCCCAGCGGTCCGGCACAGTAGCCCCTTTCCCCATGAGTGTGCACAGCAGTGTGCATACTCTCAGAGAACCAATTACCCTAAGATGGAGATTCTCAAATGCGAGTGTGCAAAGGATCATGCGGGAACTTTCACATTATTACATGAACACATTTTTGGAGTGGAAATGTGGAGTGGAAATGCCTACCCTACTGAAGATATGAGTCATTACTTGAGGGATGGGGTTCAGAAAAGTGAATTTTTCAAGCTCCTCAAAACTTTGAGAAGCACTGTATGAGCTAAGCCAAGCTAACACCGTTAGAAATTAAACAATAAACATTTCCTTCCGACCATATTGTTTTCTTCCCTTGAGGTTTTTTACTGCCAGCTCTAGGGACCATCCATAGATTCAAAAGTGGTCTCAGAAATGTGCTGCTGATAGACATTTACATCTTAGATTAAGTTTAAGTCAACACGTTACCTATCTTAGGAGTATTTGGCATTTTAAGCATAATGCTTATTTTATAATGGGAAGTTGTGCGGTCAGGTGAAGGGATTTCTCACAGCAACCGAGACAACAAGACTGTCCTGTTGTTCCCAAAAATCATAGAGAACCCGGCAGAGCCTAGAGCTAAAGCCAGGTTCTAGATGTATGTGTCCTCTTACTGGGGTCGTACCACCACCAATGGAATCCACTACATCTTCTTATCTTAGTCGGTTCAGACTGCTTAAAGACTGGGTGGCTTAAATTACGAACATCTAATTCTCACAGTTCTGGAGGTTGTCCGGGATCATGATAGCGGCAGATCTAGGCTGGTGAGGATCAGCTTCCTAGTTCATGGACGGACGTCTTCTCATTGTGTTCTCGAGTGACAGAGGAACAAGAGAGATCTCTGGAGTCTGTTTTATAAGACCACTAATCCCATTCATGAGGGCAAAACCTTCACCTCCAAATACCATTGCCTTAGGGATTAGGTTTCAAGATATGAATTTGGAGGGGACACGTTCGGTGTAGGACACCTCCAAAGTCAGACTCCTATTAGTTAGGGCAGAGGGCCAGCAGAAAGAGATTTTATCAGATAGTCCAACCTCGTCTTTGATGTTATCCTCAACCACATACTTGAGCTGGATTAGAGCTTAACTAGAGTCTGGTAAAAAGTTTCCCCTACTGCCTCTGGAAACGGGTGGGCTCATCCACGGGTCATCAGAAAGATGTCATCTGTCACATGCAATCCACCCTATTCACCCTAATCACTACTAGGCACACAAGTCACAATAAGTGTTTATGCATAAAGTGCAACTGATTAGAGAAAATAAACTTCACCAAGAGATCCGTTAAAGATCAGATTCCTCTCTATGGAATCACCCGTACCTATGCATCTTCATTGGGCTGGGGAGTGTCCTGGCACATGGAGAAACTGGCCTCCATAAAACCCAACCACAATGATCTGCCATCCACCCATCTCTGGGCCACATGCAAAGCCTGCCTTTCTCAGATAAAAGCACCCTTTATTCTCTGTGGCTACCAAAGAAAAGCAATACAAATTAATTAGCACCTTTTCCATTTTGTCCTCATTGTTAGAAATCCAATTAGATCTAAGTGGAAGGGGGCCTTGCTCTTGCAGTCAATCTCACTGTGCTTAAGGATGGCTTGGTGGTTGAACTAGCTAAGGAGGCCAGCAAGATGAAATGACCTTTAATTTACAATCTTATCTAAGTGCAAAAAACAAAGTGTTATTGAGAAAGTCAGTAGTGGTTACCAGAGCCAAAGAAAAATGTGCTTAAGACTTCCAAGATGGCAAGAATTACACTTCTTTTGTTGTTTACAAGAAAGGAAATGGGAATAATGATCACTATATATGTTACTATTTATTGAGCACATAATATGTAATGTGCTGACTTACAAGTTTACATAAATGACTTCTTTTAATTTTTATAAATGTTAAATGAGTATGTTACATTTATCATTCTCATTCTACGTGTGAAAAAATAACTGGGGGATTTTCGGGGTGGGGGGATTCAGTTCAACTGATGTGTAAGAAGCTATAGATAAGAGAGTTCACCAGGGTCCAGGTCTCCCTTATAAAATAATGAAGGCAAAAAATTTCGAGACTCCAATAGCTTTCCTAACACCTAATGCAAAGCAGTGCAAGGACTCAAGAGAAAGGTATGTTGATGCCAAAGCTCATATTGTTAAGGATTGCACTAAAGTGTCTTTTACATGGTTTTATTGTTTGGATAAATCAACAGTGAGGGACATTATAGTCTACATGTTAAGAGCATATATGGATTACTTTTTAAAATGTCTCTTACTGCATATACTTGGGGCAACTACCATCAAATAAACTGATAACTGCTATTATGTTTCTTCAAACTGAAAATAGTCTTAAAGTTGATAAACTATAATTTGATTTGTTGTTGATGAAATATGTGAATCATGGACTCAGGAAGTTAAAAGCCATGTTAGTCATCTTCTGTAGGACCCCAGATCCAATGCAGGAATCCTATCCGCAGTATCCCTGGTGGAAAATCCTACTAGCTCAGACAATAGGCACTCCTTTTCTTATTAATGTTTTAAGATCCAAGTCAAGAAGTAATTTCTGTAGGCTCTCCCTGATGGACAAAATAGGGTTTCTTTTAATGTTTATAACTGATTAGGGTGCAGTGTACATAAAAGATGATCATATAATTTTCTTCTCTTATTTTCTTTCCAGCTTTTTTAAAAATTTCAATTAGCCAACATATAGTACACTAGTTTTTTGATGTAGTGTTCAATGATTCATTAGGTGTGTATAACACTCAGTGCTCATCACATCACATTGTCTCCTTAATGCCCATCACTGAATTTCCCCATCTCCCCACCCACCTCTCTTTCTGCAACCCTCAGTTTGTTTCCCAGAATCAAGAATCTCATGTGGTTTGTCTCCCTCTCTTACTTCTTCCCCTTCAGTTTTCCCTCCCTTCCCCCATAATCCTCTGTGCTATTTCTTATATTCCACATATGAGCGAAACCATATAACTGTCTTTCTCTGATTGACTTATTTCACTTAACATAAGTTCCATCCATGTCAATGTAAATGGGTAGGTATTCATTCTCTCTGGTGGCTGAGTAATATCCCATTGTATATATGAACCACATCTTTATCCATTCATCTATTGAAGCACATCTCGGCTCCTTCCACAGTTTGGCTATTGTGGACATTGCTGCTATGAACATTGGGGTGCACGTGCCCCTTCTTTTCACTACCTCTGTCTCTTTAGGGTAAATACAAAGTAGTGCAATTGCTGGGTCATAGGGTAGTTCTATTTTTAACTTCTTGAGGAAACTCTGTGCTGTTTTCCAGAGTGGCTGTACCAGCTTGCATTCCCAACAATGTAAGAGGGTTCCCCTTTCTCCACATCTTCACCAACATTTGTTGTTCCCTGTCTTGTTCATCTTAGCCATTCTAACTGGTATGAGGTGGTATCTCATTGTG
This sequence comes from Potos flavus, assembly GCA_028534135.1. Taxonomy (NCBI): domain Eukaryota; kingdom Metazoa; phylum Chordata; class Mammalia; order Carnivora; family Procyonidae; genus Potos; species Potos flavus. Next base: position 73,149,969 of record CM052895.1, on the reverse strand, counting down.
GTTTTGATTTGTATTTCTCTGATGACGAGTGATATGGAGCCTTTTTTTGTGTGCCTGTTGGCCATTTGTGTGTCTTCCTTGGAGTCCAGCTTTGAGATATATTTAACATAGTATAATATTGTGTAAGTTTAGGTGTATAATGTGATAAACGTAAATTTGAAAAATATATATATATTGTGGTGAGAACTTTCAAGATCTAACCTCTCAGCAACTTTCAAGTACGCAATGTCTAGAACTACAGTCCGCATGCTGTGCATTCGATCCCCAGCTGGCTAGGCTCCACATTCAAGTGGGGACACTGGTGGGCTCCCCAGTTAGGCAGGGTTGCAGACTATGTTCTGTGGCCAGGTGAGGCCAGCAGCTGGGCTCTCTACAATGCCCTCTAGGCAGCCTGGGTTGCAGGTTATGTTCCCTAACAGGACAGTACCACTGGTTGGATTCTGCAATTGGGCAGGGCTGTGGGCGACACTCCACAGTTGCTCTGGTCTGGTGGGGCCTCAGACTGTGCTCTCTGACCAGAGGGTGCTGCCAGCCATGCTCTGCATTCAGGTGGGGCCAGAGGCTGTGTCCTGAAGCTGTGCTCCACTCTCAGATAAGCTGTTAGCCATGCTCTACTGTTGGGCAAGGTCACTGGCTAGGCTCATTGTTTGGGTGGGGCTGCCAGCTGTACCCAACACGTGAGTGGGGCTGAAGGCTGTGCTATGCAGTCATGCAAAGTCTCTGTCTAGGTTCTCTCATCTGATGGGGTTGTAGGCTATGGTCTGAAACTGGGTGGGGTCACTGACTTGGTTCTCTGTAGGCTTTGTTCAGCAACTGGGTAGGCCAAATGCTGGACTTCACTGCTGGCTCGGCTCCACAGATACATGGTACCATAGGATATGACTTGGGGCTGCTCGGGGTCACTCTGCAGGCTCTCTGCTTTTGTGGCTCCAGAGGCTATGTTCAACTACTGGGCAGGACTGCTGTGTTGGCTCTCCGTGACTTTATTCCCCTGCCCAGGTAGGGCCGTACAGTGGGGGCTCCATGGCCAGTATGGCCTGTTGGTTGAGGATCCAAATCAAGCACAACTGTTAACAGAGTGCCCTGGCTGGATGGGGCTAGCAGCTCAGCTCTGCAGATGGGCAGAGTTACTGGCTGCCCTCTCTGCTCAGGCACTTCTGCAAGGAGCAACACAGTCCACCAAGATCTGAGCTCTGATTACTGCAAGCCCTGCCCCTCTTTTCTATCCCTGATTCCTCAGTGGCAGAGTTCCACAGATTCCCCTAATGATCCCTGAGATGTGAAACCGATTAAGCCTCCTGGGAAGAGTCCCACAATGCTGGGGAACCTAGATATCCACCTTAAGTTGTTTTCTTCACACTAAAAGACCATACACACAGGGGGACTCTCTTAGTGCCACTCTCTGCCACCCTGGGGGCAAAGCTATGCAGTCAAAGTTAAGCTGTTTCTCTTATTCATCTAATGTGGTTCTCAAGGTTTCTGTTGTCCAAAGGGGATGCTTCAGTCTCACCCTTGGGTTCTGGAATTTTCACAAGTGTCTTGTCTATGGATAGTCGCTACTTAGTCTCTTTGCAAAGGAAACCTGAAGTCTGGAATGACCTATGTCGCCATCTTGATGATGTCACTCCCCTCTCTTCTAATTAACATAGTGAATTATATTGATTGACCTTTCAAAAAAATAAATCAATCTTTTGTCTCTACAACATTTGACTATAAAGTATTGTCCTTTTTCTACACTACTGGATTCAATTAGCTAATTTTTGTTAAAGATTTTTGCATCTATATTCATAAGAGAATTTGGTCTGTAATTTTCCTTTCTCTTAATACCCTTGTTAAGTGTTACAATTAAGGTGAGATGGTCCCATAGAAAGAATGAGAAAAAGATTCTTCACTGAATTTTCTCTGGAAGAGCTTGTCCAAGGTTAGTGCTCTTCTTTCTTGAGTGAATAAAAGAATTCACTGGTGAAGTCATACACATCTTTGAAAAATATTTTTTTAATGCCAGAATTCCATTAACAGATAAAAGATTATTCAAATTGTCTACTTCTACTTCTGTTAGCATTGGTATGTGATATTTTTCATCAATACTGTCCATTTTATTTAAATTTTTGAATTTATTTACCTAAAGTTCAAATGTTCTTTTTATCTGTGAAGTAAACCTAGTGTGCTCTCTCCCTCCCGCTCCTGTCTCTCCCTCCCTCCTTTATCATGGTTGGTAGTTGAAAATTTTCAATTTCAGTAATCTTTAAAGAAAAAACAAAATATTTATCTTTGTTAATTTTCTACCATGTATCATTTTTTCTGCATCATTTATGTCTGCCCTTATTTCTTCATTCTCTAGTTTCTTGAAATAAAAGCTTAAGATATTTATTTTCGTCTTATTTTCTTTAAATGCATTTAAGCTAAAAATCTTCCTGCAAACACTAATTTAGATTCATTCTAAAAGTTTTCATATGCTAATATTCCTTGTCATTCCATATAAAATATTTTCTGATTTCCATTTTGATTGCTTATTTTACCAGGGATTATTTAAAAGATTGTTGTTTAATTTCAGTGAACTTGGGAATTTCCTCATCATGTTTTTGTTATTGGTTTCTGGCTAAATGTCAATGTCGTCCTAGAACAGACTGAATCATTTTCACCATTTGAAATTTTTGAAGCTTTCTTTTTGGCCCAACATACAGTCAATTTTGGCATGTGCACATGAAAATGATTTGAATTCTATTAAAGCTGATTTCGTGTTCTATGTATGTCAATTGAGTCATGTTTATTAATTTTGTTGTTCAGATCTATCCCATTACTGAGTTTCTGTCTGCTTGTTAAATCAACTTCAATTTTAGGAATTTTCTAACGTCATTTTAGTTCTGCTTTGAATTTGTTCGTTTTCTGCTCATCTATTTTGTAGCTATAATGTTGAGTGCATATAAATTTCAGACTAGAATATCTTTTGGATGAACTTCCTTACTAGGAAATACCCTGTTTCTTGCTATTCGTGTCTACTTTGTCTCTTAGTTTGGCTGTTTTCTCTTGACTGGTGCTTAAAGCATTTTCCACCGTTTGATTTTAAAACTTTCTATGTCCTTCAAGTAGTCTCTGTCTCTGGTCAGCAACATAATGGGACTTTAATTGTTACTCAGTCTACCTTAGATTTTTATTGGAGCATTTACCCCATTTACAGTTAAAGTAGTTTCTAATAATAGGGTCATATCTACTGTTTTATCATTCATTTACTATTTTTCCCATTTGTTCACTTTTTCTCCATTCTTCTTTTGGTTTAATCATATATTTTATTATTCTGTATTTTCTTTCTATCAAGTGTACTCACATATTCTCATATTCTTCTATTAGCAATACTCATAGATCTTACAAAGCACATCCTTGAATTACACAATTAACTCAGTTTATTACATTTACCACTTTGTAGTGCTGTCAATGCATTAGGACTTTCAAGCTCCTGACTTTTATTGTTATACATTTTAGTTCTACATATAAATGAATCTCTACAGATATTCAATATTCAAATATACTTGCATATACATATACTCATGTATTTATTAACATATTTATCATACATTTATCTTTTATCCTTTCTGGTATTTTTCATTCTCTCCTGCATTTCTTTGTTTCCATCTATGAAAATCTTTCTGCCTGATGAATTTTATTTCGGTTGTCTCTTACTGCAGGCTTACTGAAGAAAAGTTCTCACAATCTTTGAAAACATTCATGCTATTCTGAAGGATATTCTTGCAGAATGCATAATTCTATTTGGCAGTTATTTTCATTCAGCACTTTAAAGATACTATTCCACCACAATCTGGCTTCCACTGTGTTTTTAAAGAAGTCAGCTAACAATCTAATTTTATTTTCTTTGAAAGTAATATGACTTTTCTCTGGATGCTTGCAAGGTTCTTTTCTTTTAGTATTTCTTCCAGATTTATTGTGATGTGCCCATATCTGTTTCTCCTACTTTATATTCACTATATTCTTGAATCTTTGGGCCGATGAATTTTAATTGTGAAAAATTTTAATGATCATCAAATATTACTGCTGTCCCATTCTGTGCTCTCCTTTTAGGGCTCCTCTTATACACAGGTTATATACTATAAATTTTTAAGTTCATTTCTTATGTTTTTTGCCCTCTATTCTGTCCTTTCCATTTCTTCTCCTCTGTAGATCAGTTTGGATGTTTTCTATTGACCTGCTTTAAACTGTGTTCAGTTGTACCCGTGTTCTATTACATAAAGACAGTGCCACGTACTGTGTTGTTGTTGTTGTTACTATTGCTGTTGTCTTAGTTCGAAATGATTATTTGATTTTTATAAATATCCTTTATCTATTTGGTCCTTGCCTCTAATTTCTTTAACATGTTATTTACAATACTTTGTCTGCTAATTCAGTTACCTAGATCATCCGTGGACTGACATCTATTTTTCTGCCTCTTCTCTTAATTACTGGTCATATTATCTTGCCTTTTCACAGGCCTATTAATTTTTATTGTATGCCAGATATAATGAATAAAAGAATCAAAGAGGGTCCAAATCATTTTATCTTTCACCAAAGAGTGCTTTCTCCACATTTAAGTAAATACAATGAGGACATGATCATCTCAATCCAATTAGAAACTCATCTGGGATAAAACTAGATTGCGATATTTATAATATTCAGTACACTTCTGATTCTTAATGCTCTAAGGACATGCATATCCTAGATTTCTTATTAGAACCCTGATAGGACTCTGTCTACCAAGCCCCAAAACAGTAGATGTTGTCCTTTTCTACTCTTCGTAAGTTTCAGTCACTCTATCCAGCCCCCAAGCCAATGTCTTGAATTCCTGGCAGATAATTAATATTTTTGATGCAAGTTCCCTCACTAGCAGATCTAACTTCCTAAGCACCAGGAATCTCTGGATATTTTACTCCACATTTCAGAAGCTTTTAGATTAGCTTCCTTGTTATTCCAGAACTTGTTTCGGGAAAACAAGTGTTTGAGTCCCCTTAAGTTTCCAAATTGCCACACCATCCTCCACGGAACTGCTAAAAGCTTAGGTAGTTACTCCTCCCCTCAGCAGAGTCCTGCTCCTTCAGCAAGACTAGTACTCCGATCATGCCCCAACTTGGCATATGACCCAGGCTGAAAAATGGCTGGAGGTTGGCAGCTTACTTTTCTCTCGCGAATTATGGTTTATCTCATCTCTGTTACTTCCACAGCCCTCTCATGAACTCAGAAATATGAATTTTGTAATCTATCCATCCATTTTAAGCTGCTGCAGTGGGAACATCACCCTGTTGGCATTGACCGTATCCTACCCAGAAGCAGAAATCTATTATGCCCTACCTAGAAGCAAAAAACCCCCAGTTTAGGAATCCTTTGGTTGCAAGTAGTAGCAACCCAATGCAAACTGGCATATATTTAAAAAAAAAAAAAAAAGGGATTTATCATCTCACCTAATTGGAAAGTCCATGTGTGTAAGACTGGCTTCAACTATCCGTAATGCAAGAATTTAAAGAAAATCTCTTTGGCTACCGTCAGTCATGCACCCATTCCTGTCTTAGTTATCACCCAAACTAAATGGACTGAGAGTGGGTGATGCGTGATTCCCCAGAGAAAAATCTGCATCACTTTATTAGAGGAAAGAGAAATACATCATGGGCAGTAAGAGCAAATGCCCATTATGCCCGACAAGTCCAGCTGTCATTCAACTATTTATCTTCTCAATTACCATAGCTTCCATCAGCCATTTAAGACTGAAATGCATTACTTTGACTTGTATATTGCTAGAGTTAAACTGAAACTTTGCGCCCAATACTCTTTTGGTATCCAAAGCATTCAAATTCATGCTGGATTGCAAATAGATACTTAATAAATGCTTATGGCTTGGTTCGTCCTGGGGTAGGTTACCTGACTGCCTTTCCCACAGCAGGCCAGCCACTGAAGAAGGTCTAGTTTCTCAGTTTTCAACTCTAATCATGTGCTAACGCATGCTGCCAGAAGACAGCACTTTAAAATAAGCTGTGGGTTACTGTGCTATATTTTATGCAGTATTCTTTTGAAGAAAAACTAAATGAGAAAATGGGTGAGGGTGCCCAGCTAATCCTGAGCTGTTTCATTGACGTGCTCTACGGGGTTCCGCGTGCCCTCATTTGCTGTGACATTGCACGTCCCGTTTTCCACCTTCTAGGCAGGCAATTACGGGAAAGACTTTAGTGAGGCTCTCCAAGAGAGGAGATTGTGGGCTGAATGGAGCAATGTTAGAAAGGCAGCCCCAATTCCTCCCAACTACTTGGCATGTCTCTCCCAAAAAGGAAATGGTTTTGAATTCTTTCTTTCACCTGCTTGCTGCCAGATATCTCATAAAAGAGTCTACACTTTTAACCTGAGCTTGAAACTAGGAACTGGCTTATACGGTGAGTGAAGGATTGGAATTAGCAGACCATGTTATTTCCAGTATATGTGCAGATCCCATAGTTGCTGTGTTGACTAAAGGCATTTGAAATAGAAAGACTTAATAAATTAGAGCAAATGCACAGTGTGATGATAAAGAGCATAGTCACTGGAGTCAGAATCTTGGCTCTGCTGCTGGGTGGCCTTGGGCCTCAGAGTCCTAATTTGTATCACAGAGCTATGGTGATTAATTGGAATAAAGCATGTGAAGTGCTTAGCATGATGCCAGGCATAACCAATAATGAATAGTTATTATTGATATTTTCGTTGAATTGTGCAGAAAACTTTGGGGATAGCACCACCAACTATTTATCACCATGGTAATGAGCTAGTATGGCAATGGCCACAGGTAAGTGCAGAAAATGCTTAAGGATTTGGCTGTTTTAAATATGTCCATATATTTTTTCCCTGCGCATTAAAATGCCCAACCAAATTGTTTTGAATGTCTGCAGACCCAAGGGCAGAGGCCATCATTAAAAGTTAATGCCATTAATTATGACAGGGGAAAAATTAGATGTACATTCCTGTGAGTACCTGTGTTGCTCAGAACTCATACAAATGCCAAAATCTCTTTAGACTACCGCATGCAAACTCTTACAATAAATGTCATTTCCATCCCACCCCACCCAAAAACTAATTAGAAGAAGGTATGTGGAATGATTTGTAATTTATTTATTTACCTACCCCGTATCTGTTTTTCATCCATAACTCATCCTACACTGAAAGGAATTAGGCAATTATACAAACTCCATGCATTTTCTCTGTCCCGAGTTTTGACTTCTCTCCTCTCTGTTTTGAACCTCAATCCTGAGAACATCCTGTTCCCCTACTTATCAAAGACACTGAGTCACTCATGACTGATTTTAAAAACATACATAGTATGTACTAAACCCTAGGGTGCAGACATAAGAATGCAGGTCCTATTCACACTCCAAGGAAGGAGAAGGTGAGGAAACACAGTATTTTAGCACAATGGAATAAATGTGCATAGCCTGTAAGACGGTAATGGAATCTGGGTCTTAAATGATGAATGAAGTTAAGCAGTCTGGCCAAGAAGTAAGAACTTTGGTGTGACCAAAGGTACAGAGGCAAGAAATAGCTCAGCATGGAAAGAAACTAAACACCATTTGATGTTGCTCAAATATGAAGTTCAAAGTAGTGAATGTCAAAGGAATGCTGGAGAAGTAGACAAGGACTCAAGGCTATGGCTAGAGGCAATGAGGCCGGCTATGAACCTGTTCAATAATCCAGGCTAGAAACCCAAGGGGCTGAATGCAGTGGGAGCTGACAGAGAGGACTAGGCATAGATATGTCTAGGAAAGATGAAAATTGCAATTTTTCTAAAATAATCCTTTTTAAGAAAAACCTGAGAAAACATTTAAAAATGAGAGAAAGACAAAGTATAAAAAAAGAGAAACCAATGAGTCTCCATAAAATGTACCCTAAGGTAGTTAAATTATGCCAGCCTCACATTTTACCAGATACCCAAGCCCCAGAAATTGTCCTGGCCTCTATCCCATTACCCATTTATCCTGGGACAGATGAGGGGTGGTGTTGCAGCTAGCATGGGAGGCTCCCTCATTTTTTTCCTCATAAGCACCGTTGGAGTCAGGTCTGCGGACCTTAGACTGTGAGGCCATTGCTATGTATCTTCCTTGTCTCCTACAACTGATGGCCAGGGTCGCAGCTGTGAACCCTCAAGTGAGAAAACGGCTTCCTAAACCGTTGCCCGACACCTTTTCTTGGACTTCTGGCCATTCTTCTTCAGGTTTATATTTACTTCTAACATCCTTTCTGATACCTTTCTTCAAAGTAGAAATTCTCAGACTTCCAACCAGAGGAGTTCTTCCCTAAACCCTGACCAATACCTTTTTATTCTGTAACGTTTAACAGAAGAAATATAAATCATGGTGAGTTATTATATTATTCAGTGACAACTGTTTTGCTCACCCATGGTTCTAAACCAGGATCCTGCCAACTATGGCCCCATGAGTCAAATCCGGCCCACTATTTATTTTCACAGAGTTTCATTAGAACACTGTCATACTTATTCATTCGAGGATTCCCTCTAGCTTTATGTGTTCTAGAGTGGCAAAGTTGAGTTGTTGTCCCAGAGAGTTGAGACCATGTGTGCCAGAAATAGCTCAGCCTAAAATATTTACCATATGGTCTTTTATAAAGTTTGTTGATCCCCTTTCTAAACCATTATCAAGACTGATTTTTCTCTGGTAGCCACATTTATTTTTTAGTAAATGCCCATATGCTTAGAGCCTGCCAGAGCTGGTATGTCCCAACCTTAGTGCCTATTTCCAGTGTGAGAACAGTCCTCAGCTTAATCAACTACCCCTCTCTCCCTATGGTCCACTCTAGTGACCATCCAGAATTCTATTAATAAGTTCTACAAAATTTCTACATCTCAGAAAATTGCCTTTCATATATGATATCAATTTTGAAAATTGGCCCAGAAGCAGGACATGGAGGGGCACTGAGTGGTTAGGCCTCTATTAAATGGTACAATTAGTTTTTCTCCTTTGTTCTCTTTTATACAAAGCATAACAGCAGACCTGAAGACGCAGGAGAGGAGGCAAAGCTGAAATGCTTCAACAATCCATATACCAGAAAATCGATTCATAAGAACTAAAATTTAGCTGAACCAGCTTTTAAGACATATAAAATGTCCTTGATTTTCCTATGATATGGCTAGATAATTTACATCTGTTTTTACTTAAAGAAGTATTTGTTAAGGGACAATATTATTTAATAGTTCAGAACAAGAACTCGGGAGCTACATTGCCTGAATCCAAATCCTACCTCTGTCACTCACTTGCTTAAGTCACTTCTCTATACCTCAGTCTTCTCACCTGTGAAATGAGGGTAATACTACTATCTACTCAATAGGGTTTTATGAAGATTGTATGAATTCATATACACAAAATATGTAGAAGACTATGGTAGATAAATGCTACCTATTATTGTTTTTATTTTTATTTTTTGCATTTTGTTTGTCTCTATTCTCAAAGCTCATGAGTATTTCCATTTAGAAGAGAGTATGGCTGCATTCTGGATGAATTTCCCACATCTTCTCCCTGCTTGGCAGGCCTCTCTCATGTGGCTTCCTTCCCACTTCACCTGCTACACCAGCCATACTAGCCTCCTCTCTTAACGCTTTCACTCATACTGCTCACAACCAAAGTTCCTAGTCTTGGCAACTGGTCTCACCAAGAGTAGAATCAGGAGAGGAGAGGTGGGGAAGCCAAGACCTTGAACCAGTGGCTCTTTATCTACATTTCCAATGCTCACTCTGCCCACCCGATGAGGGAAGGGACCGTGTCCTTCCTTGTTCACATCTCAGTGCCAAGCCCCTAGAACAATGTCTCATAAACAGAAGGTGTCCATGAATATTCATGGAAGGATGGAATAAACTGCACAGGGAAGCAGAGGCTAGTGTGAGAGCGAAGCGTGAGGAACGAGTGCTGAGCCTTCACCAGCAGCTGCTCCTCTGACCTCATAGTCAATGATCAATATGGAAAATGTCTACACCAGAGGGACATGGATTGTTGAAGGCAACAGCAGAAGGTAGCAGTGAAGCAAAAATTAGGGCATGACTTTCTGGGAAGAATGGTTTCAAGGTCAATCTTGGCAATATTAGTAGTTTCCAACTCCAGATACATACAGATAAATAAAGGCACCAGCTAATTAGATCAGAATCACATGTATTACCCTTAATTTCAGATAAATAAGCACCATTTATTCCTAATTTGTCTGATAATGTTCACATTTTTCTGGTGTTTGGTAATCATTTATGTAGCTAACCATTTATTTGTAATTATTAATTCAAAATAAGCCTATCAAGTACTTAATTGATACCACACATTCTACCGCAGATGGGGCAATCTTTAAAAAAAAATGGGTAGCATGTCATTCCTGCTCCTGTTCTGAAGGAAAGCCACTTGAAAAAGTTATTCAGAATGACAATGTAACATGCTAAGTGCTAATCAGGGCAAGGAAGAAAGGTCATTAAAGAACAGAGAAGGGAATTAGTATATTCTCCTGCAAAGGAGACATCCATGATGACTTTAGGAATAGAAGCTATTCGTTGAACTTTGAAGTGGAAATCTGTCAGCCAGTGAAGGTGTGAAGTGCATGTCAGACAGATGAGGATAGGTTGAGACAAAGCACATTTTGCAAATGGCAAATAATCTGAGTGCCTAGAAAACAGAAATCATATTGCATAGTAACAGAAGATGAGGTAGAGAAGATGGCTGAGGCCAGATTAGTAAAGATTTAGCTGGCGCATGCACTGGAAGTCATCAGAGAAACCGTGAGGAAAAGAGTGTTGTGTGAATCCCAGATAATTCAGTTCTGATGACTTAGGGAAATTCCCTGATTTCTGTTTCTGTGGGAACAGAAATCCAGGGCTTAATTTCCTCACCTATAGGGCACCACAACAGTACCTTTCTCTTATGTCCTTGCGAGGACTGAATGAGTTAATATATGCAGAATATTTAAACAGTGCAGACTCATATTAAGTAGTTGAGAAAACATATCTCTTATTACTGTCTCCAAGAGTGACCTTCTCACTTGTGACCCCCTGTTAAGACATATTTGGAAGAGCTACCATTTCCTTACTCCTAGGTCACACTGCACAGTGCACTAACAAAATATATGCTCTGTCTTGAGTACTGGGCCTGTCAAGATCCCGTGCCAAAGTAAAAGCCGTGTTTGCTGAAAATACATCAGGGTGCCGAGAGCCCAGCGTGTGAGATGACAAATTATGGGCAGAACCTGCTATTAATCACTCATGCCAAACAAAAGAGAAGGCTGTCTACAAGTTTCTGCAAGGTGATCCCTTACTCCATTACCTAAACCAACATTATTTTATGCTGTGTTTTGCTTCCTTCAGGATTTCCTTCTCGAACGTTTTTTGAAAGCAATCTTGCTCATCAGATTTGTTATAATTTTTAAAAACCTTGCTCCTCTGATGTTTTTCATCCTGCAGCTATCCCTAAGCATCCTGAGTGCTGAAGTTCTAGGGATTGCCAGCAGAGAAAATGGATTTCCTTTATTATATGAAATCTGACCTTTATTTTTCCCCCTATTTTATGTTGGTATTTGATGTGGTTTTCCATTTTTGAAAGCAGCAATATGGCAAAAAGAAACTATCAGTGTCTGATATGCTAAATGCCAATTCTGGGAATTGAGTGTCCAGAGGCTAACTTGGAAATAGCTATCTTTGTTTACCCACTGCAACAACCTCAAATGAGAAATTACCTCATCATATTGCTCATCTAGGTTATAGTCCAGAGAGTGGTCCCTTAAAATGATTAAGCCTCAAAATAATTTTATTTTGGCCCAGAACATTTATATTGGCCCACATCAATATGCCATGGTGCTCCCCTTCCTCCTCAACTCTGCTCTGCACTAGGTCAATCATAACACCAAAGTGCCACCTATTTGTCTTCAAAGGGCCCTCAGAATCCCCCTTAGTCTGGATTTCACTGAACTTAAGTGATTTATTCTTAAATTAAGAAGTGAGGGGCGCCTGGGTGGCTCAGTGGGTTAAAGCCTCTGCCTTCGGCTCAGGTCATGATCTCAGGGTCCTGGGATCGAGCCCTGCATCGGGCTCTCTGCTCAGTGGAGAGCCTGCTTCCCCCTCTCTCTCTGCCTACTTGTAATCTATCTCTCTCTGTCAAATAAATAAATAAAATCTTAAAAAAAAAAGAAGTGAAATAATGTCATTGCCTGGATTCTTTACCTGATGATGTTAGTATGGACTAGACTTAGACCAACTTTTGTGTAAGAGATGCTTCAAAAATCACTAATAGACACAGGAGAGAGTAAAGCTAGCTGTGTGCAAACATACATGATACATATGGATACAAAGTGCATTTCTAAATACAGCCTCTAACTTTTTTACTTCTGTGCCACAGGTGAGGTGGATTAGCAACAGGACTATTTTGCTCATTCATTCAATCACTTATTCATTTATTTATCTACTAAATTAATACCCGAGGAAAGCCATTCTATCATTGAACGCTTTCTTCTCCATATTCTCATTGCTCTTTGTAAGTCACTTATAACACTATTCATTTTATTTATTTATTTATTTATTTATTTATTTATTTATTTTATAAAGATTTTATTTATTTATTTGACAGAGAGAGAGAGACACACACAGCAAGAGAGGGAACACAAGCAGGGAGAGTGGGAGAGGGAGAAGCAGGCGTTCCGCCAAGCAGGCAGCCTGATGCGGGGCTCGATCCTAGGACCCCAGGATCAGGACCCCAGCTGAAGGCAGCCGCTTAACAACTGAGCCACCCAGGCGTCTCACACCATTCAGTTTTAGTAGGTAACCCCTAAATATCTCTAATCTTAAGGAAAAGATGCGCTGAGAGTTTTTTGTGATGCTAAGATTAATGTGCAATTATTTTTACTGTGGCATTTGTTACAGTAAAAAAGTAGCAACAACCTAAATATTTAGCAGTGGAAAATGGTTTAATAAATGATGGCACATGTGTACAATCCAAGTACTGCAAAGTCATCTCAGTGCTCATGTGAAATGCTTAATGATGGCAAAATATTGGTCGTAGGGGGGTATAGCTCAGTGGCAGAGCATTTGACTACAAAATATTGGTCGTATGTTAGTAGGAAAAAATATATAAAAAACTTTGTTCTCATTCCTCATATAATTCAAATTATAATTATATATTCATGAATAAAATGTACCGATATGTTAATAGTGATCATTTCTGAATTAGAAGATTAAGACTATTATCTGCTACCTTCCTTATATATAATAAGCATATATAACTTTTACAATCCCAAAACAAAATCACAGAGGGCTGCTTTTCCTGTATGTGTGTGTTTTCAGTAAGCCCATGTGTATGATACTATGTTGCCTCTGTAAGGGAATCAAAAGAAAAATAAAATAAGCTGATTCTCCTGGAACTTACAACATAATGGGGGACACTAAAGAGACAAAAATGATTTTAAAAAATAGCAATACAAAAGAGGATAAACATATTATAGAGTGCTACCACTGAAAGAATTAAAAAATGTGGATTTAGTGGGGGCTCAGGAGCAGGAAATATTGCACGGAGGCAGACACAGCTGGATCTGAAAAGGTGGAAGAAATGGGGAGACTAGGCAATGCATCAAAGCATGGGGTCAGTCCCTGTATTGCCTTTTTTAGGAATCGTTATTAGAGGAGAGTTTATATTACATAGTCAGGGTTCAGTTAGAAAAAGAGAAGCCAGAAAAAGAAAAAAAGAGAAAGAGAAGCCATTCCGTATTTTAAACAGAAAAGGATATAATATAGGAAATTAGGCACTTATGAACCACAGAAAGACCTGGACAAAGTCAGATCTAGGGGTTAAGAACCTGCAGAAAACCAATAATGCTTCATAGTTGCTCCACACATCTGGGGCAGGTAAATAGCAAAGGAAAACAGAGGTCATTATAAAACTCAACTCTGTAAAGCCCTACTCTACTATGAAAGTAAGAATAAAATAGCTTCTGCCTCCTTTCTTTCCAAATCTTGTATAAATGTGTCTACGAGGCAGAAGGTCAATCTAGCCAAAACACTAGAGACAAAGTAGTCTAGAAAATGTACTTCTCAGGCTTGTAGCCTTTGCCACACAGGGTAAGGCAGACAAATGCATATGAATGAATGCTGGGTATCTAACTCCTCTCCCATGTATTTACCACATATAGTTACAAAAAGCCCTGAAAACCAAGGGAAAGAGTTTATCCTCAAAAACAAAAACAAAAACAAACAAACAAAAAAACACAGGTTCCTTAAGCGGATGGAAAAAAATACTGTGTTGTGAAAAGGAGTTTGTTAAGAAAAACTATCTTACTATGGCAAGTGTATTCCGGGTTGCTTCACCATCACAGAGTACCATGAAAAATACCAACAACCTCCAAGGACCAAAAGGAAATCAAAAGGGGAGTCAAAGTTATATGGGGTCAAGTTAAGGGCCATGTGCCCAAATCTCGCTATGGGTCTGGAGCTGGTTTACATATACCGTGTGTAAAAAACCCTGACCCTTTCAACAGGTCAGTTTGTTCAAACAATAAATTCAGTATGAAAAGCAGGAAATCCAACTGGTTTTTAAAGTGTTGCTCTGGTTGCAATACACAGACCCAACTTAGAGCTTCTACAGTCAACTCTGATCAAATGAGAACTGTCACAGTCATGTGCACCAGTCCTCCGTAGTCATGTCTGCATTCAAATACTATTTTCATATCATTGCATATCTGATTTTCAGCATTTCTGCCTGCATGGTTTAGGAAAATTATATTTCAGATCTTTAATGCATTATGAATAGAATGATTTTAATATAAATTCTCACTTGCTGAAAGATAATTTCTGTTTATAACAAATTTCAAATGGCAAAAAATAACAAAAAAGCTTAAGCCCTTAAACTCTTCTCACTTGTGGGTATGAGCGGGGTGAGGCCATTCTTTACAAGGGAGAAAGTCATGAAGGATTTTGAACAATTTACCCTCCTTTCCTACTATTCTGTCTTTATGACCTACTGGTCTGTAAATTCTTTGGATGCAGATGGTGTACTTTATGTTTCCCAATGCTACTGACCGCAGACACTTGCCTACAGCTCTTGTTTGATGAATAAATCTATTCTAATAGCCTCCATATCATTGCTGCTATATCACAAGTCTGCATGGAGACTTGAAATGATGAAAGTTTCTTAGCCTAGAATTTTATTGTGTTAGAAGCCATTCAAAAGCAGCACTAAAGGAGAAGGCGATGGCTGAAGAGGAGGAGGAGAAGCAAGCAAGCAAGAAAGGAAAAATGATGAGAGGGAAGGAGGTATGATATAAAACTTCTACCGAGGGACTGAACAATAGCTTACCCAAAGGAATTATGGTAAGAGTTGGATGAAACATACAGTAGGGCAAATGGAATCATATATGGTCTTGACAAGACCCATTATAAAAGATGTGTATTTAATATGCCCATACTTAGAAAGCAAGGCTGAGACTATGGAAAATTTGTAGGTAGGCTCCTAAAGTATGTTTGTAAAGATGCTCTGAACCATGACATATCTCTTGAGTGGAGGCAAACAGAAAATTCTATATAAAAAAATCATGATAAATAGTGTTCTCTGTGATCTATAATTTCCTAAATTGATTGATTTTTTTTGTAAGACTGTTCATATTATTGACAATATATATGTCTTATGATCTTAGCTCCTTGGCTCAGCTACCAGGAACTATGATCAAAGTAAGCATTTTTGCTACTTTTGGAGAAATCCTTTCAAGTCAATTTTCCTTGGATCAGCTTTCGACATAAATTTTGTTCCTTGTGGAGAAATTCAGTACAATATATGCAGACCCATAAAATAGGAAAGCCTATTTTCATCAAGGAAGTGGGGCGCTGCATATTTATGTACAATGCCCCATGTAAATCAGGAAACCACAAAACTAAAAGCATGAAAAACTCCAGGTCTTTCTACAGAATACTGTGGTTGGTGCATTTTTATGTGAGAAAAAGTTAAAGCTGAGACTCAAATTCTTCTGTGTGGCTGCAATGTTTTGCCCTAATAAAGATCTGTAGCCAGAAAGAATTGCCATCAATTCACAACATATTTTTCTTTCCAAAATTACATTTCTCTTATAAATATCCCTGGAAAACAACCTTAAGAATCCAATAAACCCTGAATCACTTTACCAGTGACCTTCTTTTTGGTTAAATGTTCTCGTCAGCATCCTGGAGGAAAAACTGAAATTTGTGATCTTTTCATAGCCATGCAGATGAAACCTGTGATTGAAAACTGAGGGTTTTGAGAAACTTTCTAAACAGGGAACAGGGTTTCCATGTCCAGAATCCTATAGAATGCCTATCTGTGCACTTTGTCACTTTGTTCCTTTTTGGTTACTCCACAGGCTCCAAAGAATTTTTGTGGTAATAGTATAATTAAACAGCAGGTTTTAGGTTTAAATGCACCAGGAGGGGTTTTTGTCCCCCGTTCCTCTGACCCTCTCCTCCCAAACTTTTCCGCCCCATGGGCAGCAGCTTTGCAAAGCTCACCTTTACTGTCCACTTGGTTTGTATTTTTATCTGATTGGGAATGATATACCTGCAGAGGTTTTGCTTTTTATCCTCTCCTATATTTCAAAGCTTGTTCCTCCCTCAGTCCTGACACTGGCAATCCTTTGTGGTTTTTCTTGGACCTCAAAGGCTTGATGGTCCAGCACAGAACTTGAATCTTTGGAAATCTATCCGAACCACCTCTAACACCAGCTTCAGAGAAGTTCAGGGAGCAGCCACTCAGAAGAGCAAAAGTGGTGCCCAGGGTTAAATGTTCCAGGGAGGTTTTTGTCTTTAAAATCAAGTGACTATGTTAAAAGATTGCTTTAAAACCCACAGCACTCACCCAGATAGCTTAGGGAGGCTTCTAGGTTCACTGCAGGTATGAAGATGAAACAGTCTCAAAGTTAGTTAGCTCTCTTCCTGAATGTTTGGTGGCCCCTATCCCAGGGAAGGGAGTAGGGAAGAGCATGACTGGGGGAGGAGAATTCTTGCAATGAGACCAGTGCTATGGAAGTGGGCTAACAGTAGATGCCTAGTTGTCTCATAGCACAGACAATAATTCAATAAATGCAGTTAAGCAGATATGATTAAAAGAGGCATTCTATTATGCTCATCAAGGCTTCTCTTTAATACTTTTTTGAAACTTCAGATGAATTAAGCTACTATTTCAACTCCTTGGAGATTAATATTTTGCTCATTTCTTTGTCATGGATTACCTCTGAGGGGAGGCCTGACGTGAGGGACCAGGAAAGAGAGAGAGAGAAGAAACAAAGCTAACATCTGTATGTTTCCAATGTGCCCAAAACTCTTCTTACAAATATTATTTAATCAACAATTCTATGCACAGGATTATTATTACTCCCATTTTACAGATGAGGAAACGGAGGCACAGAAAGGTCAATAACTTGCTCAAGAATGCATAGCTAGTCAGTGGCAGAGCAGGGTTTCCAAGCCAGGAAATGTGACCTCGGAGACTAGGCACTTCAGCAACTAGACTTCTGAGGGCAACATTAGCACTCTATTTTCAAGGCTTGCTGAGACTAAACACACTGACATACACACACACACACACACACACACACACAGCCTCCCAAATCTCAATTGCTCAACACCAGAGAAGTTAACTTCTTGTGCTGGGTCCAGTGAAGGTTGCTGGACAAGCTGTGGTCCTTGTGTTCACTGAGGGGCTCAGGCTGTTGGAGGCTTTGTCTCAACATGCACTTCCATAAAAACCACCGCAAGCGGGAGGGGAAGGTGGGGAGTCACACCGCAGCTCTTAAAGCTACACATACCACTCTCATTCGCACTGTATTTGTCACTATAAGTCATATGGCTACACCCAGTCTGAAGAGAATTGAGAAATGCAATTCTACCGTGTTCCCTAAAGTAGTGGGGAGGTGGCGGGGGGGGAGGTTAACCAGATACCTTGGATGAACAGCACTAATGACGGGGAGGATCCCACCTCTGTAGGATCCACCCAGGTCTCTTATCTCACCAGTTTCCCTCTACATCTTTCTGCCCTTCGAGTGGGAAATGATTTTTAAATCTCCAAGGGAAGACTCACATTCCTTAAACTTTGGGTTTTCTAGTGCATGGTTATTTATTGAGAATATTTTTATCCATGTTACCTTGAAGCCCAAGGATTTTTGAACGTATAATCCAGAAAGAGACTTAAAATCAATGGGCTTTCTGCTCTGCATTTCTTCCCTGTGGCAATGTGTATAGGCTATTATCTGCTTGAAAGGGAAGACAAACAGAAGTTAACATTTCAAAAATATTAACCTATCACACTACTAAATGATAATAAAATCTGAAAGTTCAGATATTAGTGCAAAAATTTCTTTACTTTTTCAGTCAAATCACTTTTCAGTCATTAAATTAAATCTCATTTGGGAATTAATTCATCTCTGCTTCTTCCTAGTCTTTCTCCCTCTCCAGTCTGCATGTGCACTTTCTGCTCCCCACATTCTACTAGCATCACAGCCAGGATTCAAGCTCTTGACATTCAGTTCTGAGGGCCAAGGGCAGACCTTTCATATGCATCATTGATGGGAGTGTTTAGCAACTTCCGAGTGCAATTTTCTATGACAAAAACAAGCATGTGTCATGTTAATAGTGATGGTCATTTGCAAAGTGTTGTATTAGCAGGATTTCTATCTCTTTCCTCCTATAACCAGGAGACCAGTCCCAGGAGGAATGAGGGAACACTGAACCTGCACCCTACCATTGGCATGAGTACTTGGCATGTCCTGGGTACATGAAAAACTGTCTCCAAGACCCATTGTTGGTCTCATCCCTCTAACACTAGCACCTTTCTGACCCAGTAAGTAACTGAAACATGGGCACTGTCTAACTCTAATATCTAGTAGTACTACCTATGTCAGTACTTTTAAATATGCCTAGGTCAGCAGTTTTAAATATGAGGATTCCTTTCAAAATAAAAATATAGTTGAAAAAAGATATACAGATGGAAAATAAGCACATGAAAAGATGTTCTACACATCATATGTCTTCAGGGAAATGCAAATTAAAACAACAATGACCTACAACTATATACCTATTAAAATAGCCAAAATCCAGAACACTGACAACACCAAATGCTGGTGAGGATGTAGGGAAACTGGAACTCTCATTTACTGTTGATGGGAATGGTACAGTGACTTTGGAAGAGAGTTTGGTGGTTTCTAACAAAACTAAATACACTCTTACCATAAGATACCAGCAATTGCACTTCTTGGTACTTATCCAAAGGAAATGAAAATTTATGTCCACACAAAAACCTGCACACAGATGTTTGTAGCAGCTCTCTTCATAATTACCTCAACTTGGAAGCACCTAAGGTGTCCTTCAGTAGGTGGATGAATAAATAAACTGTGCTGCATCCAGACAATGGGATATTATTCCGTGCTAAAAAGAAATGAGCTATCAAGCCATGAAAAGACATGGAAGAAGCTTAAATGCATATTACTAAGTGAAAGAAGCCAATATGTAAAGGATTTCATGATTTACACCGTGTTCAAATGCAAAGCTTTGGATGTAGCAGTTCTCAATCTGGAGATCTATGAACTAAAAAAAATGCAGGGTATCTGACCCCCCCACACTTAAAGTACAAAGGGAACACAGTTTTTATAAGGAATTGACAATGTTCCAACACCCGAGTCCAACTCATTCAAAGTCCAGAATGTTTTTCTTTTTCTTTCTTTTTTCTTTTTTTAAAGATTTTATTTATTTATTTGACAGAGAGAGAGAGATCACAAGTAGGCAGAGAGGCAGGCAGAGAGAGAGAGGGGAAGCAGGCTCCCTGCTGAGCAGAGAGCCCGATGCGGGGCTTAATCCTAGGACCCTGAGATCATGACCTGAGTGAAGGCAGAGGCTTTAACCCACTGAGCCACCCAGGTGCCCCAAGAATGTTTTTCTTGTCATCAAACCAAAATAAGCAAGCAGAGCTCCATAAAACTCTACTAGTTGCTCTTACACTACCTTTTTTTTTTTTTTTTTTACATCTAAATTCCTCCTGGCTACATCGTTCACTGCTATGTGTCTTGATAGAACTGAGTGTATTTGATAATGCCTGGCCATTTCTATTAGAAGGGCAGTGGGCTATAAACTAGAGCTAATATGACCAGCCACCACTTGCTCTGAGGCCCCCAGTACAGACCGTTCCTTGGAAGGCTACTAACAATCATGACAGTAGGTAGAGGAGGCTCTTGGTACTAAGTTAGGGAGGAAGAATAAAAACTTCAAAAATTGACATGGATCCTAAATTTCTGGAGAGTAGTTGTGTTTATAAAGACTTTGTTAGACTCCTAAAACTCTGTTTTAACACATTTTTTTTAAGAGGAAAGAAAGGATTTAGCACAGTTAGCTCCATGGTATAGCTGTTATGTTTAACAGAGGTGCTGCTGTTTGATGTTACTTGTGGGTTTATTGATCCTTTTCAGTTACTGTGGTAGCTCTCTGTAAGAATTTTAGAGTTATTTCCCAGTTACCCACTGAAGCCTTATTCATCCTTTGCTCTTTTTTTTTTATTGCTTCCAAACACAATATATTTTCTAGCAATGAGAATGGCATTCTGTTGGAAAAGATAACAAAAGTGAGAACTAGTTTATTCTCAATAATTATTGGTAAGCAAATGGGTAACAGAGTCAATAACTTCTGTTAAATTTTCTGGGTCTCAACCTGGAGTTTATTCTCTTGCAGAACTGAAATCCAGGAGAATTTTCTTGAAACCAGTACCACAATACTGCAGTGGAGAGAAAACAAGTCACTCTTCAGTGGCAGTCATTTATTCTGTTATGCATACCTTAGGCTGGAACAGAGTGTGTCTCTTATATTCCAGAATTACTAGAGCTCTGCTAATAAGAATGGAACATTCTAGAGTTATACAAAGAGTTGATGGTCTTAGAACAGGAATAATTAAAATAATGGTGAAAAAACAACACAAAATGAAACCAAACCAACTCCTGGACTTTTAAAAAAAAAAAAATCAAGCCTCATCAACAAAAATAAATCTCAAAAACATGTTGAATAAAAATAAGTTACACAGAAAACTATATACCATGTGACATAATTTATTTAATTTTCAAATATGTAGCTATGTATTATATATGAATACACACACACAGAAACATATATACACCAGCTTTAGTGTGGTTATCTCTGAAGGGGGAGCAGAGTGCTTCTGCAAAGCATTAAGAAATGGCTTCAATTGTATCTATAACATTTTATATGGTGGATATAATGGATGCCTGCAATATTATTCCCTATACTCTCCTATACGCTTTATATATTTCGTAAGTTAAAAAAATTTACAAAGATTCAGAGTGCTTTCCAAATAATATGCCAACCCTGAAATAAGGAGCTGGCAATGAATGCAGACTAGCATAAAACCTAAAAGAAAAGTTCACAAAAAGTAACCAAAGAAGAATGTGGGTGGGAGGATAAGAATTAAGAGAAAGTGAATTCTATTAGCCTGACCCTCTATAGGTTTCATCAATGCCTAAGAGTTTTTGCCTATGCTTAACCAAAAACCAGAGCACCAAATAAGAGTTTATACGCAATTATTTATTTCATTACTCATTCCGGATTGCCTTACCCTTAAACAATGCTTAAGTTCATCTAATATACTTGCCTGGCAGGGTGATCCAGACCTTCCCACCCTGACGCATCACATCTTCAGGTGCTTTATTCTTGTTGGGCTGATGTTGCTACCATTTTCGATATGTGATTAGCACTGAGTTTAAAGGTATCAAAAGATGGTGAGTTCCTTGAATTTTAGATATACTCCTTTCTGTCCTATTAGTATGGCAATATAATCCTGATCTTCACTGGGATACAAGAATAAAAACTAAACATAAGGTGAATTTCCCCAACTGGTATGGTAATTCCTTTCTTTGCTGGTTCAGTAGCATAAGGAGCCCAAAATGTCCAAGTGGAAGTCACAGCTTTAAGCTCAATGGATGTGTTACTCTATCCCTTGGTGTAAGCATCACTTCACCAGTCCTGAGAATGAGGACTTTTAATCTAGCACATTCTAAGACTGCATAGATGATAAACATGATTTCACAAGTGGATCCCTAGAAGAGATAGTGAGAGGACCAATCCTACTTCCACACAGTTTCCAAATCCAGGTAGTTTAGCTATGGAGTACATAGCATTTGAAATACTGTTCATTAGTTCAATGCATAAACTGCAACCCTGTGAACAGATCATGTACCTTGTGGAGAATGGTACTCTAGCTTGTACCTTAACTGAGCTTTTAATAAGCCCTTCTATCATCCTACTAGGCAAGTTCTTCCACATGATGTGGATAAGCCAGTAGCATTGGATCACATGGGTGGTCATGCACCCAGAGTCATACCTTCTTTATGAGAAAGTTTCCTGTTCTAAGTCAGGCATTAAAAGCCCTTAAAGGATAGTGTTGGCAGAGTCACTACAAGTTATGAAAGCGAATCCATAGCTGAGTTATGGGATAATGGTTGACAATTCCAGGGTCAAAATGGATCTGGTATAATCAACCTGCCCCTAAATGGTTATCTGGTCTCTCTGAGGAATGATATCAAGTGAAGGAGTTGGTCTCAGTCGATCTGGGCTAGCAGGAGAGCAGCCAGAAATCCTCAGCGTTAGTGACAGGCAGCCTCTATGCCCACCGTGATCACTACTCTGTTCACAGGCCCACTGCGTAAGTAGGGGGATAACCAAGGAGAAAGACTGGCTAACATCTGCAAAATAAGTCATCCTACACAGCTGATATGTACTGACTCTCTGAGGTAGATGCTGGTGGGATGTGAGACATAAAAGTTCTCAATTTCTGTGCCCATTATCATTGGTGTATCCATGTGTCTCTTCCTTAAACTTCTTTGTTGCTGGTCTTCTAATCTTGTTCTTTCAACATCCCTAAATAACCAAACAATTGACCATGCATTTCCATACCTTAGATCAATTCCTCACCCATACGGCACAAACATTCAAATGCATGCTTGCAGTTCTACCCACTGGGAAATGTCCCTTCATAACTGTCTGTCATGACGTCTGAGAAAGCTGTCATGTAGTGGTGACTCACTCCTTCCTAGCAGTAACATACTGAGCTCTGTTGTTGAAGGAAACTTCACAGAAACCATAAATTTTTTTGGGAGCAGTGACAGGAATTGGAAGCACCTGTTCGTGCGATTTACTTGTGCCTCCTGAAACTGTGTGAAAATTTCTATCATAAAAGGATTCCTAATGTACCTGCCTGGCATTATCACCTTAGAAGATCTGTTAACACCCTGATTGTGATGGGCACCTCTGGTAGCATATTCACATAAGGTTCCTTCATCAGACTTTTCATCTCTACCAGGGCACGGGAGCGCGCCACAAGCTGCATTCAAACAGTAAATCATATTCTTCCCCAGAACACAGCACTTTCCCCAGAACCTTAGAGGTCTGCACCGTGACTCTCCCGTGGGGGCTTTCCAGACACTGCGCAGAGAGCATCCCTATGCTCCTGTAGCACCAATGAACTTGCGGGGCCATATAATCTACCCAAGACACAAGTTCCTCGAAGAAGAGACTGAACAGGGATCCTTTTTCACGTGGTGTATTGGGGAATGCTCCCAGAAAAGGGAGGTGATAGTAGAAGATATGTTTAAGTCTTAACCCCCCAATGGCTCAGAATGTGACCTTATTTGAAAATACGATCTTTACAAATGTAGTCAAGTTAAGACGAGATCTTTAGGGGAAGCTCTAACCCAATATGACCTGTATCCTTATAAAACAGGTAAACTAGGACAGAGAGACAGGCCCACAGGGAGAATGCCTTGTGAAGATGGCAGAGATTAGGTGACACATCTCCAAGCCAAGGGACGCCAATGACTGCCATCAAGCCATAAGAAACTAAGAGAGGGACATGGATCAGATTCTTCCTCAGAGCCCTTAGAAGTAACCAACTCTTTCAACCCCTATCTCACACTTCCATCCTCCAGATCCGTGAGACAACAAATTTCTGTTGTTTAAGCCACCCAGTTTGAAGTGCGTTTTACAATAGCCCTGGCAAAATGATACAGAGCATGAGGGAAATTTGGGGTATGGTAAATATGTTCCTTATTTTGATTAGTATGGTGACTGAGTGAGTTCAAAACTACTAGAACTCAATACTTAGAGTGGCTCATTTTGTTGGATATAAGTGATCCTTCAATAAAGTTGATTTTAACAAGTAAAATTAATGAATTACTCATTATTACTTCCAAGTTATGGCTGCTGCTAGTCATTTTTTGCTCTTCATGCTTATAGGCTACTTCATGCCAGTTATTAATTACTCTGATGACTAACTGAAAATTAGTTGTGATTACCATAAGAATGTAGGAAAGTACTACATAGTGGGTCCAAGGAGGGGTCTGTCTGGAACTCAGTGATTCACTGGGTGCCTGCCGATACTTTCATGTAAACTGGCAACTGCAGACAAAGCAGGTGCAAGAATAATCCAGGCCGTCTGGATCCTGAGCCGTGTACAGGTATCACATTTTTAAAAATTAAATATTAATGAAAAGAAAAGAAAAGAATAGCTCTCCACACTCCACTCTGTACACATAGACTTTAAATACATAGAAATTCTGGGTAACTGTATTTTAATTTAAAAAAATCTCCAGGAGACAGACTTTTGTTCGTGAAGTTTGACGTGAGATTTGGGGAAGGATATAAGAGAAGGCTAGGACAGAGGAGAGACTGGATAAGATATTCCTTAATTAAAGGCTAGGGTTTTAATATCTATCCTGAGTCAGGGGTTGTGGCGCCTGTTTCAGTATAACAGAAAACCCAATCTAGCCTCTTCCATAAAGCTGAGAGCAAGGACAACACTGTGCCATACCTGAACCTGGTCCTACACTCTATCTTCCTGCCACTCACATACACTGTCACTTATTAAACTATTCTTTATAAATGTTGGTACTTACAATTTCTGGAAAAAAAAAAAATACCGGTGGAAAAGTGAGTCTAAATTCTAGTGGGGAGAACTGATGTTTAATTTGGAACTTAATGAGTGTGAGGAGTGTTTGGGACATCTGAATGTCCCAAACATCCAACAAGCTTACCTGGAGAAACCTGAAGAAAAGTATAACCTAAAGATGAGGACTGGGGGGCAATAAGGGAAAGGCTGGAGTCCAGTGGAAATACTAAAAGACACCGTGAAACAAGGACAGTGGGCGGAAGTCAGAAGCCTGGGGCTCACCAACACTTGAACAGAGGAAGAGCATCAGCGGTCACAGACAGGGAGGCCGACCAGAAGATGGTGTTACCAACACTAAGCACAGAGTAGGCAGGCGTGAGCAGAAAAGCCTGGAAGCTGCAAAGGGAACACACTCACTGGAACTGGCAATGAGATGATAGCTAGTCATCTCCAAGAGCAGTTTCCAGAGTGTGGGAGGTTGAAGCCAATCACAGCAAATTGAGCAATGAATGGTAAATGATGGAATAGCATACAGTTAATATTATAAGAAGAGAAGGGGAAGAAGAGAGTAAGAGACATTTACAGGAGACAAGAGTTGAGAAGCTACTTCGGATGAGAGACACAGTGTCAAGGCCGGGTAATTTGAAAATGGAAGACACCTCAGTTTCTTAAAATGTGAGGGGAAAAGAGTCAGCACAGAAGATAAATTAATGAGGTGAGAGAGAGAAATGTTAGTAAATGAAATCATACCTGTCTGGATGAGGAAGGAGATGGATTTAAGGGAACAGATGAAGAAGTGGCATGGGATAAGAAGAAAGACCCCCTATTTTCAAGAAATGTAGGAAAATTGGGGAGGGTATGTGCTATGGTAAGTGCTGTAAAATGTGTAAGCCTGATGATTCACAGACATGTACCCTGGGGCAAATAATACATTATCTGTTAATAAAAAAAAAAAAAAATGTAGGAAAATCCATCACAGGGCTGTAAATATGGATAAGCCTCCCAGTAGAGAAACAAAAAGTTATCTGAAAGGGAGCGTATATGGAGTCCTTGAAGTAATAAACATGATTTAAAAGATACCAACCCCAAAAGAATGCTTTGCATGACAGAAGTCCATATTTTTTTTTAATTTTTTTTTTATTTTTTAATTAAAGCATAATGTATTATTTGCCCCAGGGTACATGTCTGTGGATCCTCAGGCTTACACATTTCACAGCACTTACCATAGCACATACCCTCCTCAATGTCCATAACCCAGCCACCCTATCCCTACCTGCCCCTACCCCCAGCCACCCTCGGTTTGTTTCATGAGTTTAGGAGTCTCTTATGGTTTGTCTCCTTCCTGATCCCCTCTTGTTTCATTTCCCTCTCCCACCCCCCACAACCCCCCACCCTGCCTCTCGAATTCTTCATATCAGAGAGATCATATGATAATTGTCTTTCTCTGATTGTGAAGTCCATATTTTTGAGATGAAAGTTATATTATCTCAGTCACACTAAATCCAGTACATTTAGAGATTGTTTGTATATAAAAACATATTCACAAAATAAGCCTCATGGGTAAAATTAACTGTCACTAAAAAGTCTGCATAGGAATGCAAAACACAATTTTCTTAGTGTATCTTTCCCAACAGGACCTACTGTGATAGAAAATAGAACTGGATCACAGTGAGTTACATAGCCTATATCTCACAAAATCGCTCTTACAAAATAATATCATTTCTCCGGTTAAATATTAGGTTAGATATGGAGGTGCATTGTCTATACCACCGTAGAAGCACTGTATTTGCCCGTCAGTGGGTGGATGCAGGTGTGGAAGAAAGACAGGCATTGGAAGGAAGCCCTATCCTTCTTCACTTCTGTTTCTTATTGTACAGATCACAGCAAAAAGATGCCAGCTACTGACAGCCACTGCCTCAGAAATGGATTCTCCTTTAACTTGGAAATTCTAACTGAACTTTCTCCTTCCTGCACTTCCCTTCTCTTTAGATCAAATACCTAATTATATCCCAAGCTTTAGATTTTCCCTCTAATCCCTCCTACAAACTGCCCACATCCAGCTAAGTATTTTTGTCCATCAATGCAGAAGACACACATGTCAAACTACATGCAATAAAGGGAAATGAAAAACAGGTTACAATGGTTGTTTCTGTGTACTGGCAAATAGCATTTGTAGTTAGTCAACACACGTTTCCCCACCCTCCCTTTACCTAGCGCGTGACTGTTTGACACACAGCATCAGTAAATCAGGCAGTTTACTGACCTGATTATAATTTTGAGCCCATTGATTACACTGTTCTTTCCTTCACTCAGATGGATTGTGTAAGATGGGAAAAAGTGTTAGCGGCTAATATAAAACAAATGTGTTGGCAGGTTAACTATTTGGTTCTTCAATGAAACTCCCTCTCCTGTTGTTAGGATGGTCTACAGAACAATCACCAATTAAGCTGGGGACTTGGGGAGGTTCTTCTAACTTAATAAGAATGATACAATGCTGTTCAAGCCACACACGTAGTCCCAGCCAGTATGCCTGGGGTTTTCTAGAGCACAATTTCATTCTGCTTTCTGTACCTCCACACACCCGAAGCGGGAGCTAATTCATACTGGACACAGCACCAGCTCCCTACAACTTGCTATTTTGAAGTAATCAGGTATGAAGCAAATCTCCTGTCCACAAGTTAACGCCTTATTGCCCTGCCTGCCATGGAGTGCTGAGAGTCTGAGATATGTACCCTGACCAAACAGGATTACGTGAACAGACATTTTCTAGAAATAATGACTGACGAGCGCCCACCTCATTTCCCTTTGCCTGGTGATACCCTCACAAAGGCATTTTAGAAAGGATTCGGCAGCTTGCAAGATAACGGAATTTGAATTCCGTTATCCGAATTCCGAATATCTAAGTGTCCAAAGATCAGTGAATGCCATTTTTTTTTCCTCCTCTGGAGCATTTCTAATCATAATTTGGTTACTGCAGCCTAGATGCTAACTGAGATAAACCTATTTGGAACTCTAAAAATAGCATCTTCTGAGCTACATCTCTGTCTTCTGAGTTTCCCAAAGGAAAGCTCCCTAATGATTTGCAGCTCATTACAACCAAAATCTTCATAAATGGGATTTTTCTTTTTTTTTTTTTAATCTTGGAAGGTGCCAGATTGACAGTGCTTACAACTGAGGTCTTTGATTTGGGATTACACTCATGGTAACAGAGAGGCTAAAGTGACAGTGAGTCAGCCAGCCTCTGCCTTCCACAAGGCATTGAAGAGCAGATTTCTGAATCCGAGCTGAGAACAGTGATGTACACGTTCATTATCTGGCCACCCTCCTATGGGCCAAAAGGACTTTCCAATTGAGATAATTAGGGCAGAACCAACATCTCCACCTACTGGGCAGCCATGCCTCTGAAGATTTAACCAAAAACTAGAAAAAAGTCTTAAGTTTCATAGTGCTTCCTACACATCACCATTTATAAAACTGAACCATCTTATTATACTATATCTAGGTCAATTATTTATGGGTTATTTATTTCAGAAATAAGATATGGAGGCATCACAAGAGGGAAAATATCCTTTTTCCCTCCCTGTTCTATCAAATTAAGTCTTAGTTTCACCATTCCTGAAATACACGAGCATCATATTTATATCCATTGTTCAATGAGCATTCTTCCCTCTACTCACAGGAACTAGAAAACCCTTAATTGCATAGTATGGTCCCAACAGGAATGGCACAAAACAGAATTTCTCAGAGAAAGAGGGAATGTTCTATGAGAGTTTCGGTGGCTCGTTATTTTTCAGGATGGTTCTAAGAAGAGCCTTGCTACTAACAACATTAAGACAAGAGGGAATATCAGCTTCTACCAGAAGAAAACAGTCCTCTTAAGACATTAATTTTACTCTTGAGAAAATTAAAAAATCTCCTCACTTCAAGCAAGTTCAAAAAAATGATATTCTTCTACTGACAGAAATGCAACCTTTCAGAGCATGAGAATGTTTTCAATAGAACTTCTGGTCCCAGGTTATTAAGGCCATACCTTTACACAATGCTTGATATGCTGACCTATGTCTTCATGCGCCTTGGGCAAGGCACTCTCTTCCCTCTCCTCCTCATTTTACTAGTTTAAAAACAAACAAAAAAAAGCAAACAAAAACAATGCTTCCCTCACCCACTTGATTGGTGATTAAATTTTCCTTCATAGGTTATCAACATTTCGTTTCCCAATTCAAAGGATGCCTTAATCCAACACCTTTGCAAGGCAGACATCAAGACCTTACCTAGGAATTGGTTTTAATAAGCTAGAGGGCCATGTGGGAACAAGGGTAACTGTTTTGGAAGGACAGATGCCATAATGAGGGAAAAATGAGAAATAAACAGGAAGTTAAAGGATATTTAAGATAGCTGGGTATCCCACAAGTAACCCAGGACCAGCATTACCGCTGAGACTGGCTTGTTCGAGAAGTACTCAGAGCCTAGGTATTACAGTCAGACACACTTTGATCCAAATTCCATCTTGGTTGTACTTACTGATCTATGAGACTTAGGGTGAACCATCTAACATCTCTAGACCTCCTTTCCTCTTTCATAGAATGCATATTGGCTACCCGGCCTTTAATGGAGATTTCAGTACATAATACCATGATATGTGACTGTGTCAGAGCCCCACAGGAGGGACCCAGAGGGATACTCAGGTGAGAGACACTGACAGTGAATGATGATATCAACTACTCATTAGAAAACAGCATAGAAAACAAAAGAATTAGACATACAGAGATCTTTCCTAAAATTCCTTACAAACTATCTGAACAGTTATTAAAACGCGAAATTGGTTGAAATGCCCTATTCTCTTGGACAGTCATTATGGCGAGGAGGATGTTCAGCCCGTGCAGAGGCGAGCAACAGGTTGTCTTGCTCCTGGACAGCATGATCAAGATGGTCTTCACGACCCCCTCAGCCTGACTATACTTTAGACAGGCTTATTCCTGAGTCCAGACCTCTGACCTTCCGTTTCTCAAACAGTATATTTTAGAAAATTTGTCACTGTAAATTCTTTCTCTACCCTTTCGACATAAATGTAGATTTCTCAGCCTCCTGCCAGTTTCACAACGTAGGAAATGTTTTTCTTAAGGGCCTAGGACTCATTTGTGAAATGTAAACATTGGGGGAGATAGCACCCCTATCTCCCAGTCCCTGTGGAGGACAGGAGTCTAACTTCCATGCTGCTGTTTAGCAAACACAGGTAGGTTAATCCCAGAAAAAAAGCATTTGCAAATTCCAGAATAACTAAATATGCTCAACACCTCCACTGGCCAACCTCCTCTCTTAACATCCTCCAGTACTTTTCCACGAGCTCACTCTCAGGGCTTAAAACCCTCCGCCTTTTGTTTCCACGAAGCTAAGTATCCAGACTTGTTCTGGGCTCTCTGCCCTGTCCCTGGCAATAGTACTGAAATAAAATCAACTTCTGTCTGTTCATCTTGACCGGTGCCATTTTTTTTTTTCTTTAACAAGCTCCACTCTTATTTTAGAGCCTCCCTCTTGGCCATGAGTGCCTCTGTCAACATCTAGTTTAGTGCAGTTTCCAAAACCTCTAAGAGGTAATGACTTGCAGGAGGATGAAGCTTGCAATAAAGGGGGGATTCAGGGAAGTCCATCTACACTTGGAGCTCTTTAAGATCTACTACAAAATGTCTATGCCTAAGTAGCTTCTTCTTGTGAGTTCACCTCCTGTTCATCTCTCAGGGGTAAATTGGTATGGCAAAATGTAGCAATAAGAGCCTCAAATTTGTTCACACCTTCTTGTATGCATAGCCTTTTGCAGTGTGACTTTGCCACCTTTCCTATCAAGAAATGCAGTCTCTTTCTTCAACTCTTGAAATCTGAGCTTGGTCTTGTGTCTTTCTTTAGTTAATGGGACATTAGCCAACATGCCAGAGGCAGAAACTTCCAGAGCATACATAGGGGTCTACCCCTGCTTTGTTCTGGGACCCCTACTGCCTCCAAATAATGAGGAACTACACGGAGAGATCCCAGCCCTCACCGGTTTTCTAGCTGAGTTTCCAAACATGAGAATGCAGCCATCCTACCCCAACTGATTCATCACAGCCCAGAACATTTAGACAGTCCACAGAATCATGATAAATGATAATTTTTTTTTTTAATTTTAAGCAACTGAGTTACCTTTTTTTTTTTTAAATATAGCAAAAGCTGATACCATTGGGATTCTACGTTTACTGAGAAAGCATGAATGAATTCCCAACCCAGAGAAATGAGAAACTAGATGGAGAAGGAGGGGCATCCAAGAAAACATTCTTTCATCATCATGAATCTCAAACCAGAAATGTTAGCTAGAATTTAAAAGAAGTTTTTTAAGGTAATTCAGAATCTCATAGAAAATCAATCTGTCTGTAGGACTAAAAATATCTCAGCTTTGAACACGTTTTTCATTCTTATTAGACTTGAAAGCATGCCCATTGATCTAGCAAGAACAATTTGCTAATAATTAGGCTGGCAAGGCAGGCCCAAGTTTGTTACCGAAAGGGTGGGTGAGGGGCCCCTTTAGTTCACAGAAGCCTCTGCCCTAACAAGACAGAAAAGATGAAGGAGCAGCAACTGAAAATGCCTCTGTTCTCAAAAATTCAGGTGAGATTAAACTCCATCACAGAAAAGGCACCCCATTCTGTACTTGATGTCTTCCACAAAGAAGAAACGGTCTTTAAGTCAGGTTCCCTTCCCAAGAGATCCCACAACAAATACTCATATCACTTTCATGTGGCACTTACTTCTTTTTCTTCTTCTTTTTTTCTTGGTCTTTCATGAGTATAAGCGATATGCAGTAGTCCACCTCTGCTATTAGACTTGAAGTTCCTTGAGGGCAGGGTCTGGTTTTAATTCATGCTTTTTGCTCCTACAGAACAAGACACAGAGAAGATGCTCAATAAATATTTTTTACATAAATGAATGGAAGAGGGCAGCTTCTACATAATACAGGGGCTATCCTGATGACTACAGGGAGCTTGGCAAAAAATGGCCCCTTCTTTGCATAAAATAAAGTTTACATTATAAAAACCTACATCGTTCATGGAAATGTGTCATTTTGTTTTTCACAAGGGTGCCTGATATTCCATCAGAAATCATGATACTTGACACATCTGTAATATGTTTTCCTTTGAGTGAATGCCAGACATAATTTGTTACCTGCATCTCTTTTTGTCTGGGAGACCAGAAGTCCTGAACAGGGGACAGACCTCAGGAAGTGCCAAGACAAAATTCTCTTCCTGAGATGACACATAATCAAACGAGCTGCATCTTGATGCAGATATTTTTTGGAAATTCTAACTAAAAATGGTGTTGTTTTGTTTTCAAGTGGTTATTATGGTGAGATTATTTTTACTGTTTCAGTTGCTCACACCCCAAAAAGGAAAAAAAACTATCCATTCCCTTATAAAATATTTATTATTTTATATTTTAAAAGAAAGAACCAAATCGATTCTGTTTTGAAAGGCATATTAAAAATGTAAGCACAAAGTACAGGGCACATTTCATAGAAGTTTGGAACTGCTAACAGTTTTTTTGGTGTTTTTTTTTCCCATCTACCAGAAGAAATCAAATGAAGCCAGTTTGCCTCTGGGGTTTTAACATCATTACAATTCATCTTAATAATGAAGTTAAAATTAACTGAAAGAAGACAAAATGGAAAAAAAAACCTTACATCACTAACATGGGTTTATTCATGTGAAAATGGATAAAAGTAATATCCTTTGGGCACAGTTAAGGAAAAAATCAAAATAACCAGTACACAGGTACCCCACAACGGAAGCAGCACCTCCAACAGTCATTTTTTGTTTATGGAAGCGTAAACTAATGCATAACACACACACTTCATACCCACATATAAACATATGTTTGGACACATGTATATACACAATAAAAAATAAATGCAGCCACCCAGAGATCTTTAAAATTATATTCAAAAATATTACAAACAAGATGCTCCACTTACCATAGAATTGTTTCTGAATCACACATAACTAAGTGCAGGAACTCAGCTCTGGTTCATGTTAAGCTCCCTACATTTTCTCCGTGAAATCTTTCTGTTGAAGAACGAAAAGATGATACAAAGGTCAAAAGGGGCATCTCCACTCCACAGGGCCCTCAAAATGTCTCCACGAGCATTCTTGCTTTGACTTTCATCCTTCCCCTCTTGAGAGAAAGAACGAAACAGGCATCGTGCTCCTGGGAAATGCACAGGAGTTTTTTTTAACCAAGTAACCCCTTTCCAGAAAACGAAAGCTGTCATATTGGAGATATAATGATGGTAACAATAATGAGTTGTAGAGCCAAGCTACGTGCTAGAAGATGCTGTATTGGCTTGGCCATCAGGTGGGAACAGTGCTTACTCATTCACAGTCTTCTAAGGTAAAGTTTGGAATTCAATCATTTTTCTTCAAACCACTACACTATTTTGATTTGGACAGGGAAAAAAAAAAGGTACATTTCCAAAGGGGGTATGCAAAACTCCAAATTGTAGGACTGAAAATGATTTTGTGTGTGTGTGGAGTTTTGTTTTGAGAGAGATCATGACTTAATAGCTTAAATTTTCTTCAGTTTTTTTTTTTTCTTTTTTTGAGAAACCAAACAAAAAGAGCAATGTGTATTAGGACACAGAGGAAGCCCAAATTCTCATGGAGCTTTTATCTTTTCAATTAAACAATTCCAGAAAGGTTGGGGTGAAGTCAAGATTATCTATTCACAAATGGTGGGATCATTTCCCCCTGCCAATAATCATCACCTCTAATTAATCAGTTTCCACCCTTTCATTCTGATTCCTTTCAGTATTTTACTTTTGTTATATTATACTAGGTACAAAATGATAACAAGGTATCAAAAAGTCACACTACCATATTATCTATTTTCTAAGATTTTACCCCAGTGACTTGGTCGTATGGTTAATTCTAAGTATAGTTTGAGGAAACACTCAAGGTGTAAACACAACCTGTAACTGGGTAATATATGCACAGAAATCTTCCCCACAAAACATATATTTGCATAATAAAACTAGAGATGACTTAGGTGGAGAAATTAACATGACTGGGGGGACTGATCCCTAAGTAAAGATTTTAAATGATTTAATAATACCTTTCCATTGAAAACATAAAGAATCATAGAATGATAGTAAGCAGTATAAAATATGATATAGGGTGGAAAGCTATGGAATCACAGAGTTCTAGAACGCATACAGAATTGCTTATATGTCACCACCAACTGAAGAATAAAAAAGGTGCTTTGTATCACACAACTGATAACTTTGTGAAACACAATATATTCACTATGTTTACATGTAAGAGGCAATTTTGCGTAGTGGTTAGGTGCATAGGCCCTGAATCCATACTACTTGGGATTCAGATGCCAGTCTTTGCTTGCCAGCTGTGTGAACTTGCACAGGACCTGAAAGGCAATGAACTGATAGCAGGCACATTAGTAATAATGGATTTGTTGATAGTATTAAGCATGCCAATTCCTATAAAGCACTTAGCACAGACCCCGTGATATAGTAAGTATATCTTTTATTCATTCAACAAACATTTAAGCAGCACATACTACATTCCAGGTACTGTACTAAGTACTAGGGATTCAATGCTGAACAAAATCAATATAGTTTCTGTTTCAAAGAGTAATTATATGAGCTGTAGAATTGTACCTTTTAAAATGGTTTAGAAAATATTGTGTGTGTGCGTGCATGTACGTGTGTGTGTGTGTGTGTGTGTGTGTGTGTGTGTGTGTGTCTACATACTGTTTTAATGCAATACCATAATTGTTCTTTTCCTGATTTTTTTCTCTTTCCTGTGCCTGCCTGAGTCCCCAGTGCTTGGAGATATACACAGAAGATGTAAGGAACACATTACTAGATACTGACTAGATATTCATCACAGCTTAAAGTTACCATTCCCCCCAAGCTCTACCTGTCTGGAACGTGGAAAAGAGGAAAAGATGGCCAAGTGTGAGAAGACCAGCTCACCTGCCTTAACATAAGATCATGAAAACTATGTACAGCTTTAGAGATGTTGACTCTTCAACATTGTTCATTCCTTTCTGCTCGTTGTCTCTTGAGGATAAGAGCCAGAAATTAAAAAGAGTAACTGTAAACACTGTCAGGCTTCTATGTCTAAAGTCACCAAGAGGGGCTACTGGGTGGCTCAGTGGGTTCAGCCTCTGCCTTCGGCTCAGGTCATGATCTCAGGGTCCTGGGATCGAGCCCCGCATCGGGCTCTCTGCTCAGCAGGGAGCCTGCTTCCCCCTCTCCCTCTGCCTGCCTCTCTGCCTACTTGTGATCTCTTTCTCTCTGTCAAATAAATAAATAAATAAAATCTTTAAAAAAAAATAAAGCCACCAAGAAAATTCAACGGTCAGCTATAGGCCCTAGCATCTAACAATGGCTTTTTTGTATCAGATGGCACAGAATAGGACAACTGTATCCAAAAGTCACAGATGGAAGATTAGCTACGTTTTAAATGACATTGTTATGGGCATTTAGCCAACAAACTTTTGAGATTCTGCTGTGAAGCAGACACTGGATTCAATATTGGCGATTACACAGTGAGCAAACACCTAAGTGTCCTGCTGGGGATGAGAAACACGATTAATGAAATGATCATGCTAATAATTTAGGAATGTCATCCCAAGGGAATATGCAATAAACAAACGTAAACCAGAGTGGATGATCAGAGAAGGGTTCCTAAAAAAGATATTTTAAGAAGAGTAAGTAGCCATTACTGAGAAAAAGATGGGCAGTGGGAGTAGGAAGAGGATGGGTCCAGTGCTGACTTTGTGCTAATCTGTTACCCAGAAACAGATAACTAATATGCCCTTGTACAGCAACTGATCTGGGTAGGGCAAAAAGAAAATAAAAGAAAAAAAATTTTTTTTTTCTTAGTAAAACCAAACAGGATAATGACAAACTAAAGGAGTGTGCTGCTTTCTTGGATGCTCGATGCCTTAAAATATAATCTGATACCTATGCATAGTGTTTTCCAGTTTTGCTTTCAGATTTTATAGGAAAAAGACAAGAGTAAATTCTTATGTTCTTACCATTCTCAAAGTCATCGTCTACACAGAGTGTGGTGCCATCAGAATGAGAACAGACCTATATTTTCCCTTCACCCAGACAGCAGTAACATCTAGAACACAAACATTAAGGCTCTCCCCCTAAGAAACTATCATTTATTGATGACTGGCTCTACCTTTTCCACCTTCTTAAAAACGCTATAAAGAAAAAAATAGAAAGTCAAAGTTACTTTGCTTTTGTTACTTATATCCTTGCTAAATTAGTGAAGAAACTTTAGGGGGAGACATATCATGGGAATCTTCACACTTATTTCAAATACATTGATAAGGCTTGGTCTGGGTGTACACTTACAAGTATTTTGTTCCATTAAGCAACATTTGAGAGCTATAGTAAAAACTCTTGATTCAAAGTGTTTTATTCCTTCTATGTTAGAATACTCCAAAGATGAAAATAAATCTCTGCTCTAGAAACAGAGAATGATATCAAAAATTGAATGGGAAAGCAGTGACAAATTTTCACTCTGAAATAAATGTGTGAGACTAGCTGACAACAGAGAAGCCAAATCAGATTCTCACTCCTTTGGTGGTGTGGCTTAACACTAAATCTAATAGGCATTTAGCTGGCTGACTAGGGCAGGAAAAGGGGGTCTGCAGCCTGTGATGCCTGCATCTGTGAGAATGCACGGAAGCCACTAAAATTATCAATCAAGGCTTGAGGTTAGTGTCAGATTTGGTGATATTTTTTTTTCTTTCAAGGGGATCAAGCTAGAGAAATAGATAACTTTTGGTTCAAATGGTGCAAAGGAAAGTAAAAATAATCTCTGATAGCATGAATAGGGATTATCAAAATTGTGTCTGCATAAAACTTGGAGGTTCTCATTTCTCACAATCAAGTGTCTACTGGAGATTACAAATTATTTCATTTTGCTACTGTCAAGGAATAAAGTCGAACACCTGTGTCTTCAAGTGATCCACCAGACAGCTACTTAAGTTTTAAAAAAAGCAACATTACATCAGCACAGCACAAGAGTGCAAGAGTAATACTAGTGCTTTGGTGCCTAGAGGAAAAAGAGTACTACAGTTTAAAGAAAAAAATGTGAATTACTTTTGATTTTTCATTTAGTATCAGGATTTTTACTCTTTATGCAAGTGATTGCACATGCAACCAAAGGGAAGTGGGGGGGAGGGAGCACCAGCTAAATGGATGTTTTAGCTGTGCTGTAGAATTCACTTAGGTACAGTGGGCTTGCCAATAATTAAACAGCAAAAGTTATACTTTCTCCTCAAGAGAAGAAAAGCCATGAACATCGGCCTCTATTCAATTCCAATCCAGATCCATGGAAATGAAGGGAAGGAAAGTTAGGAACTATGGTCCATTTGAATCCATTATATCTGCAGGGTGAATTGCAAGGATAGAAAGAATTTGCCATCTAATAAAAGATTAATGTGAGAACTCTTCTGAGTGATAACCATATTGCTTCCTCCCAGAGCTAATTATGCCTTTGAATCACATTCAGAAGGGAAGACACAAAGTTACCTTCAGCAAATACTTATTTTAATTGCTTAATAGTGAACGCTTCTTTTTGAGCTAATTGGGTTATTTTTCTGGGAGGTACACAAATCTCTCTGTCCTGGTAGAATACTGAAAACGAATAATGTTATTCCTTTGGAAGAAGGATTTAGAAAACTGTAATTATTGACTGATAATCAGATTATTTTCATCAAAAGATAATTTGAAATTAAATTTATTTTGACTACTGAATTATTCTATAGAGTTTTTGAATGAGTCAAATCTCAGGAATTAATCCACAGCTGTGCTCTGTGTCTTCACGAAAAAAGAAAGGAGATCTTCTATAACCTCATTTCTACACACCCAGATAATTGAGAACCTAGGGCTGAGATTATCTTATCATCCAATCTCACTTGGCATCCTAAGAAAATATATGCAAACATCAATATCTCTTACAAGAAAGACTGATATCTTCTAACTACTCACTGGTAATGCCAATATAGAAATGATGAGCGTGGGTTATCTGGTAGGGTGGAGTACTTTATTACTGAAATTGTTAACAATTGATGGCACATAGTGTTAATAAATGATTGGGACTTCATAAAAATAAAAAGCTTCTGCACAACAAAGGAAACAATCAACAAAACTAAAAGGCAACCTATGGAATGGGAGAAGATATTTGCAAATTACATATCTAATAAAGGGTTAGTATCCAAATATATAAAGAACTTATAAACGCAACACCTAAAAAACAAATAATCCAATGAAAAAATGGGCAGAAGACATAAATAGACATTTTTCCAAAGAAGACATCCAGATGGCCAACAAACACATGAAAAGATGTTCAACATCACTCATAAGGGAAATACAAATCAAAATCACAATGAGATATCACCTCACACCTGTCTTAATGGCTAAAATTCACACAAGAAACAAGTGTTGGTGAGAATGTGGAGAAAAGGGAACCCTCGTACACTGTGGGTGGGAATGCACACTGGTACAACTCCTATGGAAAACAGCATGGAATTTCCTCAAAAAAGTTAAAAATAAATGTACCCTGGGGTGCCTGAGTGGCTCAGTGGGTTAAGCCTCTGCCTTCAGCTCAGGTCATGATCTCAGGGTCCTGGGATCGAACCCCGCATCGGGCTCTCTGCTCAGCGGGGAGCCTGCTTCCCCCCTCTCTCTGCCTGCCTCTCTGTCTACTTGTGATCTCTCTCTCTGTCAAATAAATAAATAAATAAAATCTTTAAAAAAAATAAATAAATAAATGTACCCTACCATTCAGCAATTTCAGTACTAGGTATTTACCCAAAGAATACAAAAATACTAATTTGAAGAGACACATGCACCATGATGTTTATAGTAGCATTATTTATAATAGCCAAATTATAGAAAGAGCCCAAATGTCCATTGGCTGATGAATGGATAAAGAAGATGTGGTATATATATGCAATGGAATATTACTTAGCCACAAAAAAGAATGAAATTGCCATTTGCAATGACATGGACGGAGCTAGAGAGTATTATGCTAAGCAAAATAAGTCAGAGAAAGACAAACACCATATGATTTCACTCATACGTAGAATCTAAGAAACAAAAAAATGATCACAGGGAAAAAAGGAAAGGGGCAAACCAGGAAACAAACTCTTAACTAAAGAGAACAAACTGATGAATATCAGAGGGGTAGGGAGTGGGTTAAACAGGTGATGGGTTTTAAGGAGTGTACTTAATGTCATGAGCACCAGGTATAGTATGGTATTGAATCACTAAATTGTACACTTGTAATTAATATTACACTGCATGTTAACTGGAATTTAAATAAAAACTTAAAACAAACAAAATTAAACTCACTAGAATATTTTCATACTACAAACAAGGATGAGACTGATAACCCAGATTTGAGAAAAGTATGTCTGAAGGCTTGTATAATTGTTTTGTCAGGCTATAAGCTAACCAGATCACTCTGAGTGGGTAATTTACTTAAAAGGGAATGGATGTTCTCACAGCTAATAGTGTGGGAAGGATATAAAGAAACTCTTAGAGAGAGGTAGAGAGAAACCTGCTTCTTTCTTAGGGAATAGGGTTAATTTAGTTTGGACTCCTAGGTGTGGAAATACACAGTTCTCTTAAGGTGATGGTTAGTGAGCTGCCCCAGTGATACGGAGCCATGCAGGGATCGGTTAGGAAATTAACTCTCCAAGGTACCCAGGACAAGCTTGGGCAGTAGCTTGGGTCTGGGCAATACCTGAGCTCAGTAGACCACACAGCTGAGTAGGTCAAGATGTTGACCACTGGAATTCCCCCTTGGTGGCTTCTGTCCTTATCACTGCCATGACATTTAGGATGTAGATTCCTGATGTCTTCTATTAAATTTCTAGTGTTTCTCAAGGTGAGCCCTATCTCCCCATAGTACGTCCCAATCCAATAAATGGTTCTAATGCATGAGTTTGTGATCCTGAGTCCCACAAAGACATTCAGCAAGTCTTAGAGTGTAGCCTCTCTTTGGGTCCTCATTTGCCTATGCTATAGCTACAGAAGATTCCCATTCAAAAACTGGAGACCTCTACAACCTCTTTGGAAATATGAGCATCAATATCTAAAAAGGATCATGGGGCACCTGGGAGGCTCAGACAGTTAAGCAGCTGCCTTTGGCTCAGGTCATGATCTCAGGATCCTGGGATCAAGTCCCTCATGGGGCTCCCCGCTCAGTGGGGAGTCTGCTTCTCCCTCTGCTTCTCACTCATGCTTTCTCTCACTCAAATAAATAAATAAATAAATAAATAAATAAATAAATAACTTCTAAAAAAAGGATCATAAAACACAACCTGTGGTCTAAAAATCACACTTCTAGCTACATACTCAAAAGAAGTATGTGGGCATGTTCACCAAGAGACTCGTACAATAATGTTCATAGCAATACTATTTATAATAGCCAAAATCTGGAAACAATCCAAATAGGATGGATATATAAAAGGTGTTATACACATATAATGGATTACTATACAGCAATAAGAATGAACTAAAAAAAAAAAATGAACTATAGCATGTAATAACATGGATGAATTCCACAAACATAATAAGAAAAAAAAAAGCAGATGCTAAAGAAATGCATGTTGTATGATTTCAGTTTTATAACATAAATATAGGCAAAACTACTGTACATTTTAGAAACCATGATAGTGGTTACCCTAATGGGAAGAGATAGATAATAATTAGATGTGCTAGTAATATTCTGTTTATTGAGATAGGCCTTTTCACATGTTTTTGGTCATCTTTTAAGCATTCATGGAACCATAAGTTTATGAAATGTACACTTCAATTATTACTATATAATGTTACAGTACTTGAATCTGAAAAGTTTATTTTAAAATGATAAAATAATGGAGGTTTTAAAGTCTGGAACTCTGCCTTGCTTTAGCCAACATTCTCCCCCATTCCAGGTCTCACCACCTTTTGCTTTTGGAATCATAGGAAGACTGATTAACACATCCTTTGGAGTGAGGCTTGCTAGCCTCCCTAGACTTATTAATACTGCCCTGTACCGAACTCAAAGCAACAGCTAGAATCAGGATGTCTTCCACTTGCCTATATTATTACTATAAAATATCAAGGTCCATGAAGATTAAGTCTTGCTTTCTCATCTGAATGTCTAATGTCAGTTCAACCTACCTCCATCTTTCTTCTTTTCATTCATTCATGCATTTTCTTATTAAATTATTTTTTAATTATCAAATTATGTTAGGCATTATGCTCAACTATGGAGATGACACTAGCAAATAAATTCATAGCCCATATACCCTCCCTCTGCCTCACTTCATTCTTGTAGCTTCATGGGAGATGATCATGACCTCCTTCTCAACTAATCCATCTGATATCCAATATACCATCATGATGTAGCAAGTCATCTCTGTCTACCATAGTTCGCAATAGGAGACACAGAGATGACGCTGGACCGTGGCTGTTACAGTGATTGAATCATTCAGATTTATTTTTTTTTAATTTTTAAAATTTTTTTTATTCAGATTTATTCTGAAAGATATAGGGAGCCATGAGTCCATTACATGATTCTAGTGTATGTAAATAAAATTTCTAAAAAATGAATTAAAACTAGAAATATGCTTCTATTTGTCTGCTTGTGATTTTCTTTGTGGGAATCATCATATCCTAAATGTCTAGCAATTTTTAAATGCCTTC
This sequence comes from Potos flavus, assembly GCA_028534135.1. Lineage (NCBI taxonomy): Eukaryota > Metazoa > Chordata > Mammalia > Carnivora > Procyonidae > Potos > Potos flavus. Next base: position 73,108,287 of record CM052895.1, on the reverse strand, counting down.
TTTATCTCATTCCCATGTATTAGGGAGCCCAGTTAAGTGGATTGTAAACTCTGGGAGCTATGTTTTTAAGACATAAAAGAAAAGGAGTGCATAGCATTTCTCTGTGGATTTATCAGCTTCATTAATTAATAACTTATTCAGTGAGTTTAATAATGTCAAGTAATAATACAGTCCATTAACAATGATTTCGGTTTTTCAGAATAATAGGCATAGCTATATGTGTACCAACCTTTTGAGTAAAACTCATGAAAATGGTATAGTGTTACTATGCTGCCAGATTCTGTCTCATTCCCAAAAAACTAGACAATTGAAAAATCTGAAAATACTCTAAATTTGGATTTGTTGGGGTATAGATTTGGACAGTATTTGCTATATCAAAATGCAACAGGAATTGTAAACACTCTTTTGAACCTACACTTTCCAGGCCAGTTTTGGTGATGACTAACACTTATATTATAAATGATGTTATCACAAAAGAATAACCAGACTGTTAAGGCTACAAATTGTCTACATTTGGAAAGAACCTTTGGCATTTCCAGTTACACAGACCTTCACTATGCACTTCTGCCCTTTGCTCAGAAAAGATCTATTTCCAGACATCTCTCCTACAGATGACAAATACAGATTTCACTTCACCTCTAATCTGATCTTTATTTCAAATTCCCTTTCTTTAATTAGCCTGAGCAATCTTTAGACAATTGTACAAACAGTATCCTTCCTTTCCTTTCCCTCCCTCTCTCCTTTCCACAAACATGTATTCAATGCTTCCTATATTTCAGACATAGGTGATACAAAGACAAGTAAAACACTCTGACCTGTAGCACTATAAAGTTTCCACCAATCTTCCAATTTCAAACCGCTCAAGTTCCCTTAGCATCTTGAAATCTGACTGGTTTGGGTTTCTGAAGCATAATCTAAGCTTCTTTTAAAAGCAAGTTTTGCCACAGATATTCTTCCTTTTCTTAAAAGCTGCCAGTGAAACAACAGGAAAGCATTCTTCTGTCATCTTTCTTGCTCATGTCTCCTTCACCACCCTCTTCTCATCCACTCCATGGACTTTCATGGCCAGGTTGATAAGGTGATTTCATGGGGAACCCAATCTACTAGAAAAAAACATACTTCCTCCTAGAATCCCCAGAGCACATTTTGTGCTGAGATTTTACTGACAATTATATTCCATAGACAAGGACTGGGGATAAGATGCAAGGCACAGAAAACTAACACTGACACAGGATGAACCTCACACCACCTGAGTCCTACCTCTGGTGCCTGTCTACTTAGTCCTAGAACATTTATGGATATTTGTCATTTTAGAGATATAGTGATGAGAGAAACAGCCTCTAATTTCTCGGTAACTATAAAATCATGAATAACTATGTTACAACTATCCCAAATGATTTTTCTCCAATCAATTCTCAACTTGATTTCATTTCAGGGTCAACACTGCGGGTCATTTTATATGCAGAAAATGTCCCTGAGCTGAATTTATTGCCTCTCAGTCTCTCAACAGGCTTACTATTCCTGGATCAGAATTTCAATTGTGCTACCATTTAGGGCTACATTTTTTTCTGCTGGTGGCTGGCAATTAACTCTAATAACATGTGAGTTGTGCCATAGCTTTAAATTCTTCCAGTAGATTGATACCTACCTTAAACAAAAAGCAGTAATGCTATTTTTTTTTCTTGCTTAAACAACAAACATTTATTTTCTCACAGTTGGGCAGGATATAAGTCCAAGATCACAGTGTCAACAGGGATGGTTCCTTCTAAAACCTCTCTCCTTGCCTTACAGATGGCTGTCTTCTTGTGTCTTTGCATGGTCCTCACTGAGGTATAACTAGCCTATATACTATAATAGTTCCAAGTGTACAACATAATGATTTGATATTTGTATATATTGCAAAATGATAACACTAAGTAGTTAACATCTGTCACCACATATAGCTAACAAAACTGTTCTCTTGTGATGAGATCTTTTAAAATCTATTCTGTTAGCAACTTTCAAATATGCAATACGGTACTATTAACTATAGTCACCACCTGTACATTACATCCCCATGACTCATTTATTTCATAACTGGGAGTTTGTATCTTTTGACCACCTTCACCGTTTTTGCTCATCCCCCCAACCTCCATTCACCATCCCCTGAAACCACCAGTCTTTTCTTTATCTATAAGCTTGGGTTTTATTTTTTGCTTTGTTTTAGATTCCACATGTATGTGAGATTATGCAGCATTTGTCTTTCTCTGACTTATTTCACTTCACATAATGATCTCAAGGTATACCCACATTATCTTAGGTGGCCAGATTTCATTCTTTTTTTTATAGCTGAAAAATATTCCACTGTATATATATTTTTTCTTTATTTATCATCCATTGATGGATACTTACACTGCTTCCATGTCTTGATTATTGTAAATAATGATGCAATGAACATATAGATGCAGATATCCTTTCATATTGTGTTTTTGTTTCCTTTGGATAAATACCTAGAGGTGGAATTACTGCATCATACGGTAGTTCTATTTTTAATTTTTTGAGGAAACTCCACACTGTTTTCCATAGTGGCTGCACAAATTTACATTCCACCAGCAGTATAGAAGCGTTCTCTTTTCTCCGCATCCTAACACTTATTTCTTGTCTCTGCATAAAACCCATTTAGCAGGTGTAAGGTGATGTGTAATTATGGCTTTGATTTGCATTTCCCTGATGATGGGTGATACTGAATACCTTTCCTTATGCCTGTTAGCCAACTTCTTTGGAAAAATGTATATTCAAGTCCTTTGTCCGTTGCTGAATCAAACTATTTGGTTTTTTTGCTACTGAGTTGTATACATTCCTTATATACTTTGGATATTAAACCCTCATCAGATATATGGTTTGCAATGGATGTGTGAATTAACTTTATTGTAGTGATTATTTCTCAGTATATATATATATATATATATATATGTATATATATACATATATATATGTACATATATATATCATATCATTTCATACTACTTAAACTTACACAATGTTATATGGCAATTATATTTCAATAAAGCTGGTGAAAACAAAGGAAATAGGAATTTAAAATAAGGAGGGCAAATAGAATGCACTTTAAAAAATTAAAGATTTCAATTCAAATATATCAACAATTATATTACACATAAACAGACTAAGAGCTTTAATTTTAAGAAAAATTTGATCAGGGGCGCCTAGGTGGTTCAATGGGTTAAAGCCTCTGCCTTCGGTCCAGGTCATGATCTCAGGGTCCTGGGATCCAGCCCCGCATCAGCCCCACATTGGGCTCTCTGCTCAGCAGGGAGCCTGCTTCCCCCTCTCTCTCTGCCTGCCTCTCTGCCTACTTATGATCTCTCTCTCTGTCAAATAAATAACATCTTTAAAAAAAGAAAAAAAGAAAAATTTGATCGGACTAAAGAAAATTACAACCCGATGTGATTATAAGACACATCTAAAACACAGATACAGAAAATTTGAAAAGAAAAAAAGAAGACCCTATACATACTAACCAAAAGAAAAATTGATATAGCTACATTATATCCAAGAAATTATACTATTAAGAGGAAGTGTTATTAGAGATCCAGAGAAAGATTTCAAAATGATAAATTCAGTATGCAAGGAAAATATTTATATCTATCTAAAATTATGCTCTCAAAATATGCAAAGCAAGAATTCACAGAACTAATAATAAAATATGATCTAAATAAATGGAGAAATAAAAACATTTCATAGACTAGAACACTCAATAGCATAAAGCCTTTCACAAACAGATTTAAAGAATTACTGTAATCATAATCAAAATCTCAACAAGTATTTTCTGAAACTTCACAAGTGAATTTTAAATTTTATTTAGAAATACAACTATTATCTGTAAATAACAATTTTATATTTTTTTCCAATTCTATCATTTATTTATGCATTCATGCTACAATTTATTGGCATTAACCTGCAGAATGCTACTGAATGAAAGGAGCTCTACTGGACCTCCTTGTCTTGATACTGATCTCAGAGGGATGAATAGCATTAAAATTGATGCCTTTTTTAAAATTATTTTTTATCAGAATTAAGGGAGTTCTCTTCTAGTCATTGTTTTCTACATGTTTTCCCATGAGTGTAAAACATATTTTTTCAAAAGTATTTTCTGCATCTTTTGGATTACATATGAGTTTTCTTTTTTATTCTGTTACTGTGATAAATTACATTGGTTGGCTTCCATATATTATACCAATTCTGTATTCCTAAAATAAAGCCAACTTAGTCACGGCATATTATCATTTTTATGTATTGCTGGATAGGATTTGATAGCATGTTGTTTAAAAGTTTTGCATCTATGTTTATGGGTGAGATTGACCCATAATTTTTATTTTAATGTCCCTGTCAGGCTAGCTTTTTAAACTAAGTTTGGTGAGTATTCCTTCTTTTGCTTTGTATCTTTTTTGTCTTTTGAGATCTGTGTTGTTTCTTAAATATACATTAGAAAGGTATGCTAAAATATGCACCTATGAATGTGATTTGTCTATTTTTCCTTTTAGTTTTGTCAATATTTGCTTTATACAGCATACACATTTAGAATTATTACACCTTTCTAGTGAAACTAATATTATATCATTACAAAATATCCCAATTGTTGGCATATGAATTACATATCTCTTCTTACCCTTTCACTTTCAAACTTTTCCCATCTTCTAGTTTATGTGCATCACTTACAAGCGGCATACAGTTACTGTGTTTGAATCTGGTCTCAGTTTTTGTTTTCTAGTGGTGTCAAAGAGTTCATTTGCATTTAATCATGAATGATATATTTGCAATTAAATCTACAACTTATTAAGTGTTTTCTGTTTGTCTTGCCTACCTTCTGTTCCTTTTTCTCTCCTTTCTTGCCTAGTATCTTTTAATATTCCATTTTCCTATTAACTCAGTAGCTGTACATTCCTTTATTATTCTTTCAATGATTTTGGTAGATAAAACATGCTTCCTATACTTACTGAAGTGGAATGTTCCCCCACTACTAGTTCCCACCACTTCTCCAAGACAACTCAGGAACTTTATTACATAACTCTACATCTCCTTCCTCCTCACTTACATTCTATTCTTATTATGTACTTTAATTCTATATCTGTTTTAAATGACAGTTGACTTAATTTTATTGTTTTATGTAGTAATAGTCCTTAGATTCATCCTTATAGCTACCAGTTTTTGCTTCTTCATTCTTCTCTGCATGTCAGAATTTCCATCTAAAATCAAGTTTTTGTTTTCGTTTTTTTGTGCTTGAAGAAGATGTTTTCTCAGAGGCTAATTTGCTGTGAAGGAACTGAAACTAAGTTTTAGAAAAGCTTACTGGTAAGGGCCGTTTCTAGTGTGTCCACATGATTATATGCTTTTATAAAATTTGCACAATAAGATGTTTTAGCCAAAATGAACTAAGACCATAGACTCTTACACTCATGTGTCTTCCCCATCAAACTTCCTTTCACAACAAATAGTACTTAATTGGACACAAGCTAAGAGAAGGCTGACTTGCACATACATTTAGCTTGGATTTAGTGGAATCTATTTTTGTGATTCATTGTCACTTCTGTGTATAGCTAAATAATTTCTAACCATCTTGGGATATTCCTACCATCTGTTTTGCAGATTCACCTGGCATCATGACACAAAGATGGAGGGCTAAGGGTGTATCACAAGAATACATCCTATGGTGCTCTGCATTGGAAGTATGTGGTTATACAAAAAAAAAAAAAAGTAAAAAAGAAGAAGAAAGGATTGAAATGTTCAAAACCACCAGCTGGTATGTGGGAAATTCTTTGATTCATCAAACATCCAAAATCATAAATGGAAGATTAGGTTCTAAATGATAATTAATAAAAACAAAAGGTTTCTCTTATAAAGAATATGTTAAATAAGAGAGCATTATAAATATATACATTTTCTTTCTTGATGGGAGATGTGTGAGGTAAAATGTATCAGAATTTCTATGTTTGAGGAATATAAATATGGGTAATACACAAACATCAAGTTTATTTGTGTGTATTTTATGCATATCAACAGAAATGATCATATTTTAGAGTATTTGATGCACGTTTTCCTGATAATATCTAGTGGTCTAAATGAAACAATAGGCAAAATTGGTACAGCAAATAACTCAGAAATATTTAAAAGAAGGATTATAGATATGTTTAATAGTTATTTAATTTAAATATACAATTTGGATTTGGGGATATTTGTAGGGTTTTTTTGTTTGTTTTCTTTAAAGCATTTATTTATTTATTTTTATTCCAATAAATTTTTATTCCAATAAATTCCAATAAATACTTATTAACTTAACTTTATACTCAAAATTTTAATTCTTTCTCTTAAAAAGGGACCGAAAGTTAATGAGTTCTAGGTTCCACAAACCTTGAATCCAAATGATCCCTTTAATGGTTTATTCAATATTAAATACTCTGATTTTTGCTTAAATGCAAATGTCTTTAATTCTCTATTGAGGGGGGAGACTTACTGGACTTTGACTTCTAGGTTATAAATTATTTTAATCCTTTGAAGATATCTCTCTTCCTTTTGGTTTCCATTCTTTCTGTTGAAGTCAGCTGACACTCTGAATGATGCATCTTTTTAGATAAACTATCTTTTTTTTCTTGGCTGTTTTACAGATTTTACTTTTTCATTGTTTTTAATGGGTTTACTATGCTGTATATCCTATTTATCATTCATAGTGCCTTGAATCTGTGACTTGGTGTCTTTCACATTTCACAGAAAATTCAAAACAATTCTTTTTTATTGCTCCTGTTCTTGCCCTCTCCCCTCTCCTTCCGGAGCCCCAGAAGTATAAAACTTTATTAGAAATTTTTATGCATCCCAATTTGTCTTATGCTATTTTTTTTATTTTCCCTCTTTTTGTCTCTGCATGCTTCATTCTGGATATTTCCTTCTGAAAAGTCTTCCAATTCATTATTGTCTATTCAGCTCTAAATAATGTATTTTTTTAAATTTATTTATTTATTTGACAGAGAGAGAGATCACCAGTAGGCAGAGAGGCAGGCAGAGAGGGGGAAGCAGGCTCCCCGCTGAGCAGAGAGTCTGACATGGGGCTAGATCATAAGGACCCTGAGATCATGACCCAAGCTGAAAGCAGAGGCTTTAACCCACTGAGCCACCCAGGCACCACTAAATAATGTCTTTTTAACTCATCCATTAAATTCCTAAACTTAGATATTGTATTTTTTTTTAGTTACAGAAGTTTTTGAACTTATTACTTTTTATTATTTTGTCCTCTTTCAAAATTTTCACTCATTTCCTTAAACATACTGAACAGAATTATTTTAAAGTCTGTATCTGACTTTCTCACTTCACCTAGTTACAGTATGTTGTCCCTCCTGGGATTTGGCCACATTTTTTTTCCTCTTGTATATTTAGGTATTTTCTATTGAATGCCAGCCATTTTATATAAAAAATAATAATGACAATTTGAGGCCTAGAGTTATATTATTTTTATCCCATTGAGGAATTAATTTTTCCCCTGTCACAAATCAAGAGAATATTAATTATTTAAAGAAAAGGATCCAAACAAGGCTTCACGCCTAGAGGACAGAACTTTCAGTTTACTCTTACCTTTAAGAAACAAATGTTTGGAGTTTCAACCAATGGAGTTGACCAAGATATCACCATCTTGGAAGGACCTAAAGTCCAATTTTTTAATGTAAACCTGATGATCCTGTCAAAAACTCTGGTTAAATGAAAAAAAATACTAATAAGAGAAAGTTATAGAGGAAAGGAAAAAAAGAAAAACACTTTGACTCACGAACTATGTGAAAAATCCCTAAGAATCTACAAGAAAGCTACTAGAATTACTGAGTTTAATAAAATCATAGAATAAAGGTTCAGCACACAAAAAGCAATCACATATACTAGCAGTGTATAATTGGAAATTGAAAAACAATACCATTTAGAGTTGCAAAAAACTTAAATACCAATGCTACAAATCTAGAAAAATAAACATGTACAGGAGCTCTTATTAAAAATCCTTAAAATTCTAATAAAAGAATTAAAGAATGACCTAACTAAAAAGACATATCATAATAATGGATTAGAAGAGTCAACATAATGAAGATGTCAGTTCTTCCCAAATTCATCTATATATTCCTAGAAAACAAACTCAAATCTTAGAACGATACATTTTTTAGAATAATATTTTGTAGAACAAACTGGTTCTAAAAATTTATATGAAATAATAAAGAAGCTAGAATAGCTAAAACAAACTGGTTCTAAAATTTACATGAAACAATAAAGAAGCTAGAATAGCTAAAACAATTTTGGAAAAAGAAAAAAAAAAAACAGTTGAAGGAAGCGAATCTAACACTTATCAAAGATAGAGTGCTAATGCTGAGGGAATAGCACACAAACAAACCAATGGAACAGAAGAGAAAGTCCAGAAATATTCCTACACAAATGTGGCAATCTGATTTTTGACAAAGATATACCAAATTTAATGGATAAATTAGGGTCTTTTCAACAAATGGTACTGAAACAATTACACGTCAGTATGCAGGAAAAAAATGTGACCTTTGACCTAAACTCACTTCTACAAAAACTAATTCGAAGTAGATTACAGATCTAAATGTAAACATAAAATTATAAAACTTTTAGAAGAAAAAAAAGGAAACATACTCATGACCTAGAGTTTGGTGACGAGCCCATAGACATGTTAAAATCATGACCCATAAAGGAAAAAATTTAAAAATTAGGCTTCATCAAAATTAAAAATTTTACTCTGTGATAGTCACTGTTAAGAGAATGAAAAATCAAAACACAGACTGAAAGGAAACATGAAATCACACTTAAGACACAGGACTTATATCTAAAATATATGACGAACTCTCCCTCCTTGCGCTGGGGTGGAAGGAATAAAGGAGAAAGAATAAGAATAACATTTTCTCTGCTCCTTCTTCATGGCAGAAAACATCAGGAATCGAGAAGTGTTTGCTACTTGTAGTCACTAGTTTTTCATTCTCTTAACTATTGAGCTTAATCATTACGCCTGTGGTCAACCAGGGCTGAGACTTTCCCTCTTAGGGCAGAACAGCAAGCCCTCAGGGCAGAGCCCTGCTCCCATCTTCATTAGACCACTCTTCTAAGGCCAACCACTGCTCTTTTGTATTTTATCCGGGGACAATTTGTGGACAGCTCAGATCTGACTCCAGTATATTCTGGAATTGGTCAGAAAAGAGGATTAATTAAATCAATTCCACTGTGTACTCAAGGCTGAAAATAAAAGCCTTTCTCTTCTCTATGTTGGTTCTCAAGTAACTTCCAGCCACATTATCCAAAACAGCATATCATAAATCCTGCAATGAGATTAAATGCCAACACGAAGATACTTGAATAATAAAATGCCAACATAGAGATGTACCAAGATTCAATATAAACCGCTTCCTATTATCAAATTCCCAGAGAGAAAAGATCAGAGATTAAATTTACTTGCAAGTTTAAGTCCAAAAACATTCAAGTTCAAAAACATTAAACTTCAAAATCAAATTTTCTTGCTCTTGAGAGTTAAAAGCCCAAAGTCCAAAGAGCCTCCTCCCAGATTTTCATTCTGTTCAGTCTTAGTCAGAGGAGTTCTTAACGCCTAGCAAAACTGCATGCTGCTTTGCATATTCCAGGCAAGATTATGTGCTCAAAAGAGCACTTCATTTTCCAGACCAGACAGATAACCATTTGAATAAAAAAAGAGTGGCTGAAGAAGGATGTTGGTCACTTATGAACATAAATTAAGAAAAATCTTGCATCGAAAGTTAATAATGTCACTGTGCATTCACCATTATCTAGGGGAGAAGAGAGAATCTATCTGTGCGTACTGCTTCCTCTCCAAAAGAGTGGCATATGAAATATACTTGCCTTAACAAATTCTAGAAATTTACGATGGTGCCCCAAGGTCTCCCCCAAGGTCTTGGTAAAACACAAGCACCATTACTGTAGCACAGAAGGAAAATGCCAACTTACAGACACTCTCCATGGAGTGTCAGGGTTCCAGAAACATGGTGCTTTGTGAGTTTTAGGCTGTGTAGCTAGGTTGTTTTTGCTAAAGAAGGAATCAGGTCAATGGGCGACAGAATAAGGTTTATAGGTACAGAAGCATGTAGGCTGAGAAAATCCTTATTTAAATAAACCCTAAATTTCTACCTCCCCCCCCTTTTTTTTTTAATCACATCCTTTTAAGCTGTACAACCTTTCCTAAACTTCGCTCCAAACTACCTTCTCCAAAATGAAGCTCCTATAGGACAAGTTGGTTTGCTCTTGTTAATACTGACTGTTTGCCTGAGTCTTGTTCTCATTCTGGTACTGGTAACACAGAAAAGAGGCTTGTAGTGAAAGTAATCAGGAAAGAGGCCTGCACAGTTCAATCCTTGCAACTCCCTGTGTACCTCTGACCAAATTCCATCTCGGGTCAAAAAAGCACACATTCTACAATGTGTAGCTCACCTTCTTGAGCTGCTGTGCTCTTTTCCATGTGGTCTTGAAACTATACATGTCCTTTTGGGTTTGCTAACTTATTACATTCAATTTCCCCTAAAGAAATTATATATATAGATATCTATCTATCTATCTATCTATATCAAAACTAATATTACCAAATAAAAGGAAATAAGAGTTTAAAGAAGCCAGTCTGGAGTTGAGAATCCAAACTTTTTAGTAAAAATAATACTGATTTTCAATGATACATAACACGTTGTGTTATATATATACATAAGATTTATATAACTATGTGAGTTTGTATGTATGTGTATCTATTATTTAGGATTTTGTGTATATGTATGTGTATGTATGTGTATGTATTATTTAGGATTGTGTATGTGTATGTATTATTTAGGATTTTTCTTCTAATTAAATTTATTTAGGATTATTTAGGATTTTTCTTATTTAGTATTATTTAGGATTTTTCTTCCAATTAAATATATCAGTGATTTTTTTTTTACAAAATTGTACTCATTTCTGTGTCAGTCTGTAATAGGTTAAAGAAATCTATAAAATCAGGTGGTACACATTTTAACCTGTTTTTATTAGTCCTATAATAATAACAATGTGTGATTCTAATGTAATTTTTATTAAAATTCCAGTAATCCTAATAATAAAATATATCTTGGTTTTGTGTATCTCCTTACAAAGATCTCTTATGTATATAAGTTCTTTTAAGCCTTAGAGCAACTCTATGAGCTAGTGTATTATTGTTTCCATTTTATAAATGAGTAAGCTGGGATTTAGGGGTAGATTTTCTGTACTCCAGATATATATTTATTTACTTCCTTAAAGAGATTTTATTTATTTATTTGAGAGAAAAAGAGAGAGCACAACTGGGGATTGGGGAGAAGGGGCAGAGAGAGAAGCAGATGCCCCACTGAGCAAGAAGCCTAACTCTGTGCTCGATCCCAGGACCCTGGGATCATGACCTGAGCTAAAGGCAGACACTTTGATCGACTGAGCCACCAATGTGCCCCCTCTAGATACTTACTATATGACCAATCTTGTGTTTAAAAGTAAGTCGAATGACTCTTAATTCTTTGCTTTTCCTGCAACATTCACTAAGACTGGGAGAATTTTAGAGAATCATCATTATCGGCACACTATTCAGCTAATGCCTTAATAATGCCATATAACAAATTACCCTAAAGCTGAGCGTCTCAACTTCAATATTATTGATATTTTGTGCCAGATAATTCTTTGTTGTGGGGCCTATTCTCTTCATGGTGAGAAATGTAGCAGCATCCAAGGTTTCTACCACTAGAGGCCCCTGTAGTAGACAGAATAATAGCTATCCAAACATGCCCACGTTCTAATTCCAGAACCTATAAATATGTTACCTTTGATGCAAAGGCCTTTGCAGATATGACAAAGGTGATGGAATATTACTCTCAGGATTGTATTTCATTATGTAAGATTTATCTTAACACACTGGAGAAAGAGATCCTCCTGTTGGCCTTGAAAAGTAAATAGCCATATTTTGAACTGCCTATAGAGTGAGTCACATGATACGGAACTGCATGCAACCTCTAAGACCTGAGATAGGTGACAGCCAGTAATAAGGCATCTCCAGATGACAGCCAGTAATAAGGCAAATGAGACTAGAAGTAGATTCTTCCCTAGCTGAACCTGCAGATGAAAACACGGACTGACTACACTTTGCAGACTGTTGAGACAGCAGAGAACCAAGATAAGCAATGCCCACAATCTTGACCCATGGAAACCGTGGGATAATAAATGAGTGTTGTTTCAAGTCAATAAGTTTCTGGTAATTTGTTATGCCACACTGAAAACTAACATACCATGACAGTGAATAAGACGTGCCTTAAGGCAAGGAATGGTAGTTCTGGCAGGGAAAGCAAATCAGTACCCAGAGTTAGTGTCTAGCCTAATGAGAACAACGTGTGTCTCTTCCATGATGGAAGTGGTCCTATGTAACCAGCTAACTAATTCTCCTGGAGTGCTGTGCTATCACAGGAGCTTAAGTGTCGGTCTGCTGCTGACAGGTTGGACACTCAGCAGTGGCTGTAGCCCAATCAGCCTTGGAGAGTGGAAATCCGTTTTGCTGAGTGGAAAGCTAACCTCTAACCCTGACACAAGAGGCACTTTGTGAGCCTACAGGTGGTTGGTGAAAGAGGTCTCACTGGCATCCTTAGGATATTTCATGTGGCTTTTTAAACAAAACAGTCGTTTTTATCTCTGCTTCTTTTTGTCAGGAATCCAGTGAGGACTTGGCTTTTTATTTATGGTTTTTCATGAGGTTTCAGTCTTAATGTCAGGTGGGGCTCTATTCATCTGAAGGTTTGACTGAGTCTGGAGGATCCACTTCAAAGGTGGATCACTCACATGGCTGGCAAGTTTGAGTCCTGTCTCTGATTTTCGAACCCATATTATTCAAGGACAGCTGCTTAAATTCTGTGAGCTCCAGTCTACTTGGCTACAAAATGGAGATAATAACATATACTTTGTAAGGTTGATTTGAGAGTCAGTGATCACATGTCAGGGCACGTGACAAAGATTATACTAAATGAAAGGACACTATTCCTATCATACAGGAGAGGAGTGGGAGCTGATGTTGGCAGTGTGACCAGGAGTTTGTTCTAGAGGAACAAAATGACTTAAAAGCCCAAACAATTATTAGAATGTGCCTCAAACATAAGAACCCTGATGGTCCCAGAGAGCTAACTCCTTTATAGTCCTTCTAGCCGCACTCCGTTCTACCACAATGCAGTGTAATGGTCTAGCAGTAAGGACTCAGCACAAAGCCATTCAGTCCATGCTTCCTGATGGGTCAGTCCCTTTCCACCCCCAAAGGTAAACCAGAGATTTCCACATCGCTTTCTGTTATTCCTTCCTTACTGCTAGTTAAGTCCTTGTAAGTCATACCCATTCCGTGCGTAACCTGCTGTTACCTCTTGTGCTTCCCACCTGTCTCTTTGCTCACGATGTTCCTTCCATCTTGAAACCCTCCCCTGTTTGCTTTCTTGTCAGAAAATCTACACTTGTTTCAGGGTCTACACCCAATTTCACTTCCATCTTTAGAAATAATCCTGATAGAGTTTTCTTTCCTTGGAAGTCTCTCAGTATATATTGTGCCTACATCAGTCTAAACCTTATCTTCCATTAGTCTAGAAACCCCCTGACACGGTGGTGACAATGTCTTTAACATTCTCCATGGTGCCTAGTACAGCATGCTTTTCCTAATATGCATTCGAAAATTCATTTTGAGTATTAGACTTTACTACAAGAATTAATTCACATCTTTGCAGTAAACTGACATTCATCTTCAGTGTGAAAATCACAACAATGCTAAATATTTGTATTCCTGTGAAAAGTAAACACTGAATACGAAAGACATCCTTTTTTGCTTTTTCTTCTCTTTGAAACATTTTTTTCTCCATTTTATGTGAGAACCCAGAACACATAGTTTCCTGACACTATTTAATGCCTAAGGCATTCTAACAGATCACAATAGTCCAGAAGGAACTTTAAAGGGTAAAGTAAGGCACTCTTATTCCTAAATAAAACTGCAATTAACTCTGCCTAGAAAAGCGAATATATATATTCTCTTAAGAATGTGCTTTAGAGAACTGGATTAGAAAGGGAAGTCAGAGTAGGAAGACTCAGTCTTTCAACCCTGATTAACTCCCTTCTGTTCCCACAGTCCCTGTCTTTGCAGCGATCCTCCCAGGGATGCCTTCTGGCATTCCCAAGGAGAATATGCTCAAGGAGAACATAAATGTTATTTTTTTCTGATAATTCTGGCTGTTATTTTCTGTCCCAATTTAGAGAGAATGGAATTCTCTTTGTATTCCTTAAAATAGTTCCCAGGCCCATGTCTCCTTAATCAGCATCAACCACTATACAGCAGCTGTATATTTGGGGTAAAGTCACTTCATAGAACAGCCATTGAGGTAAAGCCAAATATTAGAATGTGAGGACCCTGGGGTTTTAAGAGGTCTTCTAATTTATTCCTCTGACTTCAAGTATGAACACACAATCCATCACAAGGGAGACTCTCCTAGCTTTCAAGACTTTAGGGAAAAAAACAATTCCGATCTCCTTTTTCAACTGATTTCCAACTTCATACAACTCACTATGCGGTTTCTTGGTTGTGATGGTGGCGGCGTGGTTTAGTTGGGCTTAATGAAGTTCAATTTGTTTTTTTCTTTGACAATCTCTTACTAGAATTATAATTAGAGGATAGTTACAGATAGGATAGCCTAATTATCTTTCAGCATTTATTTCCTAACTCAGTATCCTGATGCTCAGAAATCTTACTTGTCCACTTTTCATTTGGTCAGTGCCTTTTGATCTATCTCTAGATTGTCCTCAACCATCCTTGGGCACTACCAGAAGGAACAGTGTAGATGACTCTAGTAACTCCACACATAAGTATGGCTGAATTTGCCACTGCACTTTCCTCCTTGCCACTAATTCCAACTTCACCTTTCTATTCCATGTATCCAGCCTCCTAATGTTGGCACCACAGACACTGAAGAAGTCTAGTCAAGTTGCAAACTAGATTCAAATGTTATGGTCACAAGTGAATTAACTGCTCCCTCTTCTGTGTTCCCATTGCTTTTTATGCTTACTTCTATTAGATGACATATGTTTTTGGATACATATCTGTTTCTTATACTTATTAAAATACAAACAGTCAAGAACAGGAACCAGGAGATTGCCTGTCTAGAATAAATGCTCAATAAATGTGAAAAAGCAAAGGATGCAAGGAAGAAAGGAAATTAGTTTAGAACTGGAGGAGTTCACAAAAAAGATCGAGTCTGACCATATTTTACAAAGAAGGAAAGTTAGACAGTAAGAAATTAAGTGAACCAAAGCCGTGTGCCTACTGGTGAGAGGCTGTTTTGGGCATTAATAAATTCAGAGACACCGCGTATCCATTCCCCCATGTGCTTGGTAAGAGCACTCCAACCTTAGATCCTTAGTCATCTGTTCAAACTCTTAGGGGAAAAGGAGCTTTTCTGTCTGGCAGCCTTGAGCCTGGGAAGATTCAGGACAGGGGTGCTGGCACCCATTGTACATCATTTGGAGCCTGAGAATAAAGCCAACACAGAGAAAACAAAAACTTGAAACGTAAAGAGAGATTGGGTCCATTGATGCTTTTTATACCTAAGTCAAAACAATCCTATAGAATGAATATGTTTCCTTTTTTTACTTAAGTGTGACCTGGGCTTTCTGACTTGGTCTTAAATGAAATCGTGCAGTACTTGAACTAATAAAGGCAGGTCATCTAACTCTCAACCTGTGTTCTTCTCACTGCCTAGGTACTGCCTGCCCTCTTCCCAATATTGTTTTCCTTTTCCATTACCAATCAAACAACAAATCAAAGGACAAATCTTGGGGCACCTGGGTGGCTCAGTGGGTTAAGCCTCTGCCTTCGGCTCAGGTCATGATCCCAGGGTCCTGGGATCGAGCCCCTCATCGGCCTCTCTGCTCAGCAGGGAGCCTTCTTCCCCCTCTCCCTCTGCCTGCCTCTCCGCCTACTTGTGATCTCTTTCTCGCTGTCAAATAAATAAATAAAATCTTTAAAAAAAAAAAAAGAAAAAAAGGACAAATCTTCTCTAGCAATTCTATTCTGAATAGGAAGCTTGTAGCTTTTAAAGGAGACCTTGGTTAGCTTTGCATGGCCCTGCATCTGATGGGTAGGAGTACCTCGCCACCCCAACATAGCTAGATCCCTATTTATCCATCCCCAAAACATGCTTGCTATTTAAAAAGTAAAAGTACAAAGCTCCAATATTCCCAGAGCCTTCAGTCTTATTCCAAATGTGTTCCAGTTTCTGTTTATTCAGAGTTGAAAACCAGAGCCCTAGGGAGCCCTGAGTTCTGGTGCATACATATGTATGACCTTATCAATGCAGAGGCAGAAATTCTGTGCATCCGGAAAGCCCTGCATCAGACGTGGTTCCTAGACTATTGTTGGAATCGATTTCCTCAGGCTGTTAAGATGACTTTTGTGACCTTACTATTGTAGCAGAGAGGGTCTTATTTGCTCAGTAACTGATCTAGTAGCTTTGTGCAAACAGCTCATACTCTCTTCTCTGGCTAGGCTGGTACCAGCTAAACGAAACCAGAGGGAAATCCCACATCCAGAAATCAGCACAGCACTCTGATCTATAGTTAATATTTCAAAAACAAAATACAACAGTCTGCTGAAGTTTTCTGCCAGGCCTGGGAGAAACTTGCAGCCACAGCAGAGGAGAGATGTAAGAATCAATTTACATTATGTCTGCTTATGATTTAAACATAGTTTACACTTTAATGTATAAGAGTATTCTTTCCAACACTGGACTGGCAAATGAATCACAAGAGCCTAAATCCCCATCAGTAGGGAGCTAGTTAAGTAAATTATGATATACACCTCAGTTGACTTCTATAGAGCTATTAAAATGAAGAAGGCTGGTCTCTGTGACCTGATATGAAATAATCTCTAAGATAGATTTTACAGTGAAAAAAGCAAGGGGGCAGGAGTGTGTGTGCACAGTCCAAGTAGTCATATTAAATGAAGGGAGAGGGAGCTCTGTTAATGTGCATGCACACACACACATACACACACACACATACCCTTTGATATGCTGAGAACATTCTGGGAAGGATCCACAAGAAAAGAGTTATCAGAGGTGGCCTCAGGGAAGGGAACTGGAGAATACCTTTACAATATACTTCCTTTGGTGCTATTTGAATTTGTGTTACCATGTCTTCACATTGCCTATTATAATAAAAATAAGGAACAATATTCCAAGGTCTGACTTTGATTTAGAGTTTAACAATAAAAACATTAAGATTTTTATATTCCTTTCTTCCCTTAAGGCAAAAGCAGGCCTTTTCCATCTTTGTTACTTGCCTTTGAACAAATAGGCTCCAGTATTTTTAGACTTTCTCCCTGGAGTCCAAAGCTCACTGTATTAAAGTAGCCAGGGAAATACAGAGGAGTTGGAGCCCAAGTTCTGTGTCCTAAATGTTTTTCGGTCATGCAGAAAGTAGCTTTTCCCCAGTACTGCTGGTTAGAGCAGTAGGAACATGCACTGAGGTAATTTCTTCTTTCCTGCTAGATTAAAGAAAGGATTTAATCTTTCTTTTTTATTCTCTCTCTCTCTCTCTGTCTCTCTCTCTCTCTCAGAGAAGGTTCTGTTGTTCTTTTCCTCAAAGTGAACACACATCTGAAAACAGCTCTAGTGCATTTCTGCTGGAAGGAGCAAGAAGCTATTAACAGCAGCACTTGAGGCTGCTGTGAAAGTCCATTACCCCAGAAATAGATTAAGGCAAGTTTGCAAAAATGTGTTCCCCCAGCATTATCACTCTTACCTGAAAGAACATGGCTCCTGTTTAGCAGGAGACAGATGTTCTTATCTCATTTCACTGAAAAACTAAAGTAAGACAAAAAAAAGACAAAAAGTCTACCTCCTGAGAATTTGCTTTGCTTCTTTAATTTCGAATCGCATATTTTAGATGGGGTCATTTTTTTTCTCCACATACCTCCACCCCTGCCACCTCCTCTGAGGTCCTTAATGGCACCTGCCTGGGACTATGGCTCTGAAATATCCAGCTTGAGTTTATGGCCAGACACTGTGGAACTGGATCAAACAGTGAAGGGAAGAACCACGCCTAAGCCTTTGTCACTTGTGAAGCAATTTGCATAAACTCATCCCACAGCTGTTCCTTAGGCACAGAACTCAACTAGCGTCAGCTCCAGACAGACTCTAACTGGTGACAAAACTATCTAAGTAGAAACTTATTTGTGTGGCTCCTCTACTTCCTCTTCTCCTCCACCTGTCCTCCTCTACTACTGGCTGCAGTGCTCCAAAGGGCAAAGGATAAAGTTCAACTGGTTTAAAAGAGGACTCCGAGAGGGCTAAATATAGCTCAAGTCGAACCTTGCCTCATTCCCAAAAGATGTACAGTTAAATCAGGAAGCTCATTTCCAACAGTAGTGTCCGAGATTTCTTCCATTTAGTATATAGGCAAGAAAATCATGAGTCAAGACTAGAAGGCATATTTGTCAAGCTTGAGAAGAAGGCTATGGCAGAAGAGCCCCCTGTAAGCGCTATCCAGTCTGGACTACACTTCAGACATCAGAAGTAAGAAGGGATATCCTGTCATATACAGTCAATAATAAAATTTGAGATCAAAAAAGTGGTAAGATTTCCCCATCTCTAGATCAGTGATTCCCAAATCTGGCTTCATGCCCATTTCATACGCCTAAGACTTTCCCCCAGAAATTCTGATGAGGTGATACTGAGGGCAGGCAGGGAATGGTATCTCTATAGGCTTCTGCCGTCTGGTCTGAGCTGAACACTCACTGTAGCTCTGGCTGAGGGCCCTCAGCCGCCGGGATCACCTGATGCTCTCTCCCTGGTGACTAAGACTGATCAAACCTGGACATTTGCTACCCTCTGCACTGGACGGCACTTTCCTGAGTGCAGTATACTGTCTCATCATAGCCCTGCAAGGTAGGCAAGCCAGGATATTTATCTCCATTTTACAGATGAGAAAACAGAAGATCCAAGGGACTTGCCAAAGGTCAGAGCATACCGAGTCAGAGACAGATCCGGAATTCCCAACAAAGCCTCTATAAATAGTTTCCCACTAGCACTGCAGCTTCCTCTAGGCTTCAGGTTCAAGATGAGCTATCTAGATGCTGGCAACCATTTTGCTTCGTAGGATCAAAGGAAAAAGAATGAAATCCTGGCCAGAGCTAAAGAGGACAACCCTTTAATTGTATAGATAAGGAAATTGAACCACAGTGACGTGCCCAAAATTACATAGCCGGTTAGTGGCAAGAAAAATAAACAACGGTGGGATTATAGTTAATACAGACCAAAAGCAGAGCAAGATGGAGGGGAACTATGTATCTCCTGCTTGGGGTTTCAACGAAGTCGAAGTGATTACCGCACAGAGAGCTGCTGTGTATTTGGAAGAATGCCCACTGCATTGAGAAATGGACCATGGCAAGGGGTAGCCATACGAATCACTGAGGTCACCTTGACGGTCTTTATGAGTGTGCCAGCCTGTCTGTGACGACTTGTGTGTGTGTGTGTGTGTGTGTGTGTGTGTTTTGTGTGTGCTTGTGTGTGTTGTTTAGTTGCCAAGGGGATGCTCAAGCAAGCAGGAGCCTGTATACATTTAACAAAGGTAAAAAAAAAAAAAAAAAAATCTCCCTGGAAAGTGTTAGCATAATTACCCAGCCAGTCTGTTTCTTACCTGGAGGTAAATGCAGTCTCTACAATTCCTGTCAATTGTGACGATCATTCATGATGCAGAAGTGTGCAGGGAAGAGGTCCCCCCTCTCTCATTCCATCTAATTTCTCTAACCCTCTAGCGTAGCTAGAGATGAACCCAACTCCTATAAAACAGAAACAAACTTCAAATCCATGTCAGAGCCTGCCGGAGAGAATGATTTACAAACTGCCAGCACAACATTGGTGTAAACAAGATAATGCACATTAATTCTCAGCGAGTCAATTAGCATTCAGTTATTCTGAACAGGGCCTGACCTTGATGCTTGAGGATCTGAACAGAATGCAACCTGTCGCTTAAAGGAAAATGCCACCTTTTCCTCTCAAATTGGCAGGTCTCAAGGGTTCAAAGCCTCAAGAAGCGCTCTTCCTCATAAAGACACACAAAGGGACAAAACCTGTCTCAACACAACTCTTGTATTTCACAACTGATGTCTTTTTGCCTTTGAGGCCACAAACACTTTGATGACTCTCACCTTTGATCTAAATTTCTAAGGGGTCTAAGTGTTATGCTGCATTCCAGAGGTATCTTTCACTTCAAGTCATCTGAGGGTTTAAAAGGTCTTAAAATGAAGACCTGCACACATTTCTTTGGATATTTCTTCAATTGCTAATTCAAAGAAGAGGATTTGTTTGTATTTGCCATGCTTATTAGCACTACCTCTGCTTCTGGGGTTATTTTTCCTTGGATCTGGGGAAAGGATCAACCAGAGTCCCTCACAATGTTTTGCTACTCCAGGGTGATGAGTTAGATACTCTAAAAAGATGTGTGACCCATTTGAGTCC
Source organism: Potos flavus (assembly GCA_028534135.1). Classification (NCBI taxonomy): domain Eukaryota; kingdom Metazoa; phylum Chordata; class Mammalia; order Carnivora; family Procyonidae; genus Potos; species Potos flavus. The sequence continues at coordinate 73,087,717 of CM052895.1, read as the reverse complement.
ACTGGAACAGAGCTTCCCAAAGTTGAACATGCACATGAATCTCCTGGGGCCTTTTAAAAGGAGATTACTCCAAAGATACAGATGTAGTGAAAAGAAGGGGCACATGCACCCCAATGTTCATAGCAGCAATATCCACAACAGCCAAACTGTGGAAGGAGCCGAGATGCCCTTCAACAGACAAATGGATAAAGAAGATGTGGTCCATATACATAATGGAATATTACTCAGCCATCACAAAGGATGAATACCCACCATTTGCATCGACATGGATGGAGGGGATTATACTAAGTGAAATAAGTCAAGCAGAGAAAGACAATTATCATATGGTTTCACTCATATGCAGAACATAAGGAATAGCACAGGAGACCATAGGGGAAAGAAGGTAAATCTGAAGAGGGGATACCAGGGAGGGAGATAAACCACGAGAGACTCTGGGCTCTGGGAAACAAAGTGAGGGTTTCAGAGGGGAGGGGGTGGGGGGATGGGGCAGCCAGGTGATGGGTATTACAGAGGGCACTGGGTGTTATACGCAATTAATGAATCACTGAACACTACATCAAAAACTAAGGATGTACTGTAGGGTGGCTAACATTACATAATAAAAAAATAAAATAAAAATAAAGGGAGATTCTGATTCAGCAGATCTGGAGTGGAAGCTGAGATCCTACATATCTTATAAGCTACCAGCTGATACGGATGCTGCTGGTCCAAGCGCCACACCGCATGGCGTTACCTGAGGTACTCGTCTCAGAGGCTTCTTCCATCGAACAAGGAGTTCTTTAAAAATAGGTCCTTTCATAATTTCAAGACTCTGCTATTTGTAACAGGAGGTGTTCACTAAATACTATTCCAGATGAGGGGTCCGAAACTTGTCCAGGTCATACACCCTAGGCATACAGGTTTAGAGGAACTCCTCCAACACCAACCCTTTCATATCCAGTGGGCCCCCATTTGAAATAAGGGTTCTGTTTGTCCTTGTCAGTTTGCTTACTGTTTGTTTGTTTTGCAGGGTTCATAGTTGTCGACCCTAGTTAACTGGATGGAGACAAATCCAATTCGGGGGGTATTAACAGCCCTTGCTTCTGCTGGACTATCAAATGATAAAGAAAACACTGATGAAGACAGCAGATGTAATAATATTTCTTCCCTCAGAGGTTGCAGGACCAATTGGCTGGGTCCTGGGTGAAGGTGAAGTAGATTCTTCACTAGACACAGACAAGGCAGTTGGCTGCTGGGGATAAATCTAACAGGGAATCGAAACAGTGTTCTTTATGGAGCCCTTCTCTAGTGCATTCAAAAGACACCCTCCAGGCAACACTTTGCCTCGTGCCCAGCCTATCCTTCCCCAACATACATACACACACACACACACACACACACACACACGGCAATGTCTCTGGAATCATTTAGAAGTCTCTGTGGTCCCATCTGTCCATAACATCTATTCCCCATTCCTTCTCAGGATTCCAAACCAATAATAATATAACAATAAATAATAATAATAACAATAATAATTACCACTGTTTAAATCATCATTACAACTCTTTAAGATAGGTATTATTATTATTATTTTTATGGATGAGGACTCTAAGGCATAGAGAGGATAAACGATTTCCCCAAGGTCACACATCTAATAAACAGGGATACAAACACAGATAATCTGGCACTAGGGTCCATGATCTTAAACACTACATGATACTTGTCCATACTCTTTTCATCACTTTACCAAAAAGAGAGACAGAGACAGAGACAGAGAAAAACCTTATTATCCTCTTTATCTTTTACAGTGGATGGCTCATTAAAACCAGAGTCAAAATAATTAGCAACCAAATAAATTAGTTTCCTTTCCAAGAGTGTGTTTTCAAACACTCCCCTGAGGTGAGGGAAAATATTTGCATTCTGTCCCTGTTGGTGGGGTGTGTGCAATGAAGTGCATTCCCTTAGAATGGGTTGGATCCTTCTAAGGAAGCAGAAAATAAGAAGGAAAACAAAACAGTTGTTTCCATAGTAAAATATGTTGACTCTTCTTACACCCTTAATTTGAATAAATTCTATTCCCTCTTCGGGCGTACAGGTCATACTGCCTTTGTGAAGCTGCCTGCATTACACCAACCCCATTCCTTCCCCAATTTTTTAAAAAACCAGCCAGTATTATCAGAATATCTCTGCATGCCACTTGAGTATATACATCATATGTTTGTTTGTTTGTTTTTTCACATATGTTATTCTGGTCTCTTCTATTTGATTCTAAGCATTTTGGTTTAAACACCTACTTTGGGGCACCTGGGTGGCTCAGTCAGTTAAGCATCTTCTTTCAGCTCAGATCATGATCCCAGGGTCCTGGGATCGAGCCCCACATCGGGCTCCCTGCTCAGCTGGGAGCCTGCTTCTCCCTCTCCCTCTGCCTGCCATTCCCCCTTGCTTGTGCTCTCTCCTTCTGTCACATAAATAAAATCTTCTAAAAACATTACAAAATAAACACTTATTCCTAGAATATTGTATACTAATTTTGGCTCTTTATATGTATTAAGTAATGGATATGTTCATGCTTTCTTGGGCAAACACTGTCATTCTCCTTTCCTAACTTGCGATAAAATGTGTGATTTGCTTAGGTGGTTAGTGCATCAGTTTACCTGTGCCTTCATAGTCTAGGTCACAGGCTCTCTATGTAGCCCCACTAACTGTATCATGACAGAACTACCCAGGACAGCTTGAAATCTAACTAACTTCTCATACCAATGGATCGTGGTCACAAGGATACTGAGCAAAGGATGCAGGCTAGACCGGAGCAAATTGTGCAACACAGTACTGAGAAAACAAACTCAGAATTCAGCCTCCATGGATAAAGGTATGGAAGAGTCATCTATGTATATAAAGGGCAACACTTAAAGTTTCAATTTAGGCACTGAGGAAACCTACTCCATTAAACTGATGAGGGGGCAGATGGAAAAATTCAGAGAAAAGTTCTGCTAAATCCCATGTTTCCTAGGTTAGTAATTCACTCATGGGTCCCTATATTACATGAAGGAGCAGGTGTTTAAAAGACAAAGTTAATTTAGGGGTGCCGGGGTGGCTCAGTCAGTTAAGCATTCAACTCTTGATTTTGGCTCAGGTCATGATCTCTGAGCCTTGGACTGGCTCCACACTGGGCATGGAGCCTGCTTGGGATTCTTTCTCTCCCTCTCCCTTACCCCTGCCCCCTCGTCCCTGCACATATGCATACGTACACAGTCTCTCTTTCTCTCTCTCTCAAAAAAAAAAAAGCAAAGTTAATTTTGAGCATTTATCTGATAGTCCAGGCTGAAAAGATAATATAAAGACCATTGTAAGACCCATTTTTGGACACTTTGAGAAAAATAAGATCAGGGTAATGTTTAGAATTTGTTTGGTCAGGCTACCTTAATGTTCTGTGACAGAGTGAGGCATCCTGAAAACGGATAGAGATAATATATCTTGATTTTACTAAGACTTTAATTTCATCCTCTATGGCATACTCATCGATGAACTGGGCAAATGTGGTCTGAATTATGCAACTGTGGATTGGACAAACAGACAACCTAAAGGCAACTCAAGGCTGCTATTAATAGATCTGTATCACCCTGGGAGTTCCACTAAGTAATGTGAGTATACTGTCAACATGTTATTGGATACAGTCATTTACCTAAATGTTGACATTAGAATATTATTTACTTTTCCCACACACCGAGTCATGGGAGCAGACTTGCCCGTTTTAAGAAAGTCACTTCTCCCCACCACTCATAAGAGCTTGGAGAGATTTAAAACGGAATAGGTTTTTATCAGTTGAGGAAAGGAGGTTTTGTGAAACTTAAAATAAAAGTGAGTTGGTAGATTAAGCTACTTGCAATTTTAACCCTTTGATTTCCTGGGTTTTGAGTAACACCAACCAAAATCCATTAGCATCTTCATATCTGTGTCTAAACTCCTACTAGAGTTTATAAAAAGACCAGGCTAAGAAGTGGACTATAAAGCAGGCCATACAACTCCCTGGGACACTAGAATCCCAGTGTGACACTTAAGCTTCCAGAAGACTATAAGTAACCCCATCATCACCATGGAAACGACACTTACTTATAAGGCAGTCTGAGCCATTAAACTCAAGAGCCTCTGGAGTCTCTGGTCTTTGGGGATATAGTGAGACTGATATATTCTCCTCTCTGACCACTGCCCTTCCCTTCTGTGTCTCTCATCTCTTAACTCTTCACCCTTGCCATGTCTAAGTCACCAGGTTGTCACTCTGGTTCTGGATTTAACTTGCATCCCCCTCCAGCTTGATCTTCAAAGTTAACATTTTTAATACTGACCCCACTATAGTGCCAGAGACTCCTGCTTCCTCTTCATTGGGTTGTGTTAATAATCAAACAGGTTCATTTATGTGTAAGCAATTGGAAAATGTTAAAGTATTGTGTGGATGTTATTTCTATTTTTGCTCTCATTTCTGGCACTGATGATACGACATGGCATATACTAGGTATTCATTAAACATGTGTTGAATGAACCAATAAACAAATGGAAATACATTCCACCCTACACATCAAAATCAGGTCAATATTCCTGAGGTTAAGCAGCAAACCCCCGAAACAAAAAAGTTGATTTTAATTAGGTGCTTTGTTCTAAACGAGAATTATATGAAGTTTAGGATTTTTTTTCTATTTCTATGAAAAATACCACTGGAATTTTATTAGGCATTACAGTGAATCTGCAGATAGATTTGGATAGTATGGACATTTTAATGATATTAATTCTTCCAATCTATGTGACCATGCGATATCATTCCATTTATTTGTGTCACTAGGGAAAGGATAGTCTCTTTAATAAATGTATTGAGAAAAAGTGAATATCCAAATGAAGAAGAATGAAACTGAGCCTTTATCTCACACCATAAGCAATAATCAATTCAAAATTGATTAAAGACCTAAACATAGTAATTAAAACTGTAAAACTCCTAGAAGCAAATGTAGGGAGAAAGCCCCTTGACATTGGCATTTGCAATTTTCTCATATATGACACCAAAAGCAGAGGCAACAAAAGCCAAAAAATAAGCAAATGGAACTACATAAAGTTAAAACATTTCTGCACAGCAAAGGAAACCATGAACAAAATGAAAAAGCAACCTACAGAATAGGAGAAAATCTATGCAAATCATATACTCAAGAGAGAGCTAATATCAAAAATATATTTTAAAAGCTCATACAAATTAATAGCAAAAAACAAATTAACTGATTAAAAAGGGGGCAAAGGACCTGCATAGACATTTTTCCAAAGAAGACATACAAATGGCCAAAAAATACACAAAAATGTGTTCCACATCCCTAATCATCAGGGAAATGCAAATCAAAACCACTGAGATTATATTCTTACACTTGTTAAGATGGTTATGATCAAAAAGTCAAAAATTAACAAGTGTTGGTGAGGATGTGGAGAAAATGAAACATTGTTGGCGAGACTGTAATGGAAAGCAATGGAGTTTCTGCAAAAAATTAAGAATAGAATAACTGTATGATCCAGCAATCTCACCTTTGAAGATCCATCCAAGAGAAATGAAATAGTATCTTGAAGGGATATCTGTACTCCCATGTTCATGCAGTATTATTTACAATAGCCAAGATTTGGAAACCACCTAAGTATGTCCACTGACAGATGAATTGATAAAGAAAATGTGGCATACAAATGCAATGGAATACCATTCAGCCATAAAAAGAAGAAAATCCTACCATTTGCAACAACATGAATAAACCTAGAAAACATTATGCTAAGGAAAATAAACTAGACAAAGACAAATACTGCATGATCTTACCTGTAACGTGGAAATCTAAAAAAGCTAAACTCACAGAAACAGAGAGTAGAAGAGTAGTTCCCAGAGGCTGGAGAAAATGGGAGGATGTTGGTCAAAGGATCCAAACTTTTAATTCTAGGGTGAATAAATTCTGGAGATCTAATGTACAGCATGGGGATATTTAATACTTAATAATACATTGTGTACTTGAAATGTGCTGAGAGAGCAGACCTTAGATAGTCTCACTACCCGAAAAAGGAAAAAAAAGTTAAATAAGTGATGGTCAGGTGAATTAGCTAGATTGGGGGAATCATTTCACAATGTATTAATATACCAAAACATCACACTGTACACCTTAAATAGATACAGTGTTCATTAGTCAATCATACTTAATAAAGCTGGAGAAAGAAAAAGAACTGTGGCCTTTATTTCTAAGAACAATGGAACCCCTTAGAGAGTCTTAGGCAGCGGTATGACATGGATCTGAATTGCATTTTGTTAGGGTGATGAGGCTGGGGTATGGAAAAAGAATATGAGAACAAGCCAGGGTAGAAGGAGGAGACCAAATGGGAGGCTGTGACAGAGTACTGAGTAGAGGAGAGAGTAACATGGATCATCAAAGCAGTCATGGGATAAAAAGAAGGGGCTGAATTGACAGGTAATTGTGAGAAAGAATCTGCAAATGATTATTGAATGGTATTTGATCTAGTTTAATGTGAAATGCCCTGAGGCGTAATTGGAAGCATATTCATCCTTGTTCTGCAATTCTGGGAGTGAGGTAGCTCCAATAACTGAGTCATCAATTACAGTTCATCTTTCAAAGTAAACAGTTTGATGATATTTAGACTGATTAGGAACACACTTTGCCCATTTTATCAACAATAATAGTTCATGCTTCTAAAATTCGAAATGATGAAGTAAAAAGAAAAATACTAAAATACTATTTTCCCTCAAACAGAACACCAAATCTCATTCAAATACGGATTTATGAACTTTTCCCCCACTGGAAAAGAGTAGCTTTTGAAAATCTGATTTTGGTCAATTAAAAATGTCACTGCCAACAGACTCCCAAACAAGTTTTTATTTGGGGGGGAAAAATAAAAGTGAAGAAGTGATTTACTAAAAAGATGTAAAATATATTATACAATGCTCTCTCTCACCCAGTGTCAACACTGCCAATTGAGGAACAGATTTGTCCTTAAAGGTGCCATAGAGAGGACAGTATTTATAATGCCCTCACTAGGTCTTTGATACCTAAAAGAGTTTGAAAATGAGAATGCACTGCTCTTTTAAAAGCAGAGGCAGAGGACTTAAATGCCACGTTTTGATAGTACCCAGAGGTTTTGAGAATTAACCAGCTCTGAAAATGTATTATGTGCTCTCTGAAGGAAAATTAAAACACAAATCAAAATTGTTGAGGGAAACATGAGTGCCCTCCAGTAGCTAGAGAGCTGCACAAAGCTGTGCTCACAGCCCCTGCAGGCCCAAGGCCAGTAACACAGAAACTGCATTTCAGTGCAACTCAGCATACAAAGGAAAGGGTAGAGGGTCACCTCCCTGTAGTGGTATCAAAATCCTCCGCCTTCAGGCCCTCTCTTTCCAGCAGCTCCCTTGTTCCCTGCATGAACAGAGGTTTACAGATCTTTCTGCTGGAGCTCTAAAGTTGCAAGCCCATTCTCCGTTCCAACATGGCAACTCTGTTGTTAGTTACCAAGAGGCCAGTCACATAGCAAGGGCTGTGCTGGGAGTGAGTGTGATTTGGTTCAAAGGTAGATTAAGAAAATACCCAGACTTCTATAAATAATTTAAATTCCAAAGATGACTAGGGAAAGAACCAAGTATAGATGCAGCTTTGGAATGTACCTTGCTAATAAGGAAACATGATTGTTGTACAATACACACTACAATAAATCTTTATCTCAGTGTAATGCTGATATAAGCAACTTCTGATTCCCTTTCGACCCTTCACAATCACAAATGCACATTTTTTTTTTATCCTGAAATTCAATATTTACTCATTCATCCGTTCAGCCAACACATATTAGAGTCATACTATGGACAAGACATTGTGCTGGATTCTGCGAGAAAATTCAAGATGAGTAAGACCCAGGGTTTTTACTAATGGGGCTTATAGTATAGCAGAGAGGTTAAATCCCTTGACTTCTGAAGGGGAAATAATTTTGAGTTTGCGTATCAAGTCTGGTTGTTGACCTTGGGGAAGTTTATGGATCTGAGCTCTGGTTTCCTTATTTGTAAAATGAGGATAATAATAACATACATCATATAGGGTAAGCATGAAGAGGAGAAGACTCAGAGCCACAGTGCCCTGAAAAGAAAATGGAAAAGTCAGATCAGTCTGCCTTCAGGATCACCAGTTTAGCATGAGCCAAGAGTAGTCAGGAAATGTGGCTTGGGAGACTATACGTGGCCTTGAATGTCAGGCTAAGAGATGTGGGCTTCATCTAAAAAATGACTGGGTGTCCCTAAAAGTTATTTTGTGCAGGAGTAAGGACACAGATAAATCTATACTTCAAAAGGATAACTGCATATGCAATGTGATGAAGAAACTGGAAGGAAACTAGAAGCAAAGAAGCTATTTAAAGGGTGATAGAAAAAAGAGAGGCCAAAACAAAATGCATACCCTCAACCTAATCATAAAAACAAGCAAACAAATCCAAATGAAAGGACATTCTACAAAATAATTGGCCTATACTCTTCAAAAGTGTCAAGGTCGTAAAAGATGAGGGAAGACTGAGGAAGTGTGACAGGTTGTTGAGAATGAAGGATTCGTGACAACTCAATGTGATGTGGATCCATGACTGGATCCTGGAACAGATCAAGGACATTAGTGGGAAAACTGGTGAAAGTCAAATAAAGGCTAGAGTTCAGCTGATAATATGGTTACCAATGTTAATTTTGATAAATGCATCATGATTAGACAAGATGTCAGCTTTAGGAAAGCTGAGTGAGAGATATAAGAGCTCTCTATATTATTTACATAACTTTTCTGTAAGCCTAAATTTTTTTTTTTTTTTAAGATTTTGTATTTCAGAGAGAGAGAGAGAGCACAAGTATGAGCAGGGGGAGGGGCAAAGGGAGAGGCAGACTCTCTCCTCGCTGAGCAGGGAGCCCGATGTGGGGCTCAATCCCAGGACTCTGGGATCATGGCCTGAGCCAAAGGCAGATGATGCTTGACTGACTGAGCCACCCAGGCACCCCAAGCCTAAACTTATTTCAAATAAAAATGTTTTTAGTTGTTTTGTTTTTTTTGTGTGCGTTTTTTTTTTTTTTTAAGTCTAGGCAAGAAAAAATATGGACCTGAACATGGGTAGTGGTTCTGAGAACTGGGAGAAAAAGAAGCAGAATTGTTAAGATATTGGATGCTGACTGGGGTTTGTAGGGTGAAAGAGAAGTCATTTGAGAATATGACTCAAGTCTCAGTGGCTGAGCAATTAGTAGACATTTACTTTTCAGAAGTCCCAGGAGGGAACTTCTGAAAACGTTGTAGAGGATGGGTAATGAGTTCTCCCCTGTACGCCTTGAGTTGTAGAGACAGACAGATTCATAGGAAACTGGGTATGAAAGACAGAGAAAAGGTGGGGTTTTAGATTTGGGAGTCAACAATATAAGGTAATAGAACTATAGGAGTGAATACATTTACCAAAGGAGGGAGAAAAAAGGATGAAAACAAAAAACACTTTTGGGAAAATATCCACATTTAGGAAGAAGAAGAGAAAGGATGGACCACATTTTAACTCTAATTCTTTAATCAGGGAAAAGCTCATGTTTAAAAATATAATAGATTTGGAGTAAACTGGGGCTCTGGAAAACACGTTTTCTATGCCCATTATGGATGTAATTAGTGATGGGAATTAAGCAACAACAGAAAAAGGAAAAGAGAAAATCAGGGGTCATTTGTGTTTGCTTTCAAATAAATAGAAAAGCTTCAACAAGTACGTTATTGGATTGATCAAGTCTGCGATTTGAAATCTCAGTGGCATGTTTTAAAAGAATGTAACTGTGCTTTTTACCATTAGCCTTAAAAGTTAAAGCCCCATCTCCCCCAAATATCCTGGCTTCTTGTAGAGTTCCATTACACATTTAGAAGAATAAAAGATTGCAACATGAGATGAGCAGGGTAGTCTGACTGTCGCGCATTTTAGGAAAATCTGCTCAAGAGTAGTATGGTATTTTAAGTTTTCCTAGAAAAGAGTCCCCGCACACATATTTTAAACATGTATGCCCATATGTATGCCTCACAAATCATAAGTTTACACTTTCGTGAACCTGTTTTGAACACAAATGGTCTTCTTTCCAGCTTCCTGAGGTAGCTGGAGAGTCATCTATCTGCAAGGCCCCACTTTGTAGAGAATTGCTCCTCCTCTAATTCTAGATGGTTCTTAATGCCACGGTCCCACAGGCCCTGTGCTGGACCTCCGTGGGGTCAACCAGAGCTCCTCCTTGGGATTCGAAATGGTAACCGATTACTTTACTTAGACTCTATAGCGATGAAAGCCGCAAGTCATGAAACTTAGTAACTGTCAGCAGCCATGGTCTCTGCAAGTCTGTATTTAAAAATAAGAATAAAGCTGAAACGCAGGTTGAAGCTGATGTGAAACATCCCAAAGGCGTTCTAGTGTCATCTGGTTACTGCTCCCAGTTGTTGCTGGAGCACAGAAGTATCACTACCCCCTTTCAACTCTACATGTGAGCACATTACTTACTCCCAAAGCCTTCCAACAAACCCCCTTGTTTTGCCCAAGGTAGTTAGAAGTGGATTTGTGTCAGCTGCAACTGTAAGAGTCATCACTAATACTCCTAAGGACTCTGCCTGGTTAAGAGGACTCTGTTCCTCATTCTTTTTAAGCCATTTCTAATGAAACCTTGTGCCCAGGATAGGATTTGTTTGTTAAATTTGAACTCTTAAAGAGTTAAAGGTAGGGGCCTCCTTTCTTCCTCCCTCCTTCCCTTTCTCTCTCTGCCTCTGTGTGTCTGATTCTGTCTCTTTTTCTTTCTCAGTTAGCACTGTGGCCAAGTGTGGCATCTGATATCTAATCCAGATCTAGAATTCTGGACCATCTGAAAGCATCCCTCTATCTCCAACATGACTCTGCACGTGAAGTTTGGTTTTCAGAAGAAACAGTCTTATTTGTAAACACAAAGAAATAAATGCGATTGGTAGTACAGGAGCAAAAGGAGCTTTGGAGCCAGCCAAAATTGCATACGAAACTCTCCTCTGGCACACACTAACTTTGTGACCTTGACTACATTGCTTAACCTTCCGCACTTCTCATAAAAACTAACAATGCATAGTTTCTACTGTGCCAGGCATTGTGCTAGGCATTTCACAGGTCACCTTTACAAGGTAGCTGCTGTTATCCCCATTTTCCATATGAGAATACTGAGGTTTAGAAAAGTTAAGTCACTTGCCAAAAGACACTGCACGAAGGACCCCAGAGCCCACACTTTACCACCAGGGGACATGATACAATACCCATCCCACAAGAAGGAAAGGAAAAACAGATACATACAACAGAATCAGACACCACTTGGACAGAATGTTTTTGTTGTGTTGTTTTAACGTTCACCCCATGAAATAATAATCAAATTAATCCTTCTATAGGCAGCAGCTACCCACTAAAAGGTAAGTTAACGAGCAGGACCACTAGCTAACTACTGTACTGCCCATGAGGTGGACACTGATCTTCTCTATTCAGAAAGAACACAGGCCCCAGAGGAGCAAGGTGGAGGAGGCCCACTTGCCTACTCAAGAAATTGATTCTTGGCTTCCCCCTACACTGCTTCCTGTCCTACCTCGTCACGCCCTTGGGTTTGCCACTCCTGCTCCTGTTTGTTTGAGCCCACAGAATCCATGGCTTGTATCGGAAAGAGACATCTTCCCACAGCTAACCAAAGGAGTAAAGAAAATAAATAGTATGTGCTCATGTTATCAGGCAGTTTGTCTCTTTATATTAACAAATTAAATGACAAAGTTCTTCCTTTGTCCACTACAGGCTAAACTGGGCCTTCTTTCTCCCTACTTTGCTCAGGAACTTTTCCCTCAGTCTTATCCCTAATATAAGTGAAAATTAAAAACCTTCTTTCCGACACTCAATATCAAATACTTTCTCTGTGTGCTCAGATCTCTGAGACGAAGTTTTACCCTGTTACCTGATTTCATACATGAAAGTTGTCTATATTCCTCTTTCTAAAGAAATAAAAGGAGAAAATGCAATTATAAGTTCTGTCATAGAATCTGCAGCACAGTATTAGTTCACTGTACCTGTCACATAAGTACCTTTACATTTCACCGGTGGCCACAGAAATGACAGGGCAAAAATATCCCTCATTCTTCTTGCCCTTTAAAAAAAAAAAAAATGACTTGCCATGGAGAGGGTTTTTTTAAATTATTATTATTAAAATTACTCATCTCTTTTTCAACTTTCCTATGTCAAATTAATCACTGAAATTTGACAATGATGTGTTTGGCCACTCTAGTATGGATTCAGGCAAACTAGTTAAATAAAAATTAATTGAAGAAACAGAAATTATTTTTATCATATAGTACTATTGCTTATTCCTACAACATTATTCAGAAAGATAAATTTAAAAGTTCTGTCCCTGACACACTTATGGATAAGTGTGTTTACATGTATGTATCTGGGTCTGCATCAGACAATGCATTTAGTGCCTGAGGCAGCACAGTAAACTACAATACTGTATTAGGTCTAGAGATTATTAATATTCATGTGACTCAGTTTACTCGTTTGTAAAATTGAGAGGACAATGTCTTACAGATTTAATATTAAGATTAGCTATCATAAATATAACATATCCAGAGGCATGCAATATTTAGTGAATGTTAGCTCTTGACATATGGCATGTGTTTATATGTGTTAATATTACCTAGAAACACAAACACGCATAATACACACATACACACATACACGAAACATCTAAAGGATATAGTCAGAGACTCAAATGAGGAATTACTGAATCTGCAAACATCGTATAGATATTCAAGAATATTCAAGAGATGCTTCAGTGTCTCCACCCTCCCCAAACAGGAATCCTCTTAGAAGGTAGTGTTGAAATTCACTGAGGCTTCAATGATTTGGGGATGATGACTTTCAGAGCCAAAGAACAGGAGCAGAGATACTTGCCAACTTTATTCTGCTCATCTCTAGTCAGAACTAATAGTGCTATTCATTTTGAGCGACCCTAAACAGTTCTTCACATTTAGATAGTGTTTGTGCAGCCATTAAATTGACTCCCTGGGAGCAAATGAAAAATAAATCAGTAACAGGCATGTCTTTTGTCAGTTTCTATCAGCTTGGGCTGGCACCGCCTTTCCATTATTGGTCTCCAGGAGAACATGTGACCCAGTGGGCAGATAACTAATGTGAGAGTCCTAACAGTTAACTTTGTTTTTCAGTATTTCCTCCAAATTTGCTCCTAGAAGAGTTCATGGGTAATGGGATGAGTGTTTGAATCAAAAGGACTTAAATTGGAACCCCAGGTAGACATCTCATGGACTGAGTAACTTTAAAAAGGTTATTCAACTTTCTGAACACCAATTTCCTCATCCGAAATATTTTCTACCACAAAGGTTTGTTCTTACAAGTCCATGTTCATGTGTATAAAGCACCCGCTATACACTCGGCAAAATGGTAGCCAGCTGTTAGCAGTTTATTTCCTAAAAAATACCACTAGCATTTCCATCTACTCTAAAACCCTGTGAAAGGCAACTGCTGAATCTAGAAACATTCTAACAGAACAAAGGCATAAAAACTTAAATGTCCTCAACAAGGAACACTGACTACACATTTATTAATCAAAGATTGTGTTGACACAGCTACTGAAAACTCATGATTTTTGCATGCACTAAAGTCATCTATATTTAATGCATTAGATAAAACATTTGACAAATGTCATATTTAGATTTAACTAATAAGGGGACTTTCTACACATCTGCTTTGCTTATCTAATACTCAAGCATAGCTAATAATTTCAAAGAAGGTGGATTGCAATTAGGCATCAGTTTCATATCTGTAATACAGGGGTGGCAGTTCTTATCTAGTATAGTTGTCATGAAACTTAACATAATGTCAATAAAAGTGCTAAATAAAATTTGAAACATTTTATAATTTGTGAGTTTTTCTACCATTAAGTCAACAATGGTTATTTTTCTAACAGCAAAGTACCCACTTCAGTAATTTGCTGATTGTCATCCCAAATTACATTACTTACACTGCAAAGTTTAAAATATTTTTTATTTTATTTTTATTTTTATTTTATTTTTATTTTTATTTTTAAGTAGTTAAAAATAGATCACAACAATAAATACCCCAATGGTAAAATGGAGCAAAACACTACCCCATACTTCAAAGGACATCCGAGTTTCTAAAAAGTCAAAGTTATAAAACAACCAAAAATAGCTAGATTTGTAAAGTAGATCAGTTGCCGATGGTGAATCAAATTCTTTTGTTTTGCAGTATTTCTATGTGCAATGTGTTGAGCAATCACTTCTTATACAAAGCCCCAGATGCCCAGTGAAATGTGCAAACATTCTCTCTGCTCTGCAGAAGTTAGACACTCTTGCACAATAGTTTTGTGAGGCTTTTCATCTTGAAGTTTATCAATTTTTGACTTGTATGTATAACCAATCCAATGTCTAAAATCTGCCAATTTAATCAAACATATCCCCTTATCTACTCAAATTGCCAGGAACAATAATTATCATGATAAAAGATTTATTCCCTAGGCCTACTTAAAAATGTGATGAAAACTACAAGTCTTCTCTGCATATATACACATATACAGTTTTGGAGACTGCTTTAGGAAATGGCCGACCACATAGCGGAGATTAAGCATTCTTGATAAAGAAGGAGGTGTGTGTCTGGAAGCACGGGAAAGGCAAACTGTGAAGTCCATCTATATCGCATTCGTCTTTATATACTTTGTGACTAGCACAGCGGTGCAACAAAGTAGGTTCTCTGTAAATGTTGCATCAATAAAAGAATGAGTGAAAAATAAAGTAGAAAGAATAGGCAGAGAACAGCAAAGGCCCCTGATTCTCTATTTTATGAGGGAATAACCAAATTTCCCCCTAAAAAAAAATGCTTACTCCCTGTAAGACTGACATTCTTTGAAGCTCTATTGATACTCTCTTAGCAATGCCACCTACTCTAAGGGTTCAGAAGAATTAACACAATTTCACATAGTGACTGACATACAGCAAAGAAGGAAATTGTGTCTGGGATGTATGAGTCTCCATAGATCACAGGTTTTACCTGGTTGAGCTGAGTGATGTGTTGATTCTTGACTCAGTCACAGGTAACATCCTTGTTTGCTAGGCAATGACATCACAGCCATTCTCTGCAAACCACAGAGGACTGATTATGCTCTCTGCCCACTAGGACTGTCTGACAGCCCCTGGTACATGTGTAGAGGAACTCTACTCACGAACTCACTATTCTCTCTTTGGGGAAGGGACATTTTCTGAGGTGATATTTTAACCACATCAGCTGTTACACCTACCTAACTGTTTATGTGTTAATAGCAACAAGCCCGGGAATCTGTGTCAGAACTACCTATTCCCCTTATGCCATTGGCATTCCAATGCCAATTCCCAATTCCAAATCCACAGAGATGTAGACTGACTGTTGTTTACAAATGTCTACTGTGCACAGCTGTGAACGTGAGGAGAAAACAGAAGACAAAGACGTCTTTGTAAAGTAGGAGAGAAAGTAAGGCTTCCCCAGAGACTGGCCACCATGGAAGCTTCTCCTTCCATTCTTCATCCTTCCCTCATTTCCAACACAAGAGCACATCATATTTCTAACTCACTCAATTCCTCTGGCTACTGAAAATTACAAAGGCAAACCAAGTAAACAGCAGTAGGTGTAAATAAGAAACTGATTTGTCCTGACTATTTGAGTTGTACGTATCAATTCTATGCAAGAGTAGCAATGTTCATTTCATGCCTCCCAAAAATGCCACAAAAAGGACGTCCTAAAGTCCTAGTGGATATAAACCACCGGTTGATGACTTCTGTTATCAAACATTAAAAGCAGAAACAATTTCTCTCTCTCTGACTCTTCATACACGTTATTCTTCTCTTTTGCAAATACTCAGAGTCATTTCATTTTCTCCAGGAATTAACACCTATCCACATGATGGTGTTTAAAATCCAATAGGCCTGGAAATGCTGGTCTCTTCCTCCCTCTATGCCCTCCAACCTCTACCACCACTCTCAGTTGCTGACTCCAAAATGGCACTAGGCTAAGAAAATAAAGAAGTCAAAGTATTGTGCCATTTCTTAGCAATTGTCATTTTCCCTTTCATTAAAGATGTAATTTAACAGCTGAAAGTGAAAACTGAAAAGAATGAGCAATTCCTTTATTCGGGACTCTGTAGAAACATAACAATATTAGGCAGCTGCCTTGAGGAGACACAGCAAACTTATTTATTTTAAGAGGCAGTACAGAGACTGGCTGGAAAAAAAATAAATAAACCTGTGTGTTCCTCCAGCCTCTTGTATTGTTATAATTTTAATGTGATAGTATGCCCTTCTCTCCATATGTTCACACATACATTCTTATGTGGATTCAATACATGATTTCACTAAATGAAATTGCATCTGGTAGTCCAATGCACAGGGTCTAAAGATTTCATTTTATTCCTTTTCATTTGAAGATGAGAAGTTCGATAATTAAGTGATCCAAACCATATTAGATATCCTATCCCTATTCTAACAATTTCAGTTTTAAAGCTCCTGTGCATGGATATCACTTCCAGCCGCAGAGACAGGCTACAAATGACCTTGGCTTGGGTCATTCTCCAGAACATACATCCTCAGGGGATTCCCTCTGGTTTGTCAGCCTCTATTCGCTAGTGTCCATGACACAGAACACTGGCTATATAGCCCTGGCCAGGCCCTCAGTCTATCTAGGAAGGTAGAAGTGATTCTGTCAATAAATCTCATCATACATAAATACCTGAGGATGTCCCAACAGACCACCTAAAGAGTAGGTTCTGAATTTCAAAGACGTGCTTCCTGATTCTATAATTACAGAACTGATGGTGAAGTCACAGAAAGCTCCTGGGGAGTGAGGAGGAACTTAAATGAGAAGGTATGCTCCTGGTTACAAAACAGTGCTGACTGCAGCTGGGTGATCTAAACTTTGAAGATAAAAAAGACACTTTATAAAAGCACAGGCTCTTGGCTTCATATTCGGCATGTGCAGAAAAACAAATTTAAAAGGTTTTGTACCCATTTAAAGATATTCAGGGAAAGCAGGCCATTCAGAAAAGACTTATCTTTTTACCCAGCTAGTGACGGACACTTCTGTATTAAACAATCTATTAGAGTGAATAGATCGAAGTATTTGATAATGGACACTGTACTAAGCATTGAGTGTATAAAAATCAAAATCAAGGTCTAGACCTCAAGAAGTTCAGTGTATAATTTGAATGACAAATACAAATTACAATCTAAAATTCACCAAATTTGTCAAGGATTCCGTGAAGTCATTGCCAATGACAGTATAAACTGTATTATATCCATAAAGATAGGACATACCGATCTAAATGAATTATGGAAAAGCTTTGCTAATGAGGATAAATAAAAACGCCAAGTTTTTGATACTGCACAAGCCAAAGAATAGAGGTTATTCTGAGAAAAGTACAAGATTCCTGGTACTACTTCAGCATTTTGGCTAAGTCTTTTAATATTTCTGGCTCTGTTTCTTCAGCCCTTAAAATGTTATAAAATATTCCTAAAGTTTATCATAGTACTAAAATAACATATGTATTAAACATGGGATATCAAAGTGTTTCACATCTTAAACTTTTACTACACATAATTTAATCTTTTTGATGATTCAGAAGATTAGTCATCGCTACAATGTCAACATATAAATGAAGTGGAGATAAATGCACGCTGGGATTCTGGTTCATTTTATTTGCCACTGTATTGTGTTAAGCAACTATATCAGTCAGGGACCCAACAAGAAGTGGATAACATATTCTGGAATATGCCAAGGAATGTCAAAATGCTATTCACACAGCTGTGGGTCAGTAGAAGAACCACAAAGGAGAGTGCAATAACAAGAGAGAGGGGTTAACAGAACCCAAAAGAGAGCTGTGTAAAAGAGGCCACTCCTAGTCAAGGGACCCAAACACCTGAAGCAATCCTACAGAGACTCCCAATGGTGAAACCAAACTGGAATCCACAGCCTTCAGAGGTGGAGACCAGGATGGAGAAAAATGAAGAGAATCTAGAGCGATATCAGAAGGTATTTAGAATGGTCTACCTTTTTACCCCACCAGCATCTACTCTTATCCTTTATCCAAATAAAAAGTGTGTCAGCCATTATGGAAAACAGTATGGTGGGTCCTCAAAAAATTAAAAATTAAACTACCATATGATCTAGCAATCCCATCCCTGGGTATATATCCAACGGAAGTGAAACCAGATGCACACCCATGTTCATCACAGCATATTCACAGCAGCCAAGAAAATGGAAAAAAACCTAAATGGCCTTTGATGGATCAAGGAAATGTAACATATATTGATACACATATATAATGGAATATCATTCAGACTTACAAGAGAAGGAAATCCTGCCATTTGTGACAACATGGAAGAAACCAGAGGGAGTTATATTAAGTAAAATAAGCCAGAGAAAGACAAACACTGTAAGGTATGTATCACTTATAGGTGGAATCTAAAAATAAATAAAGCCAATTTCTTGGAAACAGAGAGTAGAACGGTTGTTGCCAGGGGCTGGGGAAGAGGAAAATGGGGTGATATAGGTATAAATTTCTAGTAATAAGTTTTAGAGTAAGTTCTGAGGCTCTAATGTATAGCTTGGTGACTCTAGTTTAGAGTTTAGAGTTTCTAGTTTATACTCTAGAGTATACTCATGTATACTTGGAAGTTGCTTAGAGTAGATCTTAATTATTTTCACCACAGAGGGAAAGAAAAGAATAACTATGTGAAAAAAAAGAAAAAGAAAAAAAAGAATATGTGAGATGATAGGTGTATTAATTATCTTGATCTTGGTAATCATTCCACAACGTATGAAAAGTCATCACATTGAAGACTTCAAGTATATACAATTATATTTGTCAATTCTTCCTCAATAAAGTTAAAAATTTTTAAGTCATGTGTCCCCAATACAGATGTTACACAATGTCTCATTAAAACATTAGAAAAGGCTGATATCAATTAAGTCCCACTCAAACCTAAAATGTTAGTCACCATTTGTGTCCATCAAATGAAGAAGAGAAGAGGGAAGAAAAAAATATAGAACAAAACATAACTGCTACAGTTGCTGCTTCTACAGCTAATCATGAAACCTGAGTTGATAATATTCTGCCATCCCAACCCATGATTCCATCATCTCCACCAGGACTTCAACTAAACAAAAACTTTACCTGATGGTGTGGCCCAAATTTCTATTTCTACAAAATCTAAGATTTTAGCAGTCTTAATGGGATTGTTTTAATTTTCCATTGACCAGAACTATTGAGTATAGATTGCTGACTGTATAAGAAATTCCCCATTAAATCCCCTGGGTCCCCTGCTACTCTTTGCCTTCATTGATTATCAGAAATCACGTTTCTTCCTGGTAATTGGGACAATCACCCCAGACAGAATGGCGCTCTTCTCTGCCACAAGGAAACCAAAATGACCAGAACATCCAGTATGTCACAACAACAACTGCTTGGTGGTAAAATAATTCCTCTTTTCTACTTTAAGTTCTCCAAAACCACCAAAGCCAAAATTGCAGAAATAGGGAGCAAATGTTTCCCAAATGGGTTGTTATGCGTTATAGTAAGACTCCTCTTCACTTTTTGGTTCCAGGAGGCACAAAGTCTGGCTAACAGAGAAACTGGTGTATGCGTAACTAAGAGCAATGCTTTTTCTGGTATCTGCATCTTATCACGTAGCACCTCAACTTCACAACGTGTTTCCTAGCTACAAATGTAAACGAACTTCCAGCAGACCATCCCATCATTCTATGAAGCCAAGTGCTTCTCAGCTTCTCAGCAAAACAAGGGTTGAGACCATGGGTGTCTGCCTGTGTTTCTGCACTTGCTCTATTGTAAAATGTGTACGCTGGCTAGGGGTGATGTCATTTGGTAAACCATGGCAATGAAGAAAACATTCCTCAGATACATGGATGGTGGGTTGAGCTTTCCTGAAATATGAATCTACCTTTATAAGGAGAAAGCTATGCCCTCCCTATCTTGAGAGTGGTCAAATATAACTAGTATACCACCAGGCTGACTGCTGGTCCTCCCTTGAAAATGGTGCCTCTCTGCCTACTTGTGATCTCTTTCTCTCTGTCAAATAAATAAATAACATCTTAAAAAAAAAAAAGTGAAAAGACCTATGAGAAAGAAAATAATTCTCTTACACAGATGAAAACACCATGGTTTCCATTTGATTCTTATATCTTCACTATGCACTGTAAAGGATGAATTAGAAATGAATACAAATCTCAGACAGCAAAAATAACTCAGACAATAACGGATAAAAAAGCTAATCCATTATTTAAAAAAAAAATGGTGCCTGGGGCACCTGGGTGGCTCAGTTGGTTGAGCGTCCAACTCTTGATTTTGACACACGTCATGATCTCAGGGTCTTGACATCAAACTCCCCAAGTCAGGCTCCTTGCTCAGTGGAGAGTCTGCTTGAGATTCTCTCTCTCCATCTGCCCCCACCCTGCTCCCTCTCACTCGCTTTCAAATAAATAAATATTAAAAAAAAAAAGAGAAGAAGAAAAGAAAGAAAGAAAGAAAGAAAGACAGACAGACAGACAGACAATGGTGCCTTATCAAGAGTTCATCGTTTTGGTATATATGGTTGATGGTTTGGGTGATCAGGAGGGGCAGTAGCCAAATGAAGGAAGACTACAAGTTTGAACATATGCATAACTTTCATTGCTGTCATTCTAGATATTTTGTAGTTGGACTCATTGGGTTAGAAGGAGGTGACTGAGGAAAAAGACTGGCAATCAAGGGAAAGAACATCTTGAGAACATCCATCTCTTCAGTGGATGTCCTCTGATGTGCACTATATGGAACATAACTATCATCATATGCTGCACCCATTCTGAGAGATCCATTCATACCTTGCCACCAATTTTTCAGCATTGTTATCTCCAAAGCCCTGATCAGTCTATCAGCCTGTTAGCTACTGCCCATGAGTCAACTGTAGGTCTATACTTTAGGCTGTCCCCTTTCACACAAAATAAACAACCACAAGTTCCGATCCTATGGAGGATTTCTGTTCACTGCTGTCTTTCAGGCCATCCTGAGTGGGACTGCAGTGTAGTAGCCAAACTTTTCTTACTGGTGCAGGCATACTATACAGATAGAAGTATAGACTGGGCTTATGCTTTTCTCTCCTCAATCCACAAGTCAGGAAGCCAATACGGAAGTTTTTCCAATGACAAAGTGTATATTTTACAACTGGGAAAAATAACCTCAGTATGGATTCCTGTTCCCTTTGGACACACCTTTCTTTTCTTTTCTTTTCTTTTCTTTTCTTTTCTTTTCTTTTCTTTTCTTTCTTTCTTTCTTTCTTTCTTTTCTTTCTTTCTTTCTTTCTTTCTTTCGCCTGGTTTAATCATTTATTTATTTATTTTTCCCAAATACTTTTATTTTTTCAGTATTACAAGATTCATTGTTTATGTACCACACCCAGTGCTCCATGCAATACGTGTCCTCCTCAATACCCACCACCAGGCTCACCCATCCCCCCAACCCCCTCCCCTCCAAAACTCTCAGTCTGTTGAGTTCACAGTCTCTCATGGTTCTTCGCCCCTCCGATTTCCTCCAATTCACCCCTCCCTTCCCTCTCACAATGTCCTCCATGTTTTTCCTTATGCTCCACACATAAGTGAGACCATATGATAATTGACTTTCTCCGCTTGACTTATTTCACTCAACATAATCTCTTCCAGTCCAGTCCATGTTAAAATAAAAGTTGGGTATTCATCCTTTCTGATGGAGGCATAATATTCCATTGTACATATGGACCATATCACACCTTTAGACAGTGTGCAGGACCCCCTATCACATGAGCTCCATAAACTCCTATTATGACTTGTGAACTACCACATCATTTCGGGTCTCTGAGGATTTTAAGTTCAGAGCCAGTACCCAATAAACCCTGAAGAGCTGAGTTCCATTTTCCCCCATGCACAGTCACCCTGGAAGATGGCTCTAGGAATATCTGAAAAAGGCTTGTGGGTTTATTACACAGTTGTTCCTCAAAGGAACTTTATTTCACCTTCACTTAAGGGACTCTGGGGCTGAGCACTGACTTAGGAAATGGACAAATTCCACTTTAGGTAATTGTTTTCTTCCCAGGCAGCCCCCCCCCCTTTTTTTTTGCTATGTTTTTCAAATGTTTCAAAAAGCATTCTATTAGGCTGCTCATCTATATCATTTCTAAGGAGAACTGCCAGAAATTCCTGCAGGTCAAAATCCTCTAATTATCATTTTAGACATGATTTTATTGTAGTAATTGCATTACCACCTGTTCTCTACAACTCCATATGACATTATTTCCATCGAGATTAAAAAAACCCAAATCCACTAAAATGTCCCTACATTGTATATGACCAACAGAGAACTGGTAATTCAGAAGTCTTCAGAAATGGTGATGTGCTCCTTACCAATAATTTCCTAATGCTTCATGGAAGGCAGTACCCTCCACATTCTCCCAGTGTGTGTGACTGAAAGTGGCTGAGTTGGTCACACATAAAAATCTATTCCTGCATTCCCATTTCCTGCAGCATCATACTCCTACCTCTTCAGAAAGCAGGCATGGGGAAGAGCTAGTATTTTAACTTTATTAACTGTAAGCCAACTCTGGGTACAGGTTTAGATCAGTCAATCCAGCAAACTACCCATGCCTCTACCAAGTGTTGAAGCCAACATATTATATTTTGAAAACCAAATGTGTACTCACTTCTATGAATTCAGCCTTCTCTGATCATTTTTTTATTATGTCCGATTAGCTGACATATAATACATTAGTTTTTGATGTAGTGTTCAACAATTCATTAGTTGCATATAACACCCACTGCCCATCACCACATGTGTCCTTAATACCCAAGCCCTGTTATCCCATCCCTCATCCTCCTCCCTTCTGTAACCCTCAGTTTGTTTCCTGGAGTACAGAGATGCTTGTGGGTTCTCTGAGTATATTTTATCAGTGTTTCTCAAACACCTCAAGAATTCCCTCATAGCTTACTTTTCAGGTTCCCAACAACAGACAATGGCAAGGCCATTTTGCTGTTTTGTGGGTTTTTTTGCAACTGTATTCCTTTTTCATTTAGTTTTTTTATTGAGATATAATTTCAAAAATACATCATGGTTGCATGAATGGTATGAAGAATTTCAATGTAACTTTTACCTAGATTCAACGAGAATTAAACTTCTGTCCAATTCATAATTTTGTTCCTCTTTCTCTACATAAACATATCCTCATTCCCTATTTTTTTCTCAATTATTTGCCATTTGAGGACACTGTAGACATCATGCACTGTTACCCCAAAATACTTCAATATGTATTTCCCAAGAGCAAGAACATTCTCTTACATAAGTACTATACAATTACCGAAATTAGGAAATTTGATTTAGATACGTTATATAATTCATTATCTGGATCTGAAATTTGCCACTTGTCTGAATAATATCCTCTAGAGCTGTATTTTCCCAGATAGTGAAATATGTCTTGTTCAGAAGTAAACTTTCCTTTTTTTATTATCATGTTAAGAGCAGTTGTGAACTACCTTAACAAATTTTGACGTGCACAATCCAGTACTGTTAACTATAGACAGAATGTTGTACAGCAGATCTCTACAACTTCCTCATTTTATACAACTGAAACTTTATATTCAATGAATAGTTACTCTCCATTTCCTTCTCCTGTAAGCCCCTAGCAACCACATTCCACTCTCTGTTTCTAGGAGTCTGAGTATTTTAGATACCTCAAAGTAATGGAATCATGCAGCACTTGTTCTTCTGTGGTGAGTTTATTTCATTGAATGTAAAATGCTCCACATTTATCCACATTATCATATATGGCAGGATTTCCTTCTTTTTTAAGACTGAATAATGTATTTATATACCATATTTTCTTTATCCATTCATCTATCAGTGAACATTTTGGTTATTACCATGTCTTAGCTATTGTGAATAATTTGCAAAGAACATGGCAGTATAGATACGTTTTTAAGATCCTGATTTCAATATATAGTCAGATGTGGGGCACCTGGGTGGTGCAGTTGGTTAAGCGTCTGAATCTTGGTTTTGGCTCAGATCATGATCTCAGGTCTTGGGATCGAGACCACATTGGGCTCTGTGCTCAGTGAAGAGTTTGCTTGAGATTCTCTCTCCCTCTCCCTCTGCTCCTCCCATTCTCTCTAAAATAAATAAATCTTTACACACACGCACACACACAGAAATAAGATTGCTGGATCATATTTTCTATTGTATTTTCTAGCAAATTTCATGGCATAATTCTACTTTCAATTTTTTGAGAGACCTCCATACTATTTTCCATTGTGGTTACATCATCTTACATTCCCACCAAAAGTGTTCAAGTATTCTAATTTCTCTACATCCTCACCAACACTTATTCTCTTTTGTTTTTTGACAATAATTATCTTAATATCCTAAGTGTTAACTGATATCTCATTGTGGCTTGATTTGCATTTACCTGATGATTAACAATGTGAGCATCTTTCCATATACCCTGTTGGCCATTTGTGTGTCTTCTCTAGAGAAACGTCTATTCAAGTTCTTTGCCCCTTTTAAAATCAGATTATCTCTTTTTAAGCTATTAAGTTGTAGGAGTTCCTTATATATTTAAAATATTAACCCTTCATCAGATATATGGCTTGCAAATGATTTAACCCATTTCATGAGTTGTCTTTTCACTCTTGTTCATTATTTCTTTTTCTGTGCAAAGCATTTTAGTTTGACATAATCCCACTTATCTGTTTTGCTGTTTTTGTTCCATGTGCCTTTGGTATAAATCCAAGAAATAAGTGCTTAGACCAATTTCATGAAGCTTTCCCCTGTGTTTTCTTCTAAGAATTTTACAGTTTCTTATGTTTAAGTCTTTAATCAATTTTGAACCGATTTTTGTGTATAAGATAAGGCTCC
Source organism: Potos flavus (assembly GCA_028534135.1). Lineage (NCBI taxonomy): Eukaryota > Metazoa > Chordata > Mammalia > Carnivora > Procyonidae > Potos > Potos flavus. Next base: position 73,062,726 of record CM052895.1, on the reverse strand, counting down.
AATTTCATTATTTTGCATACGGATAGCCAGTTTTCCCAACACCACTTGTGGAAGAGACAATCCTTTCCCCATTATGTATTCTTAGCAACTTTGTTGAAGATCAGTTGACTATATATGCATAGGTTTATTTTTGGACTTTATTCTGTTTCATTGGTGTATGTCTGTTTTTATGCCTCTACCTTTGCTCTTCTTTCTTAAAATTTCTTTGGCTATTCCAGGTTTTTGTGTTTCCATATGAATTTTAGGATTATTTTTCCTATTTCTATAAAAAAAAGTCACTGGGATTTTGACAGGGATTGCATCGAATCTGTAGATCACTTTGGGTAGTATGAACATTTTAACATTAAGTCTTTCAATCTGTGAGCATAGGATATCTTTAATTTTTTTCATTAATGTTTTAAAGTTTTCAAGGTACAAGTCTTTTACCTCCTCGATTAAGGTTATTTCTAAATATTTTATTCCTTTTGGTGCAATTATAACTGGGATGGGTTTCTTAATTTCCTTCTTGAATTTTTCTCTTGTAGTGTATAGAAACATAATTGATTTTTGCATGTTGATTTTATATCCTACAAATTTATCAAATTCTGTTTTTATTATCATGAAGTCTTTAGGGTTTTCTATATATAAGATCATGTCATCTGCAAACCAGTAATTTCACTTCTTTCTGATTTGTATGCCTTTTATTTCTTTCTCTTGCCTAGTTGTTCTGGCTAGGACTTCCAGTATTATGTTTACTAGAAATGGTGAGAGTGAGCACCCTTGCCTTCTTCATTATCTTAGAAGAAAACTTTTTTTAATTTTTCACCATTGAGTGTAATGTTAGTTGTTAGATTTTCATACATGGACTTTATTATGTTGGAGTGAATTTTTTGTATGCCTCATTTTTGTCATGAAAGGATGCTGAATTTTACCAAATGCTTTCTTTGTATCTATTGAGATGATCATTTAGTTTTTAATCTTTCATTCTATTTTTTCCTTCATTCTATTAAGGTGGTATATTACATTAGTTGATTTGTATATGTTGAACCATACCTGAATCCCAGGATTTAATCCTATTTGGTTATGGTGTATGATTCTTTTAATGTAGCATTTTATCAAGGATTTTTGCATCTATGTTCACTGTGGGTATTCACCTATAGTTTGTCTCTTTGCTTGTTTTGTAATATCTTTGTCTCATTTTGATATCAGGGTAATGCTGCAAATACTTTGGACAATTATATACCAACAAATTGGATAACCTAGAAGAAATTCTTCTTTTATTTTTAAGATTTTATTTATTTGACAGAGAGAGACACAGCGAGAGACGGAGGATAAGCAGGGGGAGTGGGAGTCGGAGAAGCAGGCTTCCCACCAATCAGGAAGCCCAATGCGGGGCTCGATCCCAGGACCCTGGGTTCATGACCTGAGCCGAAGGCAGACGCTTAACAACTGAGCCACCCAGGCGCCCCAGAGAAATTAATTCTTAAAAACATACAACCTAACAAGAATGAATCATGAAAAAATAGAAAACCTAAACAGATCAATAACAAATAAGGAGATTGAATCAATAATAAAAAAAAAAAAATTCCCAACGAAGAATAACCCAGGACCAAATGGCTTCACTGGTAAATTCTACCAAACATTGAAAAAAAGAATTAACACCCAGCTTTCTTAAACTCTTTCAAGAAATTTAAGGCAAGAGAATACTTCCAAACTCATTTTACAAGGCCATTTACTCTTGCAGTATATAGGCTTTCTTTTTTTTTTTTTTTAGTGGTCCTGGTCAATATTGGGATCTAACTCTTTTCCTAGACCACAAGGAAATGTGCAGGGGGCGAATGCCCAAGAAAATGGATATCAACTTCTGAAACAACTGAAACACTATCTCAAGGGCAGTCATCGAAAAACTTTAAGCAGAAGAGAGCTAGTTTCCTCAGATGGAAAAGGAATGAGAACAAGCTCTCTCTGCCTCTGCCTGCCACTCTGCCTGCTTGTGTTCTCTTTCTCTCTCTGACAAATAAATAAATAAAATCTTTAAAAAAAAAAAAAAGTACCTTGCCACAAAACTTCAATTTCCTATTTTAACCATGGACGGATCCTCTGCCGGACAGCAAGGCCATGGAGCTACATACCCAGGAAGCTCTGCTATTTGCAGTGCAGCTCCTCAGACTACACGAGCACAAGGAAATGGAACACTAAGCAACAGTTCCTAAGTCCAGTCAAGGTAGGAATATGTGGACGCTCTCCCCACACTGAACATCCAGGGCACTTTGGTTGAACCTCTTCTGTGTTTATCACTTTCACTTAGATTATTTCAGTTTAAGAAAGAGCCACATCCGACCTACTCGACCACACATGCTGGTGAGGCAGGATCCTGAGTTGTTTTTATATCCCCCTTGCACCTAGCTTCATGACTTAAGCACAAAGCTCGATAAATACTAAATGAACAAATGAATAAATGAATGAAAAGAGTAACCTCTAGAACCACTCAGAAAAGATCAAGTTTGATTTAGTTTGAGATACAAGTACATTTTACTATGTCTTCCCATTCTTCACCCATGGTATATGTGTTATTCTTTTAAAATTAAAAAAAAAATGATTTAGACAAAATCTAGTCCAGAAAATTAAGTGAAAGAAGGCTTCAGTGTAAACTCCTATAGCAGATGGAAACTGTGATTCAAGTGGCCATTTCATTTCTACTGTCTCTGGGGACCAAGGGAAAGTCTTTAGCTCAAGCTTCCCTCTCTCTTAACAGATCTCTCTATAATATTTCCCAAAGGAGCAAAAAGCTCTTTGAATTTATTTTTCTGCTGCTGAGAAAACCAGCTTATATGTATCACATATCAGTGCTTACATGAAAAACATTTGTTAGCTGATTTAAAAACAAGTTAGAATTAGCTACAGTTATGATTCAGTTGATGACCACAGTAGCTTCTGGCTGGATTTTAAATGACCAGTCTTTAAATATAGCCTTATAATGGGACAAAGTCAGTTTTATCCTCATCCTAAATCACTCAACTGCTATAACATCACAAACGAATTTTTTTAAATAAAATAGAAATAAAATAAAATAAAATAAAATAGAAAAGAGCATGCCTGGGTGAACACACCGAAAAAAAAAAAAGTTCATTGGGTTAAAACGCATTACACTGGTCACTTTTTACATATATACACTAGCTGTGCCATTTGATATCTTGTCATTTTGTACAAGTTTCCATGGTATTCTTTTTAGTACATATATATGCTAGCTGTGCCATTTGGTATCTAAAAGGAAGGTTTATCTAACTGAAATACTAAGATTCCAATATACATATATGGCAAAAGACCTAAACAAATATTTTTAAAAGAGAAAATACAAGGCAACAGTTGATTCACTAATAATAGAAAACAAAATGAAAATAGGAAGGTAACATTTTGGCTATGAAGCAAAGCATTTTTTAAATAATAAAAAAAAGCAGTAATTCTAACACCAGCAAAGATCCTATAAAACAGAAACCCTTGGACGCATCTGGCTGGAGGGCAGATTACAATCTGACATAGATATGAAGAGCCTCAAGATATTGATACCTCTGACCCATCTACGCTCACTTTGGGGAATCTATGCTAAGAAATTACTCTAAATGCCTATGATACAACTTGTAAACAGATATTCACTTTGCCAAGCCTCTCCCTGATTAAAATTAAATGGCAAGTTTGGTTGCCATCTCCCTGCTGTACCTTTCACCTCTTCACTGATCCCCCTTCCCTTCTCTCAAGTTCCCAGAGTTTTCCATTTCCTATCCCTTTGCTGCCCACCCCCACTCCCACTTCCTAAGGCATGAAATACAGACTAGGAGAGGTATTAGATATAAAGAAGAGGACAGATCTGGCTGGCTTCTGCGAAATTACACCCGGTGCTCAATATATTCCCACAACAGCTACTCTGTCTACTCATCTCAAAGTCCTGCTGACACTGAGCCTTGCCAGGCTCACACTTGCCATATAGAAAGGAAAGAAACCATTGATGAAAAACAGTGGATATGAAAATCATTTCCAAGAAGCAGGGACTAAAGCAGGCCAGGGGGCAATCAGTTATACACACACACACAAAATCCCTCAACATAGTTTCACCCTGAGCGTTAAAACCATGCCTACTGGCATCTTACCTAATTGCCTTATCCATTTGTGCAGACCATCGTTTCCAAAATTACTTTCTTGATTGAGTATATGTGTGCTGCCTTTGGCATTCTTTGTCCCTACAAAGATTTAAGAAGATTGAAAAAGTGGGATGTAATCTGAGGTTGGCCTTTGGGTTTTAGCAAAAAAGAAGAGGGCCAAAGCTTTGAAGCAATTCAAGAAAAAATAAAAATTTACTTCTATAGCCAGAAGCCTAAAATTCACTATGGAAGTATACTGGTAGGCATGGTGGAGGGTACCAGGTTGTTTGGTATGTGTCTACACTAACCCACACTTAGTGTTTGCAGGGTACAGGGCAAGAGTACCAATAGAGACCCAGCTCACAGGACATCCATTTCCCCATCTTGTTCCTACTAGTGATCCCATGGTGAAGGACCTCACAAACATACCCAGGACGTGCAATCCAGAAATCCAAGCTCCATCCACACACCCTTGAAACAACTATCCTTTGTCCTCAGAGAAGTCTTAGAAAAAGGCACACAAAATCACTAGAGGTGGATCTGGGGCCAGTCGATACCAGACTGTGGGTATATGGTCTACAAGAGGAAAGCAGGTTTTAGGTAGACATGTTTCCTTGGCCCCCAAGGCACTCCTCTCACCATCAGGAGTGAAGCAATCAGAACAACACTAGAGGGGGTTCCATTAAGCACTGAACCTATAGCAAAAATCACAATTGACTAGGTCTAAGATAGTCTTTGGTCTGTTATACATTCATTCATTCTGAGTACTCAAGAAAAAGAACTAAAAGGTCCCTATACTCGTCATAATGACCCATAGCTATGGATTTCATTCCATTCTTTCCTTCTGACAGTGATGACAATATATTGGCAAGTTATTCAATATGGATCAATGTCCTAATTATGGTTTGGTTCTTTAAGGTTTAGCTGGGTTTTCTCACATATGAAAATAAGATGATTATCATTCTACCTGTAACTATGTGGCCAAGCTAATAAAAGAAGAGAAGGAATCATTGCCCTTAGCCCATGTACCAGATGCCAGGAAAAAAGCTGGGTGGAAGGTGGCAACTTCAATATCATTATTTGTTATAGATAAGTGTCTATAGTGGGGACATTACTGTTAAGTGGAAATCACAGCCACGTGTTTTTCTGGGCTTTGAGGCCCCCATATGCTTCACAGCATAATCAGTGAAAACATTGATACTCATATCCAGAAAATACGATGTGAAAGATTGAGCACACGTCCCTCTGATATAGAGGTGTATTCCATTATTCCCAATAAATGTGCTAAATTGCTGAACTGGGAGGTCTGCCAATTCCCAGATAGCTTGGACGTATATGATGCTCCCTGGGCCACAAATTTCTCCTGCCTCTGTTATGCTTCTTTCCCAGAAGTAGAGCTATGGCACGGCAGAGATCAAAATAAGCAGAGTTCCCTTTACTGCGTGTTGATGAGCCACTGACATGCAGCAAACAAATGGTGGCTAGACTGAATCCACAAGCTAGACAATCTTTCTCTTGATAACTTATCTCTTATTTTATTTCTTAATAATAACCCATACACCCAGCCATTTTTTTTAATATTACCAACCATGACCACTCTATCCTTGAACGTAATTTTTATACTTAATGTGGCTCTAGAGAAAAAGTTTTCTGCCAGCCAGCCCAAGCCTCCTTGCCTTCAATTCATCATGCAGCTCTGCACTTAAAGTTCAAACGTGGGGCTGAATTTCCAAGTATTGTTCTGTTTCCATGCTCAGAGTAGGCTGTTAGGGCTGGGTTTGCACGGCGGTTACCCTATTGCTGCAGGGGCTTGTGAAATGTAATCAGGGGGTAATGTTGTGTGTCGGCACTGTGAGGTCCCCAGAGCCAGGTGCTACCTAAGTACAACATATGACAATATTCTGACCTGTGGTGGTGGATGGGCCTTTGATGCATCCTCACCACACTGCGTTGCGACAGGCCTCTGCAAAAAACCACAAGACAATCAGCAGCTGAGTTTATCTCGCTGTGTAAACCTCGGTGGGAGGCAGTCACACCTGCACCACAAGCTGACTCCCACAGAAGTCACGATTATCTCCATCTCTTATTAATTTCCTTTTCACAACCGAAAATATGCAGCCCCAAATACTGCTCCGCGTTAAACAGATCCTGATAAGCTTCAAATAATCCATAAACTCTCTTCTGTGCTTTTTCTGAGTAAATGAACATTTAAGGAGAAGAAACAATTGCAGTCATATTCTACCACAGATTAGCTCTTATTCATTCCAAAGATGATTCTTGGTTGTGTTCACTTTAAATACGGAGGCATTCAGCGTTTTCCATGAGAACAGAATATGTAAAGCAGAAGCATCTGAGTGACCTAGCCAAGGATTATATTCCTCACCTACATAATAGCTAGGAGGTAGAGATCTAGATGCAACTCCAGTCAATATTGAATCTGTAATAACAGAAACACCGTAACAGTATCTGCTATAAATGAAATTTCGGATGACACTGGTACATGACCAAGTTATTTTTATTTATTCATCTTAAAGTCATGTGAATTTTTAAAGGGCAAAATTCCTGGCTTGTTCATGTTTGCAGAAAAATGTACTAGACTAGGCCTTTACTACATGTTGACTAATAGCAACAGAAACTGCTTTGGAGCCCATCACTGTCTTCATCAAATACCTTGGCAAGGAAGAGAGAGTGAGTGAATGCTTCGGCCAGCATTTCATAATAACCCAAAGTAGAGCCAGCTTTGGGACCGGCATTACAATCAATCTGCAGACTGTGGGAAGGCTAAGAACAGGGTCTATAGCAAAACCTATATTGCACTCCTCATACACTACTTCTGCTTCTCACATACACAAGGACACACACAGACTTTTAAACACAAGCACCTATTCCATCTGGAGATTGCAGGTAAAGTCTTATCTTAAACCAGAATTTCAGGGAAAATGAGTTACAGAGTCAGCAGACGGTAGAGTTATCAGCCACGCTAATACAAAGGTAAATGTGAACATGTGAACCCAGAGAATTATCACCCAATATCAATAACCAGATAGTCCCCTTTCCTAGAAGAGATGGGAATATGAGCATTAGCATAGATGGAAAACCTCCTGGGAGGCATTTTGGTAGCATGCCATGAGGTTTAGCAATGGTAGGTACATTATTTTTCCTTGGGACCCTAGTAAATCCCCATATAAATGTGCCCTTCCCCAAGTCCCCTCAATTTAAAATGTTAGCTCTCCCCAGACAGCCAAGCTTTGAGGTGAAAATCTAATTATCTACACCTTCTTTTAAATGAATGAACTTCATAATAAATGATTCCAATAGCAGATGCAACATGACTGAAGAGCTGCATTTCCCAGAATGTTGTCCTGACAAGTTCAATGTTCCTCCTTTAATCAGAAACCTGACCACCAGATAAATGTGTTAGCTTTCAACATGACCCTTCATTGATTAAATTTTGCCCAATGTAGAAAATTAAATGGAAAGAAAAGGGAAAATAAGATTGGTTTTGTTTTCAGCTAAAGTATCTTATTTGTCAAATTACTTTAAATAAATAAAAATATACATGTTATAGTTTAGACTTTATCTGAAATACAGAAAGTTTATTTGTAGTCAAAATAGATTTGAGTTCCTGGGTTCCCAATGGCTTACATTCATTAGATTGGTAATTGTTACTTGCTGTGCAGTTGATCAGATAATTAATGCTAAGTAAGATAACTCAAGTGAAAAAGAACTGATTGAGGATTTAACCAGTGACAGTTGAAATCATTAACTGTAGGAGTTACATGCATCTGCACATTAGATTTTATGAAAGCTGTGTATATCTTAGGGTGGCTAGTGGGAGAAAACGGTACACATTTCTGCTAAAATAGAACTACAAAAATAGCCCTCGGTTTCAAAGATTCAAGAATTGAGCCATATAAAGATTAAGTGACTTTTTTCAGAATCACGTCACTAGGTAATAAACCGGGCAGGAGTGGCATCTAGTCTTCTAATGTTAAACCAGGTCAAGGGGTTTATCCAGGGAATGTACTTTCAATAAATATTCTTGGAATGAATGAATGAAACACAATGACTTTCAAATAAACTCTTGCCCCACCATTGGAGATTTATAACTTAGTCTCCTAAATAATAGACAGAAATTACCACCTATACCAAATAATCAATATATATATGATGATAGATTGATAGGACAGATGATAACAAGATTCAGGGAGATAGATTCCTTAATCCTTAAATTTGGGAAACTGTATTATTTTTCCCATTTAGGAAAAAAATTTTTGCTCTTTTTGCATATTTCCAGGTGTTCAGGGGCAAATACTCTGGGTAGGAATAATACCTGAGTAGTATTTAGCCATATGTGTATGTAAAATGTTTCTAATTATCCAATCTTGTTTTCCCATTGATAATGAGTTTCAAAGGAAAAATTCCACATGGATCTCCTTGCTTTCTTACAGCAACTCCAGAGGCCTCTATTTCCATGGTCCCTTTAGAGAAGAAAATTATACACCAAGGAAGGAGAGCAACACACAGAGAAGAGACCCAGACTCCTCAAATATTCAGATCACTTTATGATGAAACAATAAGGATAAAGACTATTGACTCAGGGCTTTTCAAGCCTTCCTTCCACTTATCTTCCTTCTTCCTTCTTTCATTTTGTAAGCGGCAAATCACATTTTAAGAACACACTGAAACTGTAGCTATCCACTGAATCAGTGGCATTCCATATCATTAAGAGAGGCCAGATGCTGCCGGGTTTCAAAGAAGGCAATTTTTACATTGAAGGTTTTGAAATTCATGGCAGAGTTAATAGCTTAAAAGACAAAGTTTTTCTGTTTCAAGAGGAAGAATTTTTGAAAGAAAGCATTTATTGAAATGGCAGTTCTGATAAAAATAAGAGCATTAATTTTATACTATATACAATAAGGTTAGAAAAATGCCAGATTACATAGGAGCCATTTTCCATTCTTACAAAGAGATAAATTTCAACCAGCTCGGAGCAGGAAAGGAGAGTGGAGGGGATAACAATAGACAGGTGCTGGTGGGGGTCCCTGCAAAGGAAGTCTAGATAGGACGGGGGTCTGAGAGCTGGAGAAAAATGTGCCCCACTTCTCAGACCCCCATGAGGGGTGCTAGGGAATCTTACAGAGAAGCCTCCCCTCTCCAGCATGGGACCAGAACCATGAGTAGAAATGGTGGCAGATCAGGTATAGGCAGACAGGATCTGAGAGAGCCCTGCCCGGAGGCTCCACAACCCAGAGGGTAACAGAACACATCTGAAAATTTCTAGTGACTCCCCCAAATGGGAACACAAGTGGCTGAGGGAATGAACCAGACATGCCATTAAAGCCCTGATTAGAGCATGCCGTTGTGCATGCTGTGAGGCCCCTGAGCTAGTGGTTATGGCAGGTCAGGGACGAGAGCAGCAAGAGACACTGATGACTCAAGCTGAAAACTTATGCCCACACAGAACCCTGCACACGGATGTTCATAGAAGCTTTCTTAACTGTCAAAACTTGGAAGCAACCAGTATGTCCTTCAGTAAGTGAATAAACAAACTGTGGTATATCTAGAGAATGGAATATTATTCAGAACTAAAAAGCAAGGAGCTATAAAGCTATGAAATGAGATGGAGGAAGCTTGGACGCATATTACTAAGTGAAAGAAGCCAATCTGAGAAGGCTACATACTATATGATTTTAACTCTATGACATCCTGGAAAAGGAAAAACTACGAAGACAGCAAAAAGACCAATGCTTGCCAGGGCTTGAGGAGGAAGAGGGATAAGCAGGTGAAATACAGCAGCGAAAACACTCTGTATGACGCCATAATGACGGATATGTGTCATCATTCGTTTGTCCAGACCCACAGAATGTACAAGAGTGAGCCCTAAGCTAAACTAAGGACTTCAGGTGACTACGATGTGTCAGTGTAGGATCATCAATTGCAACATATGCCGCACTCTCCCTGGAAATGTTGACAATGAGGAATGTTGACAATGTCCTTGTGTAAGGACAGGGAGGTACATGGAAAATCTCTATACCTTCCCTTCAATTTTGCCGCGAACTTAAAACTGCTCTATAAAATGGAATCTTAAAGAAAACAAAAGCAAAACAAAAACCCTGATGGCTGAAGACTAGCAGAGAGGGCTTCCTGCCTGCTGAGAAGAGTGTAGCATTAAAGGTGGCAGGGGACTAGACCTGCATGTACTTCTTCCAAGGCCAGGCTGATTTTTAAGTCCCAGAGACAGATTCAGAGCTAAAGAGAAGAGGAAAGAGCAGAACCTTGAAATACCTTAGTGTGAACTCTGAATCGATTGAGAACCGAAGTGGAGGGATTAAGATATAATTTAAGCTCAATTATAGAACATAAAGTTCAAGTTTGCACATTTGTTCACTGCCTGTCAAACTCATGTCTGCTGTACCCAGCAAATAGAAGTGGATATGCTTTGGGGTTGGTGGGTTAGGGGCCCAGAATCCCACCAGCTCAATCTCCTACACATCTCCCACAGCACGGTTTCTCCACCTGGGTGTTATCGGCAATTTGGGGCCACATAATTCTTTGTTGTGGGAACTACCTCATGCATTGTGGGATTTTTAGCAGCATCCGTGGCCTCTACCCAGTAGATGCCAAGAACACATTCCCCAAGATATCACTAAAATGTCCTCTGGGAGTGAAGGGACAGATGAGGAATTGCCCCCGGTTGACAACCACCACTCTAGAATATCCCCCAGGCAACCTTGAGAAAGAAATCATAGAACTCCATGGAGCACAGTTTATAAACAACAGATGTAGCCAATTTCTCATTCACAAATGTGGAGTCGAAGCCAAGGTAGGTAAATTGACTTTCATTCTGCCTCACTATAAATTAAGGAGAAAGCCAGGATTATAACCCGGATTTCCTGACACTAAATTCTGTGCTTTATCTTCCTAGAATTTGAAATCCGAGAAAGCTAGCAAAAAAAAAAAAAAAAAAAAATCTGGCACATAGTAGCAACTTTTAATTATGTACTGAACAAATGAATGGCTTAGCCATTTGGGTCATGCCATGTCATTGGACATTTTAGAACCAAAGAACAATGACTCTAGCCTTCCAGCAAGTGGCAAAGACACTTCTTGGGGTCACACTATACTTTTCAATGCCAATTCTAACTCCTCTGCACATCTATGAGTCCAAAGTAAATGTGGAAAAATATTCCTGGCCAATTTTCGACTCAACGCTGATAGTCATGCCATATTTAAAGATTTTGAAGATATGAACGTGGAATGACATAATCTATTTCCCAGGGCTCATCAATGATGGCGTTGTTGAAGCAGCCACGTGTACTACAAAGCTCCTCTAACGCTCATTATCTGAACTACACACCTTGAACCTTACCCAATGTGCCCACGTACTGTTCATTGGTTATTTCCCATGTGTTGTCATGTTTTCCCTACAAAATTGCAGACGGCTCTAAAGCTGATCATAGTGTTTTTCTCTCCCTTTTCTGTTTTCTATTATCTTTATCTAGCACAGGACTGGGCACAAAATAGCAGATGCTCAGATTTGAAAGCTGCTCACCATAATTCTCTAGTAATTTCTTTAATTTGTTCAGAAACTGGGCACCCAAGGGCCAGCCTGTCTGCCACAGATAGGCCAAAAGCTGTGATTCTATTTTCTGTCCTTATTTATTAATGTGTAGTTGGACAGCACACTATCTGACATCAGAAGCCAGTGGCAACTTTCCAATCTGTGTCTCTAATAGAGACAAATGTGGAGCAGAGGTGGCAAACTGGCTGACAGCCCACCAAAGGCAGCCCTAGGATAAGTTCTGTTTGGCCATTTATTAAACGCTACAGCGTGAGGCACGGGGTGGGCCTGGGCAGTACGAGCAACCCGGCGCCAAGTCCGCTTCGCCAGTTACTTAGCTTCTCCGTCTTCTTACACAAGAAGTCGAAGTAACAGAAGTTCCTAATGACGTTGGTACAAAGATTAAATTAATTAATACACTGCAAGTTCCTGGACACAGCTGAGACAAATTAAGCTCCCCGAAGAGATCAGGTATCATCCTCACCTGCAGGATCACCACATCGGCATCACCACAAAGGCTGCTGGGAGGCATCACACCATGACATACCTGCCTGTCAGACTTCTTAGTCCTTAAAACCACGTAGCAACCAAATAGCCAAACACACAGGCTTCAAGTATAAATGACTTAGAATGCTCAACTCTTACCAATGAAGATAGTCATAGAGCTATTCATCCATCAAAATATAAAAAATTATATTTTATTATTAAATGACATTATGAAATGATACGAAATGATATGAAAAGCCTTCATTCTTCCTAAGTCTCTTTGTTAACTCCACTTCAGGTCATCAAGGTCTCAGCAGACACATTTCACCATAGGAAACCACCTGAAACTAACCCCCTCCCTCCCCCAGCTTCATCCACTTCCCATGCCCCACAGCTCTTCTGAAAGGCAGAACACAGTACGATTTTCCTATGTATTTTTAGAAGAAGGTCATGTGTACCCAGGAACAAGACTGTAGCCATTAAAAAATTATGAAAATATAAGTATTCCCAGCTTTTCTTCTCTCCTGCAAAAGAGAATTCTGGCTTTGCCCATTTGGCTCCTCCTGTTCCTCTAAACAACGGAGCAAGGGTGGTTCCTGGGATTTAGTGTTGGCGAACTCAAGCGATGCTTAAGAGGTGGAACTAGAAAAAAATCAAGGGAAAGAGGGCTTGCACCAAAAAAGATATATTCCTGATTTATACATTATATAACACACACACGCACACAGAGGAGATGTGTGTGTGTGTGTATGTATTAAAGGACTGAATGGTAACAGAACAGAAAGAGGCAGTGTAGGAGAAGAAAAGGAAATCTGGTGGCTTGTGTTGCTGGCTGTGCTGGGGGTATCATTCGGCTGGAAGAGGAGACTTAATGAAGAGTCTGGGGCTAACATCAGCCCTTAGCGTAGAGGCTAGTGGAATGACAAAGACGGAGCAAGATTTTTACGGCGTCTACATGTGTTTCAACGTACATCTCCTACTCCTTCCATTTCCCATCTGATGTTTTCTTAGAAGACTACCTAAATTTGGAACTTCCTTCAATTGTGGTTTTCTTTCAGACTATTTATCTTTAAAACAACACCTAGGAAATATCTCTGCCATGTTAAGACCTTCCATAGGACATCACAGAAAATACCTCACGTACAAGCACAGTGGCGAGGAATGACGTTTGTACACATGTCTAGGAGAACATATTTAATCAATTTCAAAGAAAGTGGCATTGTGACTGATTTTTAAATTGTAGAGGGTGACTCTGTTGGAAAGGGGTGCTTAACGCCACATTCAAGTTGCTGACACAGCGCAGCAGGAACTCTTGGAACCTAGAGAACAATGGAGAACGACTGACATGGCTTCAGCCAAAACCATGGAGGAAAACAGCAAAGAACTCCCTATGCCTTCCGGTTCCATGTGTGTGTTCAGAGGAGGAAGGAGTGGCAGCAACTTTATTAGCAGATAGAGCCAGTGTAGCTCTATGGGCTAGAGCCCAGCTGCTCTCTCCCTTCTCAAAATTAATTTGCCAAAACATCCAAGAGTCATCTTTGTACTAAATGATGCATGATTAAAAAAACACACACTGGCTATGTCTGTCCTTGCCACATTCATTACCATGATTTGCTAAACATTTATGAGCCCACCACTATTTTGGGTGGCAACAGCTCGGTAAAAGCCAAAAGGACCCTGGAAATGCACTGTGCTGCTGCTTCTGGAAGGCAGAGCAGATTTATTTGTTGCTATTTTCAAGCAAAATATTTCAAAGCAATCTAAAGGCTTGGGAGAGCAGGCTTTCCTAATAACCCTATCAATTCTAAACCCCATAGTATGCCACGGTCTCAAGTGATTTAAAAAAAAATGGTAACAACACAGAAAAATAGCAGCTAAATATCAGGAAATACAAAAATAAGTAAATAAATAAAAAGCCTCTGAACAGTAGGAAAGGATGGGAGAGTGGAGAAACTATGTAGGGGATTAGTCACAGTTTATAAAACATTGATGACTTTTGGCTACTGTGCTTTACTCCTGCAAATGGGAGAAATTCATGCATAACCTACAGAGTAGGATGTCTTTAGAGTGAACGAAAGCAGCTGAATAATACAGTTTCATTCGACTTTGAGACTCCTTTCATCTTACATAACTACCAGGCAAAGCACTACTGCTCATATCCCTTGGGTTGATTAAGTGGTGAAACAAGACTTGTTCAGGCCCCATGTGTTCCTCAGAGATTCTCAATAGAGGGATTCATTCTCCTCCCGTCCCCAGAAGGCTGAAGTCTGGGTAGGGACAGATAGTGCCCAAGAAATTCCTCCTCACATAAGCATCTCAGGCTCCTATTCCCAGGAATACCAAGATGCCCTTGTTTCCTTGCCTACACCCTTGTCTACCTTCTGAAAGTAGCTAGCTTTTACTCGGGAGGCATGAAAGTCTCCACTGTAATTAGAAAGTACAATATCAAAGTTAGCTCTGCCTCTAGCTAGTCAGAGGCTGTGTTAGTCAAAGGTCTTTGTTCCTCTCCTTATAGATCATCAAATTCCATTTAAAAAAAAAATGCAAAGAAAAACCCTACAAGGCGGAACAAGAACTATGCTGAAGAAAAGTCAATAAAACAATTTGCTCTTCAAGGGAGCAGCAGAGGTAATTTCCACTTTGATCTTCCATATCTGCATCCCAGTTTGTACCTGATTTATTCAACTTTTCCACATTCAACTTTTTGATTAAAGCCTGTTTTGTTGGTTGAGGGCAAAAGCTTTTAATTATCCTCATGAAGAATGCCTTTATTGGATTCCAAAAAAGAAGGGACTCCTAAGCCCTGGGACAACGAGCATATAAAGGTGTCCTCATTCATAGGGATGACACAGAACTTCTTGTCAACCACTTGAACCTGTGAGGCAGGGAGTACGTACATCAGGAGTCAAAATGAAAATAGCACAGAAGCCAAATGTAGGCTTTATGCTAAGTTATCCACAGAATCCTGAGGGTTTTCCTTGCCAGTTAGCTCTATATTCACAGGCTTTCGCAATTTTCAAAAGAGGAAACTGAGGCCCACGCAAATTAATTTACCTGAGATTATGCAATGTACCCATACTCACCTGCCGAGCGGGAGAGCCACCGCTGCCTCCTAACTCATAGCCACGGCCATTCATTCGTTCACCATGAGACGGCAGTAAAGAGCTCTCTTTGAAAGCACTGAGTGCTGAGGCTGTGGGCAAAATGCCAAGACGTCAGGATGATGTGGTCAAGTGATTTAAAAATAAAATCAATCATCTGTATGTTTAAGTGGCACAATGCCAAACAAGTAACTAACTAAATGTTTAAATGTTTAAAGCTTGGCCGTCGCCTAAGTCTTTGTAAACTCCTAGGGTAGCTTTATATGAATTGCAGTTTCCTTGTATGTAATGGTGCTCCTCTTGTCTTTTGGGGAATTCTTTTTTCTCAATAGTTCAAAAGCCTCCGTGCCTCCCAAAAGTGAAAAATGGACTTCCTTTTTCATGATCGCTAATACGATTAATTATGAACATATTACTGGTTGAATCCGGAAAAATACAATTACGTATCTGAGGATTTCTTGAGGAAGCAGGACACTGCTGACTTGCAGTGTCATAGTCTACGTCAGGGATGACCTCTAGGCGACTCCATTATCTAAATACATGTACACAGTAAATGCATGTCTTGCATACATGGCTGCAATAAGTGTGGCATATAAAGGAGGTTGGTGAGAGAGAGAAATCCCCAGAGGCTCCTGGGGGTAGAAGGCGGTCAGAATGGACCCTAACCAACAGAGGAAAAAGTATCTGGAGAAAGTGAGAAAGATGATGGTGATTGCAAACAGAAAGAAGCAAGCTATCTACCACTGAAGACCCCTGTGGGGTAGCAGTGTATATCTACCAACGGTCAGCAAAACTGATTGACCTCAGAGAATTGGGGAATCGAGCGCAAGTATCAGGAAGGCATGCATTTTGTTGGGGGAGGTAGAATAGAAAGGGCTCTCTCTTATTCAGCCACTAGAGACTAGATGCATCCAGCAGAAGTTCTAGGATTTGGCAGAATACAGCAAGGAAGCTTAGCCAGCTTAATTAATATGGCTTTATGTTCATTAACCTTAAGTCTATGTTACAAGTGCTTTTCAGATATTCCCACGAGGGCTGGCAGAGGAGAGGAAAATGCTGAGGCATCAGTCTTCATGACGCTAATTATCTGGGGGAATCTGCAGAGGCATCGGCTGACACTCTTCCCTCTCTAGGTGTTCTGTCTTTAGACAACTCAGCTACCCATCAAATCAGCCAAGGTTTACTGAGAACCTACTTTGTCCCAGGACTTGCAAGGTGCTCAGATTAAAACACTGAAACAATATCAAGTCAAAACATGATTATGATCACTGTCAGCTGTTTCAACAATCCCTAAGTCCAAAGTCAGCACAAGCTCCAGGATGAGAGACGCCCTCTGGTTTCTGGCCCGTTTGCTTACAGAACGGAGTTTTAACCCTTTCAGTAAGTGGAATCTCACTGAAGCTTCTCCCCCAGTTTCTGGGGGTAGGGAGTCTTAGTGTTTTCGTGCAGTAAAATATCCCATGAACTTACAAAACAAATACTATGAAAATAAATGTGCAGGCTACGATGGATGAATACTACCCTCAGTTCGAGTGAGCACTCACAAATCAGTAAGAAAAAGCAAACCTCAAGTGCAGTCTTTCTGAGCTGAACATTTTTCTACTTTTGGAATTCTTATATTAGTTCCCTGTGTAAGGACAAATAAAAAATTTGAAATAAGAGGTTTAATTCTCCCTTTTGAAAATAAGGCAAAGAGTCTCTTCTCTTCCTTTTTCTTGGACCATTCACTTTAGAAAACTTGTAAGCACCGTCTCCTCCCTGTGCAATGTATATAAAACCTTTTGAAAACTAAATGGGCCCATGGGGCGCCGGGGTGGCTCAGGTCATGGTCTCAGGGCCTGGCATCCAGCCCCACGTCAGATGCATCAGGCTCCCTGCTCAAAGGGGACTCTGCTTCTCCCTCTCCCTCTGCCCCTCCCCACCCCTCCCCACTGGTGCTCCTGTGTACGCACACTCTCTCTCCAATAAATAAAAATCTAAAGAAGAAAAAAAGAAGAAGAAGCCTAGATGGGCCCTTTGTCATCTTGATAACCTAAAAATGTCTTTCTCAAAGACCTGAGAGCTACCTCTTTGAAATATAAACATCAAGGGAGATAGCATCCCTATCTCCCAGTTTCTCTGGGAGGGCAGGAGCCTAATTTTGGTGGGCACTGTGCTCCAAGTTGCAAAACCACCCCGTGTCATAAAGGTATGAAAAATTTTTCTTCTGGATGAAGCCAACAGGCTAACACGGACGGTCACCCCAATTACCATGTACGGTTAGGACGAATATGTTTGATGAATGGCGCTGCCAAGTCCTCTTACTTGAGGATTAGTTATGATCTTGAAAACACATAGGAAAGGGTTGTGTCTGCTTGGCTACCAAAAGGGTGAGATTTCTTTCTGTCTTTACAGTCTCCTAGGGGCTTGCCTATGGTGCATGTCCCACTCTGGTTTAATATTTATTCAATAATAAAACCATTTTCTGTCTCTACTACCTTTGCAGGAAGGTTTTCTAAGTTCGAAGAAGATTTTGTTTTTTAATGATTTTTCCCCGAGGGGTGCTTGGGTGGCTCAGTGGGCTAAAGCCTCTGCCTTCAGCTCAGGTTATGATCTCAGGGTCCTGGGATCGAGCCCCAGCAAGGGGCTCTCTGCTCAGCGGGGAGCCTGCTTCCCCCTCCCCCTCTGCCTGCCTCTCTGCCTACTTGTGATCTCTCTCTCTCTCTGTCAAATAAATAAATAAAAATCTTAAAAAAAAATTATATTTTCCCAATACCTGTAATTGTTTTTTGTTCATTTTCTCCACTAGAACATAAACTCTGTAAACCCATCTGTTTGCTCCCCTTTGTATTTCTCTACTCTTTGGCAAAATCGAAGTACTCAATAAATCTTTGTTAAGGGTCAAACCATGATGACTTTTCTGAGAGAAGAAGCTTGAGATAGTGGGTGACAGAGGAAAACTGTGACTTTCTACAGAGCAAGGCTTGTCCAAAAATAACGCCAAGTGCAATGTGAGAGGCTGCTGGTCTGCAGGCCCTTCTCATACTCCCTCCCTTCTCCTGCCTGACTTCTCAACAAGGAGTAAAATCCCCACAACAAGGGTTAGCCCCGCTTGGCACAGCACATGTGGTAATGAGCCTCTGGGAAGGTTGAGTGAGATGAAATCCCATTCTCCCAAAGAGAAAAGTGAAACTGGTAATAACACGATCTAGCAAAGGACGCCGTCCAGTTATCTCTGTAAATCTGGGAATTACGTGAGGATACGACCTTTTCATAAAGCGATAGTGACAATGACCCCAACTCTGTTAAATTTATTAACGATTTGCCGTTGGTTTTACAGCCCTTAGCTCATTGATTCCAGGAGCACTTCTGTGAGCTAAGGAGGCGGAGTTTATTATCCCACACCACAGATTCAGAAACCAAGGCTCTGGGAACTTAGGACTATCTCAACATTTGGCATCTAGGCAAAAAAAAAACAAAACAAAAACTGCTGCTAAGACTCTGACCTTTTGATTCTTATTCCAGCGCCCCTTCATTGACTCATTTATTCTCATTACTTCATTTATCTCCTAACCCCTAACAACAGAGCAAGGGATAGCCACAAAGACTTTCTCAAAAAAAACCCAGGTGCCCATAGCCTCTATCCAATCCTGACTTTCAGAGCTTCCTGCACTGTGTCCTCAAGTCTACTATCTGGGCTTCACTGACAAGACCTAACATGAAGAGGACAGGAATTTACCACATGGGATTCCTGGTACTCCTCTCATTTAGCCGCCCCTGCCCTGCAGTTGAAACCCGTCGGTGGTGGAGCATCACAAGCACATAGCATATCCTTCTCCCAGTGGCTAGGCTTCCTGGTCGGAGAAGACAGGGATAACTGTAAAAGCAGCCCCTCTTTAAAGATACAGACAGGTGGGATCCAAAGACTGTGGAAAACAGGAGAGGCGATTTTGACACTTTTACAAGGAGATGAGAGGTTAGCTGGAAAAACAGGGTATGTATTTGTATTCAGTCAATCAACATTCAGTGCGCACTTTCTGTGTGCCAGGCACGAGCTGGGCAACAGTGACTAGGACGTGGGCCCCACCTGTGGCACTTCACCACACAGCACAATAGACAGAGGAGCAAATGAATAATAATGGGTATCATTCCATTTTATAAGTGTTTCAATAGCAGCACTATTAATAATCATCCAACTAGCAATAACATATTCATCCACATAGAAATAAAGTTTCACAAAATTCCAGAATCAAATAATATATTTGCCCGATGTAAACACTTCTGAAAGTGAGGACGATAAATAAATGAAGCAATTATTTATTGTGAATTTAATGGAGGGGCCTAAAAAGTACTAAGAGTTAGATCCTTTAAAGCTACCAAGTTCTTACTAGAAGCCAAGCTTCAGTCTGTGCTGTAGACATAAAAATTGAATAAAACAGAAGGACCCTCAGTGAAATGAAAGCAGACATGTCAACTCTATATTACAGAGGGTGTGATAAGTGCTACAACAGAGCAAACCACGTAATAATGTAAGAACAGACAGGAGATATTTAAACAGGGACTGCCAAGATATATGATCCTTAAACTGAATTTAAAGAGTGAGAAGTTTACTAGTTGTTATGGACTGAATGTTTGCCTGCCCTCCCCCACAATTCCCATGTTGAAGCCTAACCCACATTGTGATGGTATTAAGAGGGGGGAGGTAATTAGGTTTAGATGAGGTCATAAGGGTGGAGTCCCTATAATGGGGGGATCACTGTCCTTATAAGAAGAGAGACCAGAGCTCACTCATGCTCGCTGGCTCGCTCTCTCTCTCTCTCTTCCCCTCTCCAAGGGCACAGAGAAGAGGTCACTAAAGCACACAGGGAGATGGCAGCTATCTGCAAGCCAGGAAGAGAGCTCTCATCAAGAACTGAATCTGTCAGCGCCTTGATCTTGGGACTTCCCAACCCCCAGAACTGTGAGAAATAAATGTCTGTTGTTTAAGCCACCCAGTCTATGGTATTTGGTTATAGCAGCCTGAGCTGGCTAATATACTAGGTTAAAATGAAAAGGAAAAAAAAAAAATTTTTAGAAAGAAAAAAATAAGAAGTGAAGAAATCACAGATGCTCAAGATAGCATGCCAGGTTTAAGAACTAAAAGAAGGCTGGCATGATTAAAGGGTGGGCATACATGTGGCTTCGTGAGACAAGATAATGCTTCAGAAACAGGAAGCCCAGGAAAGCCGTATATGCTAAAGTGGGTACTTGAACTTCAGGCAGAAAAGCTACTGAAGGCTTTTAAACAAAATAGGACTTGTTAAGAATTGCAACTTAGCCTACTAAGGGTTACTTAGGGCTACAGGTAACTTAGGGCTACAGGATGGATTATGAGGGACAGGTCTGAAGACAAGGAAGAAGTGGGAAATGTGGTGGACACAGGTTCTTCCTCTAGAGACTACCCTTCCCCTAATTTACAAGCCTGGCCAGATGGCATAGTTCAAGTGGGCTGGATGGGTCCTCCCTTACCTAGCTCCAGGGATGGACAAGTGACTTCATTCTAGGCCAGTTAGAATACTCATTTGCCACATTTTAGGACAGGGCTCAACATACTAGATATGCTTAAAAATATTACTGAATAATTAAAAACAGCATTATAGAAGTGATCAAGTGATCCAGGGAGTTCTTGGAATTCTTGAGGTTTAAGGCTGATAGCTTATGGCAACTGTAATAAGAAAAGATAAAGAAGCAAATGCCATCATTCAGTCTTCAAATTAACATTATTAAATGCACTCTGCATACCAAGTGTAAAATGAGGTGCTGGAATAGGGTTGGTAGAAATACCAATATGAGTAAAACACAGTTCTTGTCCTTAAATATTGTATTTTTAACTAGGGAAACCTTTATTATTAAATATTATTAAATGCATAATTATACAAATAAAGGAATACGGTCCTCTAGAGAAATTTGCTAACTAGTAGTTCTTGCTGCAAGAATCAGGAAAGGCTGTGAACAGAAGGAGTTTTTAAGTTGACCCTGGAGTGGATAAAACTTGGACAGATGGAGAAAGGGACAAAATTAGTATTCGACTCAACCAAGGAGAATGAGATTAAGGGTCATTAACTCGAATCCCAAGATGGCAGAAGAGAAAGAATTGCACAAAGCATTAAAATTACTAAGGAGAAGGAAACAAGCAGAGGCAGTGGGAGACAACAGTGTCATCATTTGAGGCATTCCAAGTGTAAGCATCATCTATGGTTCAGAAACGGCTCTGGAAAGCAAGGAGGTTCTTATACGGAAGAAGGGAGGCAGAGTTTCTATTAAGAGAAGGAAAGGAGCAGGTGGGTATGAGAGGAAGGCCTGCCTCTCCACAGCAGGAGGAAGATGCAGGAGAAAGGAAACGGAGGAGCCTGTGTGCCGGCCCCATACCGGATCCATGTGAGCCTCAGACTGGAGATGGCAGGAAAGAGCAAATAGTCGGCAGAACGCAAATGAGGTCAGCAGAGGCCTGCTGAGTGGACCGAAGACACCTCGCCCAATTGAGGGTCTGACTTACAGAAATACAGTCATCCATCTTCTCATTAACGCTCGGCCCTCCACCACTCTGGTTGCTGTTCGCCATCTCTCTTCGCACTAGAAAGCAATCATACACACAGTGGGGTAGGAGTTAGACTTTCTGCTGCTTTTCTTTTGCCCTGATTTTTAGCTATAACATATTAGAATCAAATGGAAGCTAAGTTTACTTCCAGGCTGTAATTCTTGATGGGAGAAGGTCTTGGTATAGTGAGCTTCCGCAGTCCGCATTTGTCTTTTCCTGGCTTCCCCACCTCCTGAGTCCCCCTTGAGCCCCTGCACCCTCACCAACCTCATCATTCCCAGACTGAGCCATTTCCATCTCCCATGAAGCAAAGCTCCTGGCATTCATTCTAAAAAACTCCCCACTTAAGATCCCACCTGGCTGGTATTTTTCTAACATGGATACACACCTGCAGAATATAAGAAATGAGAAACCGAGGGAAAGAAAGTAACATTATGGTGTTCCTGCTAAGCACATGGATACACATTCCACTTCTCACAAAAACTCCCGGAGCTAGACATTGCTGTATCTTTTCTATCTGAATATTACTAAATGCTGTGGCAGGAAATGCAGAATGAAACCCTGAATGGGGAAAGAAATGGGCGGTATGAAGTCAAATCCAATCCACTTTAGGAAAGTGAAGTGAAAAGGGGGAGAAAGCTTCCCTCCCTCTTGGGAACTGGTGTGTGGCACGTAAGGCATTGATCTGAAGAGGAAACCTCCTGAAGCGTGTGGGGCAGGATGATCAGGTTATTCCAAGCCACAGAGCCTCCAAGAGTCTCTGATGGTGGTTTTTTCCAAAGGGCCTAAGGACAGGCAGTGGCCTTGGTAACAGAAGGGGTGGCCAAAGAGGCACCAATTACCATTGGTAATGGTAATCCTGTCAAGGATCCAGCCTGATCCTTGAGAGGGTGGGCCTGAAGGAAGCAATGCATAAAAAGCTGAGTGGTGGAGTAGGAGGTGGAGTAGGAGAGAAGGCATTTTGTTACTGCTGTTTTCTGGGTCACTGGTGCTAGACACTTGAGAGAGCCTTACTCTCTTAGAAGACACACCCAAATGACTCATTGGATGCCAACAGCAGCACAGAGAGGAAATGTGCTCTTGTTATTACCATACTGTTATCATACTGAATTCTAAATGAGGAGTTAGCTAATGGTAGCCTGCTGAAAGGTGATGTCACATGATCACTTTTGTAATTATCAAAGGAGACAGTTGAATGATTCAAGTTTTCTTTAAAAGACATACTTAGGAAGTCAGTAGTACTCCATCAACAGTTTCACCAAAATACTTCTAAATTTACCTATAATTGTTTTTGCTCTCATAGTTGATTTGTTAGCATTTTTCTTCTAAGTTCTTTTAGAGTATTCTGTAGGTTTTTTTAAAAGTTTTGATAAATTTCCTTACAACTGAACCAAAAACTCTAATTTGGGAATTATTCCCAATAATCTCTAATGTTTATGGGATACTGGTGAACAGGGCAGGATGAAAAGTTTTTATCTATTTCTCTTACATAAATGAGAACGGAAACAAAAAGGAGCAGTTCAAGCCAGGCAATTGCCCAGGGAGCCAATCCAATTTCTTTTATAATTTTTAATTACACAAGTAATTCAAGAAATATTCTCCTCATAAAAATTTCAATAATACAAAGCAAAAGTCCCCAGTTACCACAATACTTGATCCTACTCCTCTCTTTGGAGGAATCCATTATTATTACTTCGGTGTTTACCTTCCAGAACTTTTTTTTTAATGCGTTTATACGTGTATTAGGCAACGTATTATTTAATATACATGATATTGTATGCTTTCTTCACTTACCTTTTAAATAAAATTCAATCAAGACATAGTAATCTATTCCTTTCTTTTTAACTGTTATGTATCTTTTTAATTGGGGTAACAGTAGCTACTTTAACAAATAAATCCCAAAATATCGATGGCTTAGTAGAGTAAAAGTTTATGTCTTAACTCACCTATCAGTCCATTGAGAAGATTAGAGGCCAACAGGCAGCTTTCCTCCATTCAGGAACCAAGCTCCTTCCATCTGGTTGCTGGGCATCTCCAAGGGTCTTCCTACCATACGCATCCAGGCAGTAGAAGAGCATAGAGACGGTACATCTACTTTTCAAAAGATGTAACCTAGAAGTGACACACATGACTTCCACTATTATTATACTAATAACTTCCAGGGGATTTGGAAATTGCTAATTTAACTATTCTGCCATTGATGAGTTGTCTCTAGGTTTTGTTCTTCTGAGTAATGATCAAATGAATGTCTTTTAGCCTGTCTTTGTATGTACAGGGTACAAAGTGAGGTATAAAGTGATGGCTCAAAGAACATGCACTTTTCTTATCTTAATGAAGACTGATGGACTGCTCTACAGAAAAGACTATACCAATGCATATTCTACCAACAATGTATCATATTCTTAGATGCCACTAACACCAGCTGTTATCAATCATTTACATGTCACCAATATGATAAATAAGCATGATATCTAATTGCTCTAATCACATTTCCAAGATTATATAATTATGCTAAGCATCTTCTACTATGTGTGTTAGCTATTTACATGAATGCATCTATGAACTGATGAGCCATAACTTTAGCCAATATTCTGTTTCGTCGGAGGTGAACCGAAATGTTCAAATGGAACTATCGCAGTACAGTTTTGACTGGGGCCCTAAGATGTGGGATCAATCCCACCTATAAAATGAGCCGTGAGAAAGCAAAAGGAGGGCTTTCTAAGTAGGTGGCCGAGAACCAGTTTGGGGATATTTAGATGAACACCTACCTCTAATCCTTAAAAGAATTTGGAAAGGCTGAGAAACAGTGGAATTAATAGAAGGAATTTTAAGGAGAGGTAGGGGAGATGTAGGAGTGGGAGACACATTTCTCTTGCTCAAAACAGTGAAAAGGTCTTTAGAGATGCCCTCTCGTAACATGAAACTGAATCCACGCCTTAAAGGGCTGAGGGACAAAGGGGTCTGATGTCTCAGTCACTCCTATGAAATCTAAAGGGAGGTTACTGTGGATAGCCAGCCACTCACCAGGCTGATGACAAGGAGGCCCTTCCCCAGACCTTCGCGAACAAAGAATTTATTGGGCAAGATTTCTCTGGAGCAGAAGAGGTCAATGCGCAGGGAAGGGCAGGCTTGAGGTTGTCTTAAATCTTGTTCTGTGGGCCACTTGTAGAGGTAAAGTAATCCCAGTCTTGAAAAACTGAAAGTGCATTACTACCTGCCTTGAGGCTGAGGGAGGAATGAGAAGTAACTTACCTGAAGATTTCATTTGCCCATACCAAGGTGAAATGAGAGGAGAGTATCTCTCAGTGACAGAGTGGAAAGGTCTCCCAAAACTCCACAAATGTGCCCCACACTGTACAAATGTCAGTCAGCAAGAATATATATACCTACCTCCTACTTCCTTTCCTTTCCCTAATCTCAACCCTGTAGGAGCCACAGGCATCCTAGTAAGTCGAAGAAGAGGAAAGCACAGGTTGAGAATATTGGAGTCTTGGGGAAGGGCTGTCCGCACACTAACTCCTATGTGGGTTGACTCAGGCATTTATGCCTTCCACATCACCTATCCAGGTGAAAAACCTCAAGGATAGTAGCGAGGACACCAAGGGTAAATAAGCAGAGAGCTCTGCCAAATTTGCCAAATTTTGACACTAAACTCATATCACACTTTGCGGTGTGCTAGATTTGGGGAAGATAAAGTGGTACTAAGGAGAGGAGATATACATGTCACTTTGTACCAGTGATGAGGGACAGAAGAACAAAGAGCCCCTGGCTCCTCTCAGAGAGGGAGAGGACCACATGCTGTGCTGACTTCTCAGGGAGCCTTTTCTGCTCAACCTACTTCTAGGTCCTGTGGGAAAGAAAGAGGCAAAAAGAACTTATCCTGAACGACCTAAGAGATATGAATTTCCAAGAAAGTATAGTGTTGATGATCACCTGGATCAGTGGACACAGCGTTTGCTCACATATTTTTCCGCTTTATTCAGTGTCTTTAAAGTGAGTTAATACCTTAAACTGCTTAGAAGTGTGTCCAGCATATAACAAATGCTCAATAAATGACAGTATCATTATTATTATTAAAAATGATAACCAGATTCTGTATAAGCAAAAACTATCTGGCAAATGGTTTTGCTCACTGCTTATATAGTCATTGAGATGTGATGTCATTTCTATTTTGTTAAACAAAAATGGTCACTGTTGTGGTCTCCTGAGGAAAAAAGTGTGTGTGTGCATGGGTATACAAAATTT
The DNA here is from genome assembly GCA_028534135.1 of Potos flavus. NCBI lineage: Eukaryota > Metazoa > Chordata > Mammalia > Carnivora > Procyonidae > Potos > Potos flavus. The sequence goes on along the minus strand of CM052895.1, from coordinate 73,036,659 downwards.
CAAATGATTCCTGAAAGAAACCAGATGAAACCGTATTATCGAAACAGAACCTGTAATTCTGCAAGGTAGACTCTGTCATACTACTGTGAGCCAGGTGTTGATGTTAACATTATCCCTCAAAGTCACCTATTCTTCCCTAGTAATTGTGTGTTTAAAATAGCCATGAAGGAGTGGATATAAAGTAAAGCAAGCTGGAAAGAGCTTTGCTATGGGTAATGAGTGGCCAGGGCATAATAACCTTGGGCAGTGAGAAGTGATCCAAAACAGGAAGACTCGTGGTGCCAAAAGAGATCTGAGTGCAGGGGACTGACAGTCTCCAGCTAATCATGAGTTTTCAGCAACTGACAGCAGTAAAACCTACATCCTTCCACAGGGAGAAGGATCTGGAAAGAGAGGCCTCTAATGGCTGCCTGCTCCCATAGGGCAACTTAGAGCAGATGGGCAATGTGAGGAACAATAAGCCTGATAGATGTGCCATCATGGATTTGTTGTGTGGATTTGCTCTTCCACTCTTTTTGCCAAAAATGGGAAGAAAAATCTCTTGGAATTCTCAAGCCTTCCTGCTAATTAAGTTCAGTTTACCTAAATCAGTGGAAATGGCACTGATGTACTGAGTACTACCCATTTTAGGGAAAGTAGTAGTAATCAACACAGTCACCTCTTGACAGTTTAGAGAAATCCTAAGATGCCAGAAACTCAAGTTCTGTCTAACCAGAAAACTCACGTACAGGAAACTAAAGGTCTCCCACCTACGTCTAGGAGCTGAGTATCATGGGACAGGAAAGAGAACTAAGGCACCAGCCACTAGTAGCTTTAATTCTAACAGAACTCACTCACAGACACGTAATAGTTACTTTCTTAGTATCCATGTCCCATATGTACCACTGGACCCATGAAGGCTGTATTTTCTTAATATTTTATAGTTGTCAGCATAAACTTGCTATTGGATCATTAATAGACGGAGGTCAATTTCTCGGTTTGCAGATGGATAAATCGAGTATTCTTTCTCAGTTAACACGCAGACCATCAGAAGAGATCCTGTGTCTTCCAATCTATTAACTCAACATGTACAGAAAAAGACTCTCTTGGCTTCTTCTTATGGACTAGAATAGCTTTCTGCACAGTTAGAGGACCAGCAAAAGCAAGACTGAGGAGTAGAAGGTGTGGACAATGAAGGAAACGGGCCTTGGCCAGCTCTGCATACAGAGTAGAGGTGGTCAGACAAAGTGCTGCACAACCAACGTGTCCTTTCAAAAAGCTCACTCGCACCACATTGGACAAGATGATCATGGCAGCACTTTCACTTTATCTACTGCATGATACCTGCTGAATTTTTTCAATTTAGATTCCCAGTGAATTTTTTGTGAGTGTTCAACAAATATTTTTTCCAAGAAAGAAAGGAAAGGAGGGAAGAAGAAAGGAAGGGAAGAATGGACGGAAAGGGCAGAAGGAAGAAGAATTAGATTGCCCGTGGAGTTACTAGTGCCATTCTCTCATTTTTCAAATGATGTAATTGAGACCCAGAGAAGTTGACCAGAAAGAGCAAAGTAGTGCCCCCCCATCCCTACTGTGCAACTCCAAAACATGTGGAATAGAGCAGTGCTTTCTAAAAACAAAAGCTAGGGAAAGGATGAAGGATGGAAATGTACAAGTAAAGAACGGGGATATGTTGATTACATGATAGTCTAGGTTATTTTATGTAAGACATTGGAAAAAGTTCTATTAAAAAATAAAGAAATTGGGGTCTCTGAACCATACTGCTATGGACTGTGTCCCCCCAAAATTGCTATGTTGAAGCCCCATCCCCCAATATGAAGGTATGTGGCGATGGATCCTTTGGGAAGTAGTAAGAGTAAGATGAGTTCATGAGGACGGGGCCTAGTCTGATGGTATTAGTGCCCCTGTAAAAGACAACAGAGAGCTTGCAGGCATGTTCTCGCTCTTGTGCTTGCTCGCTCGCTCGCTCTCTCTCTCCTCTCTCTCTGCCATAACATGGCAGAGAGGAGGCAACCAACTGCAAGCCAAAAAGAAAGACCTTATTAGAACCCAAATGCTACCATCATAATGTTGAACTTCCAGCTTCCAGAACTCTGAGAAAATAAATTTCTGTTGATTAAGCACCCCACGTATGGTATTTTATTAGGGTAGCTCAAGCTAAGACACGCACATATGCGGAATTCAATCCTAGAAAAACGGTTTTTATTTCTGCACTTCTCATTTGTAATACCCTTTCTCATATCCACCCTCCTTCCTATCACATGCCCATACACATGCTCCTGCTATGTACATTCTTCATGGTCCTGCTCCCCATTTTACTGCCTTCTAAAACTTCCCAGATCTTATGCCAGTCAGAACAAACCTACCATGTATCAGCCTACCCAAAGCCCAAAGGATCGTAGAATTGCTGCTGTCTATCAGACCTGTGAGCTATTCATGAGCATGTCTTACTATAGCCCTCACTAGGCCTTGAGCTCCCAGAGGCAAAGGTCTGGGTCCCATTCATCATTTATGCCTTGTCTGCCTAGCATCATGTCTGACTCCAAGCAACTTCTCAATAAGTACCTGCTGAAATAAATGGATCCGACTATTGTGTGCTTACTTGGACCCTAGATGGGCCTCTTCCCAGCCAGAAAAGACTGGCAGGTCCCACCAGCGTTAGTATGCAGTCTTTCCTCCTCTACAATTTAAGAAACTGCCTGCGGATTCCACCAGCCTTCCGAGCATCAGGAAATCGATGACGACAAATGGTGTTGTCAAAGGGCCAGATCACAGAGGCTTCCACAGTATATTGGAAGCACCAAAGGATGGTCCACTGATGCAGGGCCCAGGGAGCTTATCAAAGCGGCTGCCGCCAGGCCTCCCACATGGAGCCAGGTCAGGCTCGGACAGAGGGCAGCTAGCTGATCTCTGTCCTCACTGCCAGAGTGATGTCTGTGTCTGTCAATAAGGAGAGGAAGGGCGAATTATCTCAGTGCTGGGCTGCAAGGCATAGAGGGGAACAAATAGCCACTTGAACTCCTGCAAGATAAGGGAGGAGAGGAATGGCGAAGCAAGAATTAAAGACTAGCAAGCCAGGGGTGCACAGATGAGCTGTGCTCTCACTGTGCAGAGAAGGAGGACAGAGAATAACTCATTGCATGTGCAATGCGTCATTCATTTTAATCCCCAGAGGCAGATACAACTAGCCAGTATTAAAATTCCATGTGGGCATAACATCACTAGTCTCGCTGTATATACTTTTAACTTGATGGCTAAGGATTAGAACCGAGAACTGAATTATCATATCAGACATGCTCTCATCAGTGCTTGTAGCGAGGTGCTGTGATCCATGATAAACTCTTTCCCTCCGTACTCTGCGGCGTTGCCTTCTTATCCCTACCTCTACCTCCCAGGCCCCCACCGCACATCGGCCTACACACCACCTCCTGTGAGGGCCGCCAGACCTTCCAGAATGGCCAACGCAGTTCATGCAGCAAAATGGATGAAAAATGGATGAAAGTCTTGAGAAGGATGCCAGGAACGCAAGGGTGGGAAGACTGAATGGAATAGAGAGAGAGAGAAGAGAAACAAGTAAAGTTAATTTAAGGCCCAAGAAAGCTGCTCTGACATTCTCATTTCTGCATTATCTTTTGTCTGGCAGCTGCAGCTGTTCACCCACTTTCATCCCTGACATAAACAGTCCATATCTGCAATTACAAGCGCCCGGGGAGCGAGCATTAGTATCCCGCATGCGGTCTGGGAAAAGGTGCAACGCTGGGCTTCTTCCTGCCTTAGAAGTCCCTAGCAGACATGCCCGGGAACAAAGGGAGAAGAGATACAGAAAAGCCGAGCATCTGTTGGATGCCAGAGCCCAAGTCTGAAGCATGAGGTCAGCTGGTTGTGTCAGAATCAAAGGAGCTGAAGAGAGGAGGAGAGGAAATGCAGTTGCTGGCTGAGACGGATTTTTTTTAATCTGTCTTAAAGAATTAACTACCCACTAAGACCTATGGGCTAATTTTAGGGATAAGTAAAATGACAATAACAGGGAAGGGCAACTCGGCCCAAAGCCAAGCATATGGAGAGACAAAGGGGAAAACTGAAGAGGAAGGCTGTTGAATATTCTCTCCCCTTTACTCTCCTATCATCTATCAGTTGATATTCTGCCATGGCTTCCTTTCCTGGATAAAACAGCATGCCAACAGCACACATCAGCACTGCCCCCACACAGAACAATTCAATATATCCCACCCCGTCCTAATAAAATCAAGCCCCTCTAAACATCTCAGCTTTACGCAGCACTCGAGTCCTACAGGACCCCAGGAAGCTTGGAAAGTCACCCAATTATGTAAGAGAAAATTGATAAGAAATATATCAGAATGTACAATAATAGGGGGCTGGCTCAACCACCTGTAAAATACACAATCACTAAAAGATGACACAACCAGTCATTGAAGTCTGTGGTTTTAACCGAGTGTTATATATCCACAAAACACAAGCCTCACGAGGAAGCTGTTGACAGTGTGGGAGTTTCTGAAGCTTGTAGAAGAAGGTGTTGTTTGGTACTAAGTAAAAGCATTTCTGGCCAGGATCAGTAAGGAGTCAGTCTTGGGTCTATATCGCATGGGCGCATGTCTGCGCACACACCCAGACACTGAGCAGTCCACATAACCTTCATTCCTCACTGAGGACCAGAGGCCCGGCTCTGAGAGACTTTAGGAGATTTAGTCGAAATTACTAGTTCACTTTTGCATTATCTATTTTCCCTCCTTCCTTACTCACTGAAACATCATTTGTTCTAGGGCAGTAATTTGTCCTGTTAAAAAAAAAATAATAACTTTAAAAAAAAAACTCTTCCCACCTTCCTGGCAAATAAGTTGGCTCTGAACAGTGAGATCTTAGTGGAAAGCCTTGGATAGAACTTCTAGGAAATCTCTGTAAAAAGAAGCAGTTGTTGGGTATCCTTTGTTCAACTGTGATGAAGTGGAATCATCGTCATCTTGTGACCAAAGGCAGACGCATAAGGGCAAAACCTACATGCTAAGGGTGACTGAGCAGGAAGACAGGAAGCACCTGGCTTCCAGTTGGCACCGTGAGTCACAGTACCTGCTCTGTACCATCTGTCCCCACACTTCCTGTCACATACCAAAAAAAAAAAAAAAAAAAAGAGAGAGAGAGAGAGAGAATAAAAAAAATGTTCTTTGGGTTTTGATTTACATCCAAATCTATTTCTAATTTTTATAGGAGTTATCCATTAAAAACTAGAAGAGATAAAATCCTTCTCAAGAGGAGTCCTCAAAAAGAGAAGCCAAGTGTAAGTTTGGTGGTTAGCATACTGGGCTATGTATTGTCCCCCCAAAATTTTGTCTACCCAGAGCATGTGAAAGTGATCTTATTTGGAAATAGGATTTTTGTAGATATTATCAAGGTAAGATGAATTAATACTGGATCACGGCGAATTTTTTTTTTTAAGATTTTATTTATTTTTATTTGTCAAAGGGGGAGGAAGGGGGGAGAGGGTGCAGCAGGCAGACGGTGCAGCAGGGAGCCCATTGCAGGACTCGATCCCAGGACGCTGGGATCATGACCTGAGCCGAAGGCAGACACTTAACCGACTGAGCCACCCAGGCGTCCCAAGATCAGGATGAACCTTAAATCTGATTTGTCTGGGATCTTTGTAAGAAGAGGGAATTTTGGACAGAGACACGTAGAGGAGAACAGAATGTGAAGACAGAGGCAGGACTACTGGGTATTTACCCCAAATATGCAGATGCAGTACAAAGAAGGGCCACATATACCCCAATGTTCACAGCAGCAATGGCCACAATTGCCAAACTGTGGAAAGAGCCAAGATGCCCTTCAACAGATGAATGGATAAAGAAGATATGGTCCATATATACAATGGAATATTATGCCTCCATCAGAAAGGATGAATACCCAACTTTTATTTTAACATGGACTGGACTGGAAGAGATTATGTTGAGTGAAATAAGTCAAGCGGAGAAAGTCAATTATCATATGGTCTCACTTATGTGTGGAGCATAAGGAAAAACATGGAGGACATTGTGAGAGGGAAGGGAGGGATGAATTGGAGGAAATCGGAGG
>CM052895.1:72917031-73030078 GCA_028534135.1 Potos flavus | reverse complement strand
CCCCCCCCCCCACATACATACAGTTTAGGTTTCCTCTCTTGAATCTAGTGAAGTGCCTCTGTTTGAAGGACGGAGGCACTGTCATTACAACCGAATTAAGTTCTCGTGCAAAGGAAAGTCTGTATGTGTCAAGTATCTTATAGATAATAAAGATTGCTTCCAGAGTAATTGAAGGCTTAAGAATAAAAGGAGGTTCAATGTGAAGATAATACGGAAAATATAAGCCAGTTCAGGCAAAAAGTCTGAGGCACTAAATGCCTTTGTTCTCCCAGATTTAACGTATTTATTTGGCAATACAAGCTCACTTAATGAAGACCTAGAGGCCATCTTATGTGACATGAAATATTAATGATGGTCATATGTATCACCAAAGGCTGAAAACCGAGAAGATCACAAAAATAGAATATGGAAAAGGAGTAATTAACATCAATAATTTGTACTACTTCCAGATGGTCAAACTGAAGGGCTCTTTTTACAAATCAGACTATAAACTATGTAAATTGGCCAGTAAAACACATCACTACAGAATGAGACCAGAAACTACATCCAGTGTAAAACTTCAAATAATTCAGAAACCTTAGTTCTTACTTGGAAACACTGAGAACTTCGATGTCATATTCTGACTTTTCCAGGCCTCAGCAACCTGTGGACTTAAAGGGATCAAAATTTTAAAAGTTTAAAACCTTTTAATTCCACTGCTATAGATTCCACATGCAAAAGGCAGGATTCATGGGGATCTGGAATGTTATTTCTACCTCAGGCTATCTCGTAGGAGTACACATGGTTTTTTACCCCACCCCAACCCCTCCCGCGGCCATCTTTATTGGGGATTGCTGACCCAGAAAGCCAGTTGAAAGCAGTATCTGGCCACTGATGCTGCACCTGAGGTCAAAGAGGGAATACTCAAGTTCAGTTGCCCTGCACCCAAAGCACCACACTGGATTCTGTAGCAGGCAGGGAATTTCCTCCTCAACCCCAATGTTGTCACCTGGGCCTCGCAGCAGGCTATCTCATACACCTGAGTTTCTCTCATGGGAAGGGGTCCTTCTCCCTCTGCCTGTAAATCTTCTCTCCTTAACAGAGTGGATTATATGTCACCTACCAGTCCATCAGACATGCCCCTGGTATCCTGACTTCCAGCCATGCTCATAGTTCATTCATTCAGTCAGTACTTATTGCAAGTCTACCCTATGCCATATAGAAGCGTGATCATGAACCAAAAAAGCAGACCTAGTCCCTACACTCACGGAGCTTACAGTCTAGTGAGAAAAGCAGACATTATTCAAATGACACAAGTTGATATAAAGGTACAAATGCAATGAGTAATAAATGGTCCTATGAAGAGCATATATAGAGGAAAACCAGCCAGTCACAGAGATAAAATATTCCTGGGAAAATGAGTTAACAGTTAATTAGGTGAGGTGAGCGGGAGGAGTCCTCCAGGCCTTAGGAGAGCAGTGGAGGAGAGCTCAATGCAGGAAAGAAATTTAGGCCCCAAATAGTACTTTCCCCACATATGTTGATTCGATTAATGTTATTGACTATAAAGCACTGTGATAAGTACCAGGTAGCACTATGTAACTAAAAAAAAAAAAAAAAAAAAGATATCATCTTTGATCCCAAAGAGCTTAAGGTCTAATATGGAAGACAGGAAAATTAACTTTTATGGGAGCATGATAACTACGGTGAGAAAGTTATGCATAAGGGCCTAGGGGAGACTCATACTAAAGGGTCAGTCGAGACTCCCTAGTGAGAGGTCAGCGAGGGAAAGAAGGATAGCATGGGATTCCAGGAAGACCAAACAGCCTGGACAAAAGCGCAGAGGCATAAAACAGCAGGACCTACTCAGGGATCCACGGGAAGTGGAATTTGGCTTACCAGAAAGGTATGAGCAGGAGGAGGTCAGGAACGTGACAGGAGATGAGGCCGGACAGGCAGAAAAATGAGAGACCCTAAGAGGAGAAGCTTTGTGTGTAAAGCTAAGGTGTTGGAACCTTGTCCAAAAAGGAACTGGGAGATAATGGAGGATTAAAAAGAGAGACAATGAGCAATTTTGTCTTTTATTTCCTTTTGCTTTTTTCCCCACTACTTCCAACAGTGAAATGTTCTAAGATTTCAAAAGACAACTGAAACCCATAGTGATTGATCCTGACTTGACTTCGTCATTTTCACAGGTTTATTTCTCCTGCTGGATGTTAGCACATAAAATCCCCAGGTGCTTTTCAATGTATGTTACATTTCCTCCAGTTTAGTAAATCAGAGTTATCTGCTTTCCATACTCTGCTTTATGTTTTGGTGGGCAGTAAGCCATTCTGGCATGGAGCTAAAATTAGTATTTTTAGCAACCATGTGGTCAACTGTGTGACCGAGATAGACAACAGAGTACACGTTTTTTTAAATATAATTTATTTACTCGATATCAAAAATGAAATATTTTAAAATGATAGCTCTTTTTTTTTTAAGATTTTATTTATTTATTTGACAGAGAGAGAGAGATCACAAGTAGGCAGAGAGGCAGGCAGAGAGAGAGGGGGAAGCAGTCTCCCTGCTGAGCAGAGAGCCCAATGCAGGGCTCAATCCCAGGACCCTGAGATCATGACCTGAGCCAAAGGCAGAGGCTTTAGCCCACTGAGCCACCCAGGCGCCCCAAAATGATAGTTCTTCCTCTTAAAACAAGCTCAACATCTTCAAATATGGATTATTTCCCATTAAATTTCTAGTGTTATTTCTGACACATATAATTTATTAACATATATTTATGTTGAAAAACATAAAGCAGGACATTCTCATGAACCAACTATCCAGTGAATACATTATGAATAAGTATTTTCCTTCTACCTCATCTCATCCCCTCCCCATTAAGCCAAAGATATTCTGATTCTGGGTCTATCTTTACTTGCTTTTTAAAAATAGCTTTATTAAATGTTTATGTATATCTAAACATGATATTTAATTTTTGTGTTTGAGCATCATCTTTATGGTATCATACCGATTATGGTCTTTTAAGACTTCCTTAAAAATTCAACATCAGATTTCTATGATGTATAAGATTCCTGAGTCCAGCTATGGATCCTTCATTTTCACCACAGTATAATATTCCATTGTGTAAATGTAGCACAATGTATACATCTATTCTCTTAAGAATGCATTCTAAACAATTCCAACTCTTGGCAATTACAAACTGTTTTCTAGGAGCCTGCCCTCTGGGCACATGTACAAGAATTTCTCTGGTGTCTATATTAGGCATGAAGTTGCTCAATTATATGTGTTTCCATGTTCAGGTTCCCAAACTGATCTCAAATTGTTTTCCAAAGCGATTTTCTAATTTACTTCTCTAAGACCATTATATAAGAATTCCTACTGATCCATATTCTCACCAATACTTTGTGAGTTAACATGGCGACAATGGGAATGAAAATGAAAAAAAAAACAACAAATTCAGGCTGTATTTAGGAGATAAAACACACAAACATGTGGTAAGAAGGAGAATCCAGGATGATTCAATATTTACTTATTAATTTACCAATATAATAAGTGTAATATTTCAGTTTGATCATAATTTTTATTTCTCTGATTGTTAAAGAGATTAAATACCTTTTTATGTTCACTGGCCATATACTTACATGTCATTTGCCCATTTTTCTATTTGTGTGTGTATGTTTTTCTTATTGACTGAATTTTTTTAAGATTTTACGTATTTATTTGACAGAGAGAGCAAGCATAAGAAGGGGGAGCAGCAGGGAGAAGGAGAAGGAGAAGCAGGCTCTCTGCTGAGCAGGGAGCCCGACGCAGGGCTCAATCCCAGGACCTGGGATCATGACCTGAGCCAAAGGCAGACACTCAACTGAATGGCACCTGAAAGCCACCCAGGCGCCTCTGAATTTTTGGTTAATATACTCTGCGTATTAAACTTCTGTACGTTATATGTGTGACAAATACGTTCTACCATTTTGTTGTCTTTTTACTTTCTTTATGATGTTTTTTGGTAAACAGAGGTTATTAATATAGTTGAATTAATCATTTCTTTTATGGTTAGAACTTTGTATATCTTGTTTGACAAACCTTCCCTACCCCAAAACTAGAAAAATATCCTCCTATATTTTCTTCCTAAAGTTTTTCTTTTTGCAAAGTCCTTCTCTCTCTGAGTTGATTCCTGTGTATAGCATGAGGCAGGAATTCAATTTCAGTTTTTTGAATGGATATCCAGTTGTCCCAGCACCATTTATTGAACAGTTCTTCCTTTCTTCATTGATCTTCAATGCTCCCTGTGCTAGATGTTTTCTGTGGCCATTGGCACCCACTGATTTCCTCTTCTTGCTCTCCCCAGTATCACAAAAGCTAGAAACCTGGGAATTGACTTTTCCAACCTTCTTTGCCAGCAAGCTTTGAGAGGCAGTTTAGATGCTGTCAAAGAAATGCACTTATGCAAGTTTGGAAAACAGTGGGGAGGTAGAAACAATTCATTCCCAGCAACAATGACAAAGGAAATACAGATGTGGGTGCATAGGAGGGTTTTCAGGAGCCAGATGGACTCAGAATTCCTATGCTAGTCGCCTGTCTTGGGGACGCTGTGTCTTCAGTAGGAGTGTCCTGAAGTTTGCTGACCTCTCTGTAGCAGCTAAATATTGACTTTCCGGATGTTTGTAACTGTGAATTGCAAAGCTAATGGCACTGCTGTGTCCCACACCTTTGCCCTTCCAGCCCTTCAATAATCTATTTATCTCTGTTTTGTTTTAATCCCTCATACTTGAAATATGGGATAGTTTCCGTTTCCCCTAATTCATTCTGTCAAAGATCACAGTTCCATTTATAAGTGGGTCTCTTCCTGGGTTTTCTACTATGTATCATTGGGTGATCGTGTATCCATGAGGCAATAACACAGTGCCTTAACTATGGCTTTAGAACAAATCTTCGTATCAATAAACCGAGTGTGTCCACCCTAATCTTCTTCACAAATGCTTTGGTTGTTCTTAGCACCTTGCTATTTTTTATTTTAGAGTCACCTTTTTAAATCCATTAAAAAAAGTCACAATATTTATTGGACTTGCTTCAATTCTATAGATAAGTTTTGACAAAATTTACGTGGATCCACATTTTAGAAGCATCACTCTAGTAAAGGTAAGTGTATTAGGTTTTCTGGGGTCAGATTGAATTTTTAAAAGACTAGCTAGAAAGCTATGCAGACAATTAGGTGAAATAAAGCAATGACAATGAGAACAAAGAGATTTATGTCTAGGAAATAAAGAATACAAAGATGTACTGGCTAAGAAGGAAAATTCAGGGATGACTCAGGTTTCCTTCTGGGCCTCTGGGTGCTATACTTTAAGATAAATACAGAAGCAGCCTGCTTAGGAGCAAGGACAATGAGACTAGTTGGGAGATGTTGAGTTCTGGCGACTAAGAGATAGTCAAATGAATGTGAGTCTGAAACTCTGCAGAGAGGAATGAGCTGTATATTTAAAGTTATGAGTCAGCTATAGCTAAGTGATTGTAGAAGTCAGTGTGGAAAAATGTACCCACACTTGGGAAGAAACCTTTGTGAATGCTGCCATTTAGAAGGATCACAAGAAAAGGAGCCAATAAAGGAGACTGAGAAGAGTCCAAAGACATAATAGGACAACCAGAGGAGAAAAATGTTATGAAAGTTAAAAGAAGAGAGGTTGAAAAGGACATCGTTAACATTGCCAAATAACTAGAGGAAAAAAGAAAATATCCATCGGACTTAAAAATATGAAGTTAACTGGTGGAAATAATTTCATTGCTGTTTTGGGGCTAGAAGACAAATTGCTGTCCATTGAGCAGTAAATGGCCAGTGAGGAAGGGAAATAGGAAATGTAAATGGCTCTTTAAGAAGTTTGGCTGCAAGTGAAAAGAGATATACAACACTAGCTAGAGGGTGATATAGGGTCAGAGGATATCATTATAAAGAGCATGTTCATGTGCTGAAGGGAGCAAACAATATAAAGTGCATGATGGATAGCCCCAGGTTTCTATCAAAGCAGAAGACAGACTTCAGTCCAGGTGGTCAGGTAGATGAATCAGACTTTCCCCACTAAGACGGACGGTCTTTCCCAGAAAACGGGAAAGACTGAAAGCATGAGTCCTGATGGAAATACATTTTATGGGTAGTTTTGGGTTGTGGGGTGAGTTATTCCTTGTTTTTCTGAAAGAATGAGAAGGCAAGGTCATATGCTGAGAACAAGAGAAGACAGGGCAGAGGAAGGGATTTGAAGAAAGCGGTGAACATTTGCAATAGCTACTGAAACAAAAGGGAGCAGCAGCTGACAAGCCGTGTGGGGCATGACTCCAGGCTGAGATCGAAGTCCGGCTGAGATCGAAGGGTCTGTTCAACCTGCTGGATGATTTCTCCCAGTAGAGCATACCAACTTGGGGACAGACTAGTTTATCTCACACCCTGTGTACATGACTCTCCATATTAGAGTAAAATTGGATACATGTCATGTTATCTCACTTGACTTTCATTGCAAACTGTCGTAGGCTGAGTGGCAGCTAAGACTGCCACAATTAGACGAAGAAACAGAAGAGAAACTGAACGATAGTACAGCAGGCTTAAAGGAGAAAGAATGTGTGTGTAGGAAAATATTCTTTACCTTTGGCTGCTTTGGGCTACACCCAAAGGCACTGACATGCTGCTAGGAGCAACAATCATTCTTTAAATAAGGTTACCAAGTTAGACAACACTATTACTAAAGACAATTGAAAAACATGCAGGAAAAAAAAAAGCACCATCCAAAGATGGATTCATACAGGATAGTGATTAACCAACTCAAGCCAGCAGATCAGATATCGTGCTCTTTAAGAAACTTAATAAAACTGTAGGACTTATTGATTTTTCTCTTCCTCTAGGCAGAAATATGCCAAGAATATACACAGAGAAAATAAATAATCTCGAGCTTTCATAAGAAAGCTAAAGCAAATGTGGAGTTATAGAGTCTCCAAGTGAATTCAGGGATAGGGCTGGTTCAGCATGCAGCTAATATTATAAAGATTCATTACCAGGTGCTTGTGTTAACAAAGATGAAACACCTATCATATGACCTGGAGATTTTTTTTTTTCTAAAATGTACCCAGGAGAATGGAGACAGAAGAGCAAGTTATTACTTGATGTACTGATAAACCATCTGTGAAGCAGAGATCCATCAGATTCCCCATGAGAGGCAATTCTAGAGGGTTCCAGGGGAATGGTTTGATACTTTGTTAATCACCAAGACTCCAACAGCACAGCTGTTACTAGAAAATGTGAGGGGTTGGGGCAGAAAGTTCCAGAGGGGAGCTGCGAAGCTTGTTGCCCAAAACGAGAGGTCAAGAGACATCTGCTGCAATGGCTCATGGGACAGGATTGGCTGAGGGGCTCACCAGTCACTCACACTACAAATTAAAAAGTGGCTTCCCAGCTAAAAGGAACAGTGGAATGGGTAGAAGGATGCATAATAGCCAGGGACTATGTGAACCGCAATCTATAATGGAAATCGAGAAGAAAAAAAAGACAAAAGAATGGTGAGAGAAGTCAAATCAGGTGAGAGGCACGTGACAGGAGAAATGCGACTTAGGAGAGAAAATCAAAGAGAGAAGAAATTCCTTCATCTATACCTACTTAGCCTTCTCTCTCTTCTTTTCTTCTACTTTTTTGTTATGGGCAAATTCCCTGTTCCCCTATGTGCCACTGGCCAGGACTCAGCCATATTGGAATAACACTTCCAGAATTTCTTGCCAACTTTCATCTCTTCCTCCCCAAAGGAGGAGGAGCAATTCATCTACCTTGTAGGTATTCTATTCTTAGCAAGCTAGGAATAGAAGCAAACATCTTTAATCTGATTATAGGTTATGGAAAACTCCTATAACAAATGTCACATTTAATAGGAATTTGAATAGTGACATATTAAAATTTTCCCTGCCTAAGATCAGGAACAAAACAAGGATGTCAGTTATCACTGACTCATTTACTGGAGGTGCTAGGCAGTGCAATACAAAATAAAAATACAATATATGAAGTCCTGGAAAGCATCTTAGTCCATCCACACTGCTGTAACAGAATACCATAGACTAGGTGGCTTATAAACGACAGAAATTTATTTCTCACAGTTCTGGAGGCTGGGAAGTCCATGACCAAAGCACCAGCAGACCAGTATCTGAAGAGGACTTTCATGTTCACACAGCTGTCATTACTGTGTCCTCACAGGCAGAAGGAAAGAAAGAGCTCTCTGGGATCTCCCTTCTGAGGACAATAATCCCATTCATGAGGGATCCACCTCATGGCCTAATCACCTCCCAAAGGCCCCTCCTCCTAATACCATCATAGTGAGGGTTAAGTTTCAACATACAAATTTGCAGCGGGGTGGAGGGGATACAAACATTTAGTCTGTAGCAGAAAGAAAGCATTCTTATTCATAGATAATATAATGATATGCATTGGAAACTTCTTAAACTACAATGAATTAATAAATGAATTAAATGATGTTTCTTAATTTAAACTCAGTATTAAGAATCGGTACGTTTTATACGTATAGGTAGACAGACAGATAGTAGCAGCAGCATGTAATTAGGAAAGTCTTTTAATTCAGAACTTTTATAAGAGCATCAAAAATCCTCAAGGGATGCCTGGGTGGCTTAGTCGGTTGAGGGTCCGACTCTTGATTTTGGCTCAGGTCACGATCTCAAGGTCATGAGATTGGGCCGCACATGAGGCTCCACACTGGGCATGTAATCTGCTTAAAATTCTCTCTCTCTCCCTCTCCCTCTGCACACGCCCCCCCCCCCCCGACTTGCTCACTCTCAAAAACAAACAAACAAATCCTCAAATACCTAGAAATAAAAGAAAGTTGTGTAAAACCTCTACACAGAAAAGTAAAAACCATGGTGAAAGAAATTTAAGAACACTTAAATACATAAAAGGGTGTATCACATTTATGGATTGGAGTATTATTATAAAACTTCATTTCTTCCCAGATTCAGCAGAGTCCTAATTAAAATGCAGCTTTCTTTGTAGAAATGGCAAGGGCCAAGAATAGGAAAGACTACCTGAAGAACAACAAAAAGCAAAATGACAGGGCTTATAGTGCCAGATATTAAGACATCATAAAGCTTCAGTAATTAAGGAAGCATTGTTTTGGCATATATATAGACAATTAGATACTACTGACACAGAATAGAGAATCCAGAATTAGACTCACACTTACATGATCTCCTGATATTTGACAAATTGCCACTGTATTGACAGAACAAAAGAGTCATGAAAGGATGGTCTTTTCAATTAAAAACACCAGATCAACTACACGTACATATGAGGAAAAAGCACGCCTTCACTCCATTACACATCATATTCAAAAATCTATTCCAGACAGATGCTGGGCCTATATGTGCAAGATAAAACAATCATTCTAGAACATATAGTAGAATATATTCATGACCTTGGGACTAGCAAAGATTTATTAAACAAGATACAGGAAAATTACTAGCCATAATACAAGACATTGAAAAATTAGACTGAATTGAAATCAACATGGCAATAACTACTAAAGTTGGATATATACATACCCTATGAGCCAGAAACTCTATTCCTAGAAGTATACCCAACAGAAATGTACACATATGTGCAGTAAAGACACACATGAAATGTTCTCAGAAGCTTTATTCATAATAGACCCAAACTGGAAATAACCCAAATGTTCATAAGCAATAGAATGAATAAAGTATATTCCTACAAATGGAATATTAAAGAACAATGATAAACCAAATTACTGCTACTTGCTGTGACTTGGGTGAATCTTGCAGACATAACGTTGACAAAAAGAAACCAAACACAAAAGACTACATATTATGTGATTCTGTTTTTATAAAACTCAAAAGCATGTATTTGTATAGAAGACAGAGTAGTGGTTAATTAATGGGGGTAAAATTACTAAGAGTTGACATGAGAGAGGCTGTGGAAAGGCTGTAGTATTCTAGTTTTTGATTATGGGTATGTCCATTTTATAAGAATTTATCAAGCTATACACTTAAGATTCATACTGAATCATATATGGTTCATACATCAGCAAAAATATACAAAATAAAAATTATAAAATGTAAGTCAGATTTTTCTCTCTCTCCTTAAGACTTCAAAGCCTTTGTATACTCAAACAAGATGAATGTATATAGCACTGACTCTTACAGAATTATGAAAATTTGAAAAATCCATATACTGAGTTGTTGATTGGTGATGGGGTGTAATGAAAAAAGAATGGAAGATCTCAGTTCAAGTGCCTGAATTCTCATATACTGGTTTATACCCTTGAGCAAGTCTCGTAATTTTGTTAGCCTCAGTTTCTTCATTTATAAAACAATGGTAATAACACCCCTACTTCAATATCATTGCTTGACCAATCTGGAAAACATTTTTCTTTTTACATCTTACCGTAAAGTTTTGTTCTTTATGAAATTTTTTCTTGTTCTTCCCAATAGACTTTAACAATCCTTCTCTGTTTCTCCATCCACACTTTGTACATACTTTACGGTATTAGATTTTGTTAGCGCCCACTAGGAGGGAACATCTAGAAGCTTCTAGAAGACAAGGATGGTTCCTTTTCATATTTTGTACCCTTAGTACCTAATCCAATGCCCAGTGCTGAATAAATACATAAATGAATGAATGAATGCCTTACCTATCTAACCAAGTGACTGTAACAGTTTTATGGATTAATAAGGAAAGGAATAAACAAAGAAAAGCATTATATGGATGTAAATTATCGTGTTCTGATGCACAAGAATAAGTCACAGAATTGTTTCCAGTTTGTCTTATTCATTCATAAAGGAATAGAGTTCATTTTTGAAGAGCCATGATAACTGAAGGGTTTAAAAATTATTCTCAGAAGCTTCGCTGAAACTCGCAAACTCTGCAAAGACAGACAACCGACTAAACAAAATAGGAATCCAGTCAGAAGTGACAATAAAACACTTGTCATGAAGACAGAAGCAATGTTTAAGACAAGCAGCCCTCAGGATTGAAATGCCATCTCACTGTTTCATCCTTAACTCAGCGGAAGGGTAAATAATGCGGAAGAAAACCAGCATGTCCGACTACTATAAATGAGGCAATTAGACTATCTGTGGAACACACATTTATGAAGAGTCGTGCTAGCAAGCCTCTTCAGAAAAATGTATCTGTTTCTTTTGTGCAGAACTGTATAATCAAATTGTCCTCTCTTTGTATAGATCATGGCCTGTCTTTCCGGTTTGGTTTATGGTATACAAGCTAATTTTCACTTTCTATTTTAATAAAAGAACTCTAGCCAAACTGTAGCACGTCAATATTACCATCGATGCGAACAGTAGCAACAACATCCTGTTTTTCCTCAGGATCATTTAATATCACCTCTCAGGACCCAGCACAACAGAAAATGTCTGAGGAAGGAGCTTGATTGACTGTAGGGATTGGATCTGAACTGTAGAACACTTCATCTCCAAGTTAGCAGTTCAAATCCAGCCTGGAGTGAAGAGGATAAAAATATTTCCAGGTGTTGTGTGCTTAAATCAAGTTTAAGCCTTGATGCAGCTCCTGGAGGCAAGGGATCAGCAATCTATTTTAGCATCTTGTTCACAGCCCGGAAGCAAGAACAAGGTCTACAGACCCAGGAGACTGAATGAGCTCTTTATCCCAACATCCAGCGGCATTATTTAGGCCTTACTCAATGTCCTATTGGCCCCTCTCCTGAGGCACCAAGATTTTCATTTAACGTCACTTCCAAACACTTTCTAAAGCATTACCTCCCACCGTTGGGATGCTAGAAAACAAAGCTGAGAATTTATAAAGTAAAAGCAACTCAGTGCTCTCCTTCCAGACAACAAGATAATTCAGAAAGAACAAGGGGGAAAAGAATTTAAATTTAGATTTACAAACTTTCATGTACATAGCCATGAATACGTAGTAACTTCACTGATAAACTTCAAGATTTTGCCCAGGGAAAAAAGTTCACCCTATTATGAATGTAATGGAGTTCCTATAAATATGATACATGACCTGCTAACTTGCATACTGAATTAGATGCTGAAGACATTGCTGAATCACAAACACCTGTTCCTGAATTTCTGTAAATACATCAGGTATTGAATCAAAGTAATCACCACCAGTAGTAAATCATATCAAACTCAAGCCGGATACACCTTATGGGTGAGCAGATACATCACCAGGCAAATTAAAATCTTGATATATTACCACTGTTAAAATTTGCCAAACAATTACGCAGACTCTTACATTTTCAGTATCACCTCATGCGATTCCTGATATTTTACTCAGTTTTATTTTCTGAGACAACCTTATCACTTGACCAAACTGGTATAAGAGAATGGTGGTCAGGCTGTGGTATGATCAAATGGAAAGTTAGTCAGAGCCCCCCATCCTGATTCTGGCATAAACTTGAGCAAGAAACATCAACGATCTGGTCTATCTCTTAGTTTACAGGACAAGGTTGGGAAATGGGGGCAAACGAAGCATTCTGGAAGGTTCCTTCCAACTCTGTATTCTAGAAAATTTAAACATGTTTTTAACAGCCTCCTTTTTTTTTTTTTTTTTTAAGATTTTATTTATTTATTTGACAGAGAGAGACACAGTGAAAGACAGAGACAGAGAGAGAGTGGGAGCAGAAGCAGGGGGAGTGGGAGAGGGAGAAGCAGGCTTCCCACAGAGTACGGAGCCTGATGTGGGGCTCGATCTCAGGACCCCGGGATTATGACCTGAGCCGAAGGCAGACGCTTAACGGCTGAGCCACCCAGGCGCCCCCTCCTTCTCTTTTTTAAAAAATAATTTAGTTATTGTAAACTAGCTCTATTAAGGTTTTCTTAAGTAAGAGGTATTAAAATGCTGTATTTCTATGCATTTGGTTTTTATTTTAAGAGTGGTATCTATTAATTGCCAAGTGATTTCTAGGAATATATTCACTTTGATTTGAAAATCTACCTTTATTCCAGATATAATGTTGCAAACTAAAATCTGCTGGAGTCCAAGCATGTCACTTAGTCATCAACAACAAAAACATTAACCCTTGCTCCAACTTGGCAGATCACTTGATTCACATTTCTTAACTTCCTCGTTTACTTAGCCTGTCAACCAGTGTTTCTTCAGCACACACCATGTGCTAGGAACTCTGTTGGATGCCACAGTTATAAAGAAAGAGCTGTTGCCCCAAGGAGCTTACAATCTCTTCAACAGTTTGACAGAGAACAGAAAATAGTCTGTCAGCTTAGTTACCCCTGAGGAAGGCCAGCCCACACAATTCAATTCAGTACATCAGGAAGAGATGGTAATTACATGGAATTTTTTTTTCTTAGGCAATTATCATTTGTTCTGTGCTTCTTTGGTGTCAGGAATTATAGACACAAGCATACCCTTCCTTTCACAGGGGTCTCCCTAGTATGTGTCTTCGGTTTATTCCAAAACTAGTTTGTGTTCACCCATCTGTATTTCTCCTTTTAACCCACTTTCACCTGCTATTTTGGTGTATTTCATGTGTTGTTTTAGTCTACCTGAAATCATTCTAGAAAAAAGCAGGGTATGAATGAATAAATCCAGATACTGACAAACTTACACAATTGTTTAATTCCAGAAGGCCTTGCGCAACTTGAAGCTTTCGTAAGTAAAAAAAAAAAAAATATATATATATATATATAAAATTTTAATATTTTGATTTTCTTTTTTAAAATTGACCTCCTTATGCTAAGGAACTGTACCTGCACTCTGGCTGCACGCTGTCACGATTCATATGAGAAAAAAGGGGTGAAGTAATAACACAGACACCACTCTGGTAATGAGCTAATGCAGACAGTCTGCAACTCGTACGGCAGGAGACTTGAAGCAAAGGCCTGAGAAGCTGCTGCCAACTTCAGACATTCACTTTGAGATATTCCTCAAGCTTGTGTTTCCAAACATAAACCAAAATTTTCTTCATCTCTAAAATGGTGTTATGCCCTGTAGAGTAACCCAGGGAGGTTGTATCAGGCACTCTCAGAACCTTGCCGTATGTGACTTCATTTTGCAACCCCATGACCTGTGCTCATAAAAGGCTTACTCCCAATGCTTTCAAAAGACTAGAAGCAATGAGCCTTGGGACAAGGACTGTGCCTATTCACCTTGCAGCCTTCTAAAACCTAGGACAGCAGCCAGCTGCCTAGGACAGGCAATGCTTAACCAGTGCTGAGGATATGGAAACTCAAAAGGCTCCAGACGACAGCTCATTCAATCAGAAGGCTCCTGACTTCATCAACAGACCCTGCCCTGTCTTGGTTATCTCTGAAGCTGTTGTATTGACCTTCTATGGCTAGAACCAATTCAAGAAAATTTGAGGGCATAAGAAATTTTTGTTCAATGTTTTATAATGTGTAGATGGGTTTCATCCCTAGCAAACGCTTTGCTGGTAAACTTATGCTTATCTGAAAGTGTATTTTCTTAGCTTGAAAAGATTCTAACTTCTCTGAGCAAGTTCAGTAAGGGCTGCAAAGATGATGAAGTTATCATAAATCGGTTCCAGGCTTCACCCTTTCCATGGAAGTTATTAATAACCGGGATAAGCTTGGATAGGAAAGCAGGGGGTAGAAATGAGAAGAAAGATTTCCCTATTGCTGTAAAGTTTTGTGGTATCCAAGTAAATTATTACAATGCATATCCTTAATTTGATCAAAGAATTATTTCCTATGTAAATTTTCAAAGGTATAACTTTCCATTAAAAAACATCATTTGATTCAGTGTGAGCACCACCTATGGAGATTTAAGGCTCTATTCAAACTACTCAAGACTCACATGTTTCATAAACACTTTAGAAGCTAAAAAGTTAATAAAATAATTTTTAAATGCTGATTAGAATTCAAACAATTTAATGGTCCAAAATAAAACTGCATTACTAATGAAAAGTTCTGATGATGCCAAGAGTATACAGCAAAGATTTAAGAAAGCATTAAGGTTAAATCAGGAGTAAAATGGATCCTTTTACAGCTGGGTTAGCTCGTCATCCAGCAAAAAGAAAGCCCAGGCCCCCCAGCCTGACTCCTGGCACTGAAGCAAGGCAGCTATTGTGGAAGAGATCAGCATGGAGACACAAGCCTGCCGAGACCTCAGGCTTTGAACGTTCCATGCCAGCCTTCCAGGGGCCTAAGAGTTTGATGTACAGGATTTAGTAAAGTTTGACTTCCTTATGTTCTAGACCTCCTGGGAGCTTGGTGTCATTATAATCAAATCAATGGGGACTAAGAAATCTTTGCTCAGTCTGTACTTCACTTTCCAGTCAAAACTTCTGGAACACTCTATGCAGACCTAACTGAATATCCTGGAGTTTGGAGGTGAGGGTGGAGGTAGTAATGATGAGGGAACAGAAGGCTGGCTGAGGACAAAGCAAAAGGCAAAAGTTGACACCCTGCAACTTCCCCCCACCTCCACCCCTACTCCTGGGTGGGACATATGTGACATTCTTTTGGAATCTCCCAACTATCTTTTTTTTTTTTTTTTTTAAGATTTTATTTATTTATTTGACCCAGAGAGAGAGACAGCAAGAGAGGGAACACAAGCAGGGGGAGAGGGAAAGGGAGAAGCAGGCTTCCCACTGAGCAGGGAGCCCAATACGGAACTCAATCCCAGGACCCTGGGATCATGACCTGAGCCAAAGGCAGACCCTTAATGACTAAGCCACCCAGGTGCCCCTCTCCCAACTATCCTAATGTTAATACCTGCTAGAGGGAAAAACCTTCACAGTGGCAAGGCCTCTGGTATCCGGTATCTTGTAGGTCGTCTTTAGCATATGAAAGTTCTATTGAAACCTCCCTTTTTCCTTACCTCCCTCAACCCCATCGTACCTAACCTGCCACCCCTCACAACCCCAAAGCAGCAGCTCTTTCTGCCCACGGGTCCTGTCCCCGTGCTTTAATAAACCACCATTTTGCACCAAAGATGTCTCAAGAATTCTTTCTTGGTCATCGGCTCCAGATCCCACCCAGTAAGATCAGTATTTCCAACACACATGAGAAAAGGACGAATGTGAAACTAAAGCCCATTCTTGAAATATTTATTCCTAGGCTCGCACTGGTGGTCTTGGAAAGAATGACCAGGAGGCACTGGGAGCAATCCCTGATGCTTAAGGTCATGCCTGAAAGAAAATGGAGCCTATTTTGAGCTAATTTACATTGCAAATGACACCATGGTTTTTCATTAATTAGATTTGCTCACACTTCTTTTCCTCTATCACTCATGAAGAAATGATGCAGAATCCAGTGTGTGCACTTTTTAAAAAGACAACACAAAAAGGACTTTTTACACAAAGTTTTACATACAGTAAATTTCTGATCCTGTCATAGGCATACATTTGTCCAACATTGATTTACTAGGTGACTACTATATGCCAAGGCTAGTGCTGACAGTCGCAAATAAGACAAAAAAATATAGCAATGCCCGCCCTCAGGAAGCTTCATCTAACAACAAAGAAAGATACTGAAAAAACAACCACAAATATGGGAGGAGGGGTCCAAAGCATCCATTCAGAGCATAGCTCACAAGGGAGAGGACATGATGTTGAAGGTGAACTCTGAAAAGTGAGAAGAGGTTTCTCAGATGAACGGTGGGGCCCAGAGTGCTCCAGGCTAAAGAAACCACACGTACTCCCAGAAGCAAGACGAAGTAGAGTGGACTGCAGGCCCTGAAAGAAAACCGTGGGAACTAGTACGGGAGAACAAAGAAGAGGCTAAGTGTTAGGCAGGGCCCAGTGCTCAAGTCTTAGGAAATCATGGTAAATTATTTCAGATTTATCCCAAGTGCCTCAGAAGTTCCCCGTTGGCGAACATGGCTTATTGACACCTATTATCATTTCCAGAGAAAAGATAGTTACTATTGATGGTACTTTGTGTCTCAAGACAGGTTTCAAACATAAATTTTCATTTAAAATTTTGCAATACTTGGACATATTTGAGGAAAAATAATTACAAAGAGAACTTTAAAGGAGGAGGATCCTATAAAGGAAATTCAAGTGCAAATGTTCCCACTGGTTTGTTTTTCCTCTGCAGTCCACAATCTGTAGCATGGGCCTTCGTTTTGAGGTTATGACAATGGGTGAAAATTCACATAATAGAATCAGGGGTGCTTTAGGTATTGTGATGGGGAAATGAGACTGGAGTATTGAGGAGCCTCATTGTTCAACTAAATTCATGCTTTTGGGGCAAATCAGGAAGAGAAGACAGAATACAATCAGCCAGAACAACTCTTCCCTCAGGCTAGTCCTTGAGTCAGATGCAAAGCCAGGTGTTTTAACTGCCTCTAGGAGCACCAGAGCAGTCTTGGAAATCCCAGCTCTCCCCAGCTGTATTTATGATGCTTTTGTTATTTGTTCTTCTAGTTCCCTTCCCCCAGAGGAAGACTCCTAACTCACAAATAGTGTCCCCCATCCTACTGACAGAGGGATTCCTTTCACGGGGGACAAAAGACTTCATTCAATAGACAAAGCTGAAAAGACAAAAGCTGGCTGAGAAGGGGGTAAGGATTCTAGCTCAAATCTTCCCAGATTCCTCCAAGATCTCTCTCTACTCAGAAAGCCCACGCCAATATAATCCTTCCCTTGAGCAGAAGGGATTCCAACCAGGGGGAAGAGGAGATTCAAGGATCTGAGTGTCTTGGGGATACAGATGAAAGGGAAGAGATGGAAATGTTTGTCTGGAGCCTGGCTCGGGAGGCACTCCTGACTTTCCAGGGGTAACCCTCTAAACACACCGCCCGTTTGGTTACTTCTAAGAATATCCTACCAGAAAGAAGAGGAAAAGGAAAGAAAGACCAGAAAGAACAGACAGAGAAGGGGCAGGGGGAGGAAGGGAGGAAGCAAGGAAGGGAGAAAGGAAGAAAGAGAGAAAGGGAGAGAGAAAGAGAGAGAGACAGAGAGAGAGAGAGAAAGAAAGAAAGAAAGAAAGAAGAAAAAAGAAAAGAAAAGAAAAGAAAAGAAAAGAAAAGAAAAGAAAAGAAAAGAAAAGAAAAGAAAAGAAAAGAGGCACAAGATTGGAGGTTTCTCATCTACCTGGCAAAATCTATGCCAGGACTATCACAATCATCACAAGGGGGAACAAAGGCCTAAAATAACAACTTACCAGGAAATCAAAGCACAAGGAAAAAACCTGCATCAAGGTAATTAGATCCTGTATTTGGCTTCACTGTACTTCAAACTGAGGTTTCCGATACAGTTTTGTTCCCTTCCTGAAAGGGCTAATTACATTGATGTTTCCGAAGAAACACGCGATGGTTACAGTGGTTTTATTAGCATGTTTTCCAGAGAGCTGGTATGAATTAAAAGCAAGACCAGGTTCATTCAAAAAATATTTCGTCGTTTTATTTCCAAACTCTGAAAGTAGGAGCATTCATATTTATAGATCCCTGTGTACACAGAGAGATGTGCAGAGAAGCAGCCAATGTCTGCCTTTGGCTTTACTTCCAAGGAAACAGGAATTACTCATGCACAAATAAGTACAAATAGCTGTCTTTGCAATCATATAGAGCACACTTAGGAAAATACACCCATTCCAAGTGGTATCAATGCGCAAAGGCATGTATTTGTTTAGTTGTTTATTAGATTTATGAAATGGTGTTTTTTTGAGTGTGATACAGACTCTTCAGGGAGCCAGTACAAAATAATGTTTAATTTAAAGAGATTGCAAACAACACTGACTGCCTATATTAGCATCAGTAACTCCACATAACAAAACGAAGGTTTTCTCACTGGGGCTTTGCAATCAGGGCAGGCAGAGAAAATTCTACAAATGAGGACCCTCCATAGGAAGGCTCTGCAGTTCTTTCCCTGAAGCCTGAATTTCTAAACTGTAGCTGGAATGCTTCAAGTCATGCTAACTGTGATGGTGGCACATGGGGAAAGTGCAATTTCCAAGACTGGGGTTATTCAGGGACTGAGAGGCCAGTGTCTTAGTTAGAATTGGACCAGGATGGAAAAGGCAGCCTAAGCTCACTGGGGCCTTGTATTCCTGTAGCTCACTCCCCTGGTCACAGGAGACATGCTATATTCCCATAGGATCTCTAAGGGCCAACACTGACACTCATAACTAAAAAGTGATAGACTCAGGGGAAATTGTTGGCAATGTAGTATCACCAAAAATGTTACATACCCATCATACCTTCCCAGTCTAAAGTTTAGATACTTGTTTTGAAAAGCACCCTCCTGACAATCTTTGGTTAAAAGGAAAGGAACAAGATGGGATGCCTGGGTGGCTCAGTCGGTTAAGCATCTCACTCTTGATTTCAGCTCAGGTCATTATCTGTGTTGTGAGATCAAGCCCCTCATTGGGCTCCATGCTGGGTGTGGAGCCTGCTTAAGATTCTCCTTCTCCCCCTGTTTCTCCCCCCACCCCCCAAAAAGGGAAAAGGAACAAGAAATCAGCAGAGTCATGGGGGCAGAAAAGACATGGCAGCCACCAAGGGGAGCAAAGGATGGGATTGAACTGGGTTGAACCAGCAGTGAACCATTTGATAATGTAAACTGAAATGGCCCAGCTCTTGTAAGTTACAGGAGTGCTTACTCTGAGGTATTCAGTTCTTTGGTGGTTAAGTCAATTTTTGGAAATGAGGACCTGTGTTGTTTTTCCCTTCCCAGAAATCATTCCTCTGTTCCCGGTTCTCCTTTGGGAGCGTGCTCCCTTGCACTCAAAGCCGCTGTAAAGTGTGCTGAGCACTCACCTACTCACCTCTAGCTCTAGGATCGGGCACCTGCTCCATTCCTAGCCGAAGCATGTGGGTCTTTTGGTCACAATAATTGGTACAAAAACGGGTACACACAGCACACACTGGACTAATAAGACCATGAGTGTGTCATTGGATTCTTCCAATAATTAGGAGGAAAGATCTTTCACTGGGAAGAGGGTAGGAGATGCTAAGGAGATAAGAATTAGTAGACCTTGATACAAGGGTGACCAAAGCTAGATACATTTTTATTTTGATTAAGCCAGTTTGAACTGTTTTCTGTTGCTTGTGACTCAGGAGGAATGACTAACACAGGAAGGGAGCTAGGATGTCCAAAGTAGCTGATGGGGGAGTGAGGCGGGGAGGGGGTGCAGAGCACTGTGTTGAGAGTCGGGACTCCAAGACATTATTCACACTCTACTACTACTAACTGCGTGGTTATGGGTGAGTCATGGTCTTTCCATCTGTGAAATTACAGAAAGAACTAAAAAGCAGAAGTCCTAAACTTGCTTAAAAACTCCTTTGTCAACTCAAATCTTACCCCAAGTCCCATTATCTGAAATAAATCATAACAACATCAACAAAAATGCTCATTGAGCATATGCTCTGCAGGAGTCTTGGTTCTAAATGCTTCATGTGTAATTTCTCTCATCTTAATCCTCACAAAACCCTATGAGGTAAGTCTGGTTATAAATTCCATTTTACAGAGAAAGAAATAAAGGAGAGGTTAAGAAACTTTTCCAAGGTCAAAGAGCTATATATTTAGATAGCATCCAGCTCCAGAGTCTGTGCACTCAACCACTCCATTCTCAACCAAAGCGCCTCCAGTGAAGTGAGGTGGGCAGACAAGAAGGCCAACCCTAGGGCTTCACAGGAAGCCATGAGGCTCTGTACAGTTTGATAACCACAAAATTCCACGCTAATATTTATTCCAACTCCAAATATTTCCATACTTCTGTTCTCAAGCATATTGTGCCAAACATGTTATAACAAACTAGTCCTAAGACCATCTGGGACAACTATAGAAAGTCCCGAAAGGATATTCCTAGAAGTTTAGCCTCTAATCCCTTTTTGAGGCAGTAGGAACTCAACTATTTGTTAGAAAAATCATAAAATGGTCTGACCTCTGTCAATATTGTACCTCTTTCTCCCTAGCACCATTTCACCGTTAGGTACCACATATGAGGTCACGGTCAACATTAGAAGATAGGAAACCAAAACAAACATTTGGTCACCATTTCTGTAGACCATGTTCTCTGCAAGATCCAGGAACTTGGAGCTGTGCTTGGTGCACGTAAGGACATCGAGTGAAAGAATCTAGTCAATAGTTGGAATTCTAAGACACAAGAGATGAGACCAAAGGAGGTTGGAGATGTCTATAAGCAGCAGGCTATCCTTGATGTCCTACATATGGTGAAAGTGCTTACCAGTGATGAGAATACCAATATTTAAGGGGTGGTGAGAGGAAAAGGAAGCAGGGTACAAACCCTGAAGTTTTGATTAGAGAGGTACAAGAAGAAATACGTTTTATTGCAAGACACAGAGTTGAGTTACCCCTCCCTTTTTTTTTTTTTAACTTTTTCACCTTCTTTCCTGGACCTCCACTCTCATTCCCATCAAGTATCCCACAGAGAGTCATTCAATGTGTTTGGTGTATGTTCTCAAATACGCTTATGTTCCTATAAAACATATAATCTTGTTTTATCAATATGTGAGCTTTTAGTTTTGATAAACATTGTGTTAAAATCCCATTTTCTACTTTTGCCACTGAATATACTTTTTTCTTTTAAGAATCAGATTGGTAGGGTGCCTGGGTGGCTCAGTCATTGAGCGCCTGCCTTCAGCTTGGGTTGTGATCCCGGCGTCCTGGGATCAGGCCCTGCATCGGGCTCCCTGCTCAGGGGGGAAGCCTGCTTCTCCCTCTCCTACTCTCCCTGCTTGTATTCCCTCTCTCACTGTCTCTCTCTGTCAAATAAATTTAAAAAAATCTTTAAAAAAAAAATCAGATTGGTGTTTTACATCATTTTAGTGGCTCCCACTTTGATACGGCACTCTACAGTTAGACCTATCACATATAAATTTTCCAGTCCCATAGTAATGTACACCCAGGTTCCCTCCATAAGCAGACATGCTTGTTCCTGCTTCATATGACAGTGCTTCTCTCATTTCCTTGAAGATATTATGTATCTTCAGAATTCTTGACCTATTCTATTCATTCTGGTTCTGTATAGGAAGTCCACAATTTACCTTTTTCTTCTTGGTTATGCTATTCACTCTTTGATTACTTGGCCTGTGACTTTTTCTCCCCCTGGCAGTATCCACTACCTTGACTGGAAATGTGTTCACAGTCTGGGTTTGATCACCCCTGACTGGTTTCTGCTTATCAAGTGATCCTGCACCTGAGGAAACCACTCCATTTCTTGGCCCCAAGCACTGCTCTTCTCTGAAAGCTTTAAACCTTTAGCTGTAACAACCTAGAGGTATGAGGTATGAGGGGGTAAAAGAAGAAAATACCTGAAAGTAAGCCAATCAGCCTGTATTTGTGTTTTTGCTCCTAACCCACCCTTCTCCTAGGTTGAGATTATCCCACAGTTCCCTTCACCCTACTAACTGGGATGATGTTGGAAGGTTTTCCTATCCCACTATGGTGGGAAAAAAAGTGCCTATTAGCCATTCCAGGCAGCGTGATGGAGAGAAAGGGGCACAACTCTCCCTGACTATGGCGCCTGGCTTCTCTCTGCCTTTGTCACTTAGGACGCTTTATGTCAGAATCATGATCCCTCTTCCAAGGGCTTCTCAGTCTTTGCTTTCATTCTTTAGAACCCTAGATGTTCCTTTACTTTGGGGAACTCTCCGGGGTTGGGCTGTGGAGCCAGCCAGCAGGTTATGTTAATTCACTGCTTGTCAAGCTCTAGACACAGCCTGAGGGCTAGGTTTATCTCCACATTAGACTCTGAATCCCTCCAAAGGTACTTGCTAGGTCATTTTAGATCCAAACTCCCAGCTCCTTGCTCAATGTCAGGCAAGTTACATTCAACCAAATCAAGTTGATGAAATGTTTTAGATTGAATTGTGTCCCCTCCCCAAAAAAGATATGCTGTAGTCCTGCTAGTATCTTGGGATGTGACCTTATTTGGAGACAGGGTCTTTAGAGACATAATCAAGTTAAATGTGGTTATTAGGATGGGCCCTAATCCAATATGACTGCTGTCCTTATATAAAGGGGAAATTTGGACACAGAGACAAACAGACATGCATAGAAACAAGACAATATGAAGATTCACAAAGAAAAAAAATGGTTATCTACAAGACAAGGAGAGAGTCTGGAATGATCTTTCCCTCACAGTCCTCAGAAGGAGTCAACCCTGGGAGCAGTCCTGATTTAAGACGTCCAGCCTCCTGAACTGTGAGATCATAAATTTCTGCTGTTTAAGCCACCCAGTTTGTGGTACTTTGTAATGGCAGCCCTAGGAAACTAACAGAGAGAATGAATAAATAAATGAATGTGCTAAACAAAAGAGAATGAAGAAAGTACTACAACAGCATATGAGGTGGAACAGAATTTCAAGAAGGAGAGTACAATCCACAGAGCCAAATGCTACAGATGGTGTGGTGGCATGAGTTGGAAAATGTCCTTTGGATTTACCTATTAGGAGTTTGGTTGTGCTTTGTTTCTGAACACTCAGTGAAATACACCTTAGTAGAACAGTGAAGTCAGAAGCCCAATTATAAAGGGATGAGGAGTCCAAAGAGAAGTAAGCAAATGAGGGGAAGTTATGGAAAAGGGAGATAAATCTATAGCCTACAAACGGGTTTTCTGTAGGATGGGGAAGAACTGAGTCTGTCTGTGGAATGAAAAGAAGAAGCCAAAACAAGGAAAGATTGACAATACAATAATATATAATTACATTGCCTTTCCCCCAAATTACCTCTCTTCTTAGGCATAAGCCACAGCACTAATGACAGATTCTACTCTTATCACTGCAAGGAAGGCGACCCTTCTCGCTGACACGTCCACAGAATTTTCCTATTTCTGTCAGCCCTCAGACTACCCTGGCAACTGTGTCAAAAGACAAGTCAGCAGGGTGGAGGGCAACCTCCTGGAGGGTACACTTCACACTGCTCCTTGTACTCCCCTCACCCTCTGCCTCCTCATGCCTCAGAAGGTCAGTCTGTCTGTGTCCCATTTTTTCAGCGCTAGTTCTTATTAATCCCAGCTACAATGGCAGCTAGCTGGCTGGCAGGCGCTACAGGCATGATGGTCTCTGATATGGACATACACACAAATATGCAAGCACGTGGGAATCTGAACTGTTGAAATCCAAAGCCTCCTGGCACCCAAGAATACAATCCTAAATGATTCCTTGGGAGGATAAGAGGAACTTAAGGATGGTGATATTTCAGGATGGAGCACTGGCTTAGTCAGTCAAGGCTGCTATAACAAAATACTGCAGACTGAGTGGCTTCAAATACAGGAATTTAATTCTCACAGTTCTAGAGGCCGGGAAGTCTAAAATCAGGGTGTTGACAAGATTCAGTTCATAGTGAAGGCTTGCATACAGATGCCTTCTCTCTGAATCCTTGCATGGAAAAGACGAGAACTCTGGTGGCTTCCTCCTCTTATAAGGGAACTAATCCCATCATTGGGGCTCTACCCTCATTACTTCATCTAAACCTAATCACTTCTCAAAAGCCCCACCTCTTAATACCATCACATCGGGGGTTAGGGGTTCAACGTATGAATTTGGGGATGGGGCACAAACATTCAGTCATAATAGGTATTTATGTAACTCTTTTATATAACATTCCACACTTCTTCTACCTGATCCACAGTTGCTCTGTCTTTACTGGGAATTCATTAATTTCCAGGTACAATATTCTGATCTATCTTTGAGATCGCAAAAGCAAGCATGAAAGGAGTCAACAGAGAATACTTGGAGTCAGAAATCCTTGCATCAGATTTCTAACACCATTACTTATTAATCAAGTAACCTTGGAAAAACCACTTAGTATTGCTAAGCCTCAATGTCCTCATCTGTAAAACAACATGACAATAATACCCACATCAAAGGGCTGTTCTTACTAAATGAGGTAAGACATGTAAAGCATTAGTTCTCTCCTGGCTTGGACTTAAGTCTTCTCTAAATACTAGCATTCATCGCAACCCCCAACATAAGCCCCATTTTTAGAAAATCAAATCACAAGGTAGTCTGCTCCACTGAAGTTAATATTGTGTTAATAATAAAAGTCTTTTCCCCCTGATTCAAGATAAAGCTTCTCAAAGTATAAACATACACCTGGTAAATTTAGGTGAATTGATGGAAGGTGTGAATGACTGATGATAGCATTTTGAGGAGTACATTTTTTTTTAAAGATTTTATTTATTTATTTATTTGAGAGAGAAAGCATGAGGGGGAAGTGGAGGGAGGGACAGAGGGAGAAGAAGGAGGCTCCCTGCTGAGCAGAGAGCCCAATGTGGGGCTGGATCCCAGGACCTTTCGATCGCCCACTGAGCCACCCAGGTGCACCACACATTTTAATCAGGGAGAAATACAGGCAGAGGAGGGCCTCTGGAACTACATAGAATAAAAATACTGAAAGAAAAGGTATCATGTGCAAAAGGTAAATTCACCTGCTTGCAAATAATATGTGGCCTTCCTGTGGGTAAGGTAAACACTAAGGAGAGCGTGTGGTTTCTGAGCCAAGTCCAGTGGGATGCAGCTCACGGGCCACAGCTATTGGAAGAATGGGAACAGGAAAATGCCTCAGAAAACAGTAACATCCCCAATTCCAGTGACCAGGATAGTCATTCACCTCAAATGGAAAATGGTGCCCCTGCCACGCTCAGTTCTTCCTTCACTGGGTTCAATCCAGCCTTTTTCAAATCAAGCCTTGGTGACAAAGTTTGTTCTTAGGAGACTGCAACAACTACCACCACCACACAACAAAAATCCAGTTTCCATGGCTTTTACACACACCACTTGAAGCAGTACGTGAGAGGCTGCCAATTCATGTCTATGGAACGACTGATTATCTTTGTTTTCAGCACAAAAAAGAAGAAATACTACTACTGTCTAGGGAATTCAGTGACAAAACTCATTATTAGACTGCAAGTAGTCATCTGGAGCCAACCTCTCCTCTTAAAATAAGTTCAAATTTTAAATAGTGATGCCGAATGGAGAGCTTGAATTTTTCAAGTGTGATTCCCAGTTTTATCACTTACAAACTGCGTAACCTTGTTTAAGTTCAGTTCATTATGCCAATATTTATTATCTGCCTAATATGCTACTTAGTCTCTCAGACTCTCAGTTACCCCATCTGCAAATGGGGTGACAATCCCTACTCCTGAGGTTGTGAGAATTCAATTATAAATTACCTAAGTAACTAGATAACATTTTGAGATGGCAACTTTAGTTGTCTAGGGCTTAGGTAACTGTCTACAAAGTATTATCTAAAAGAAGCCAGATGAAGACCTAGCCTACCCTAAAATGTTTCCTCCCCACCTCCCACAAAAGCAAGAAGTGGGCTCTATGTTTATTGCCCAGGAGAAAGTATATAGCATGGCAGAAATTTTTGTTTATTTTTTTTGCTTTTAAATCATTTGTCTTCATGGCTTTTGTTTATACAATCTTAACCCCCAGAGTTGGGGGGAGGGGGAGACTTTTTTGGTGGGAGAAACATGAAGGGAAAAAAATTTCCTTCAGGCAAGATTCCTTTGGGATTAGAGGAGAACTAGAGCCATCCTAGGGGAGTGGGGAAGGTGTATTCAGGCTCAATCACTCCAGGCCCACTACGGTCAGAGTAAAACAAAGCAATGCATGGCTTCATGATGCCCATATGCAGACAGAAATCTTGGCCACCTCACGAAAGGTCTGCGTGTCCTAAGAAGGGTAGAGATGACTGTGTACACATATTGGCCATGTGGACCAAACCGCGGGATGTTTAGGTGTTGTGTGTGTTGGTAATTCAAGTGACCAGACAGCTTTGTTCATCGCCTGCCCAAATCCAGATACTGTGTAAGTCTCCCAGGATCTTAATGTGACCTCAGTTAGCAAACACTGAAAATCACTGAGCTTAAGCCTGGCAGGATGCAAGCCTAGAGTAGAAAGTGAGTTGACTTGAAAACCATATGATGGGACAGGACTACAATGAGATACCTCTTCACACACGAGGATGGTTATAATAAAGATAATGACGTACTGGCGAGGATGTGGAGCAATTGGAACCCTCATGCATTGCTGATGGGAATGTAAATGGTGCAGCTGCTTTGGAAAACACTTTGGCAGTTCCTTGAAAAGTTAAACGTAGTTACCATATGGCCCAGAAATCCCATTTCACCCAAGAGAATAGAAAATATATGTACACGAATGTTCAAAAACTTGTACACAAATTTTCATAGCAGCATTATCCATTTCCACAAAATGTGGAGAGACTCCAAATGTCCATCAAGCAATGAATGGATAAACAAATGTGATATATCCATACAATGGAATATTATTTGGCCATAAAAAAGAATGCAGTACTGATTCACACTACCACATGAATGAACCAGCTATGCTAAGTGGAAAAAGCCAGACACGAAAGTTCATATATTGTATGATCAATTTGTATGAAATATCTAAAATACGACAATCCATTGAGACAGAAGGGAGACTAGTGGATACCAGGGTCTGAGGAGAAGGGGAAATAGAGGAGGACCACTAAGGGGCATAGGGTTTCTTTTTGGGGTGATAAAAATTTTCTGGAATTAGGTAGTGGTGTTGATTGTACAACTTAGTGAAAATAATAAAAACCACTGAATTGTACACTTTACAAAGGGTGACTTTTGTGATATGTAAATTACATCTTGATAAGATAGATCTGTTTGCACATTTGAGTTATAGACTAAAATTCACAACTGCTACATATGGAAAGCACTTTTATATAAACCTGGATCATATAGGAATTCAATAAATGGAACCTATTATTAGAAAGCAATTTAAGGGGCACCTGGGTGGCTCAGTGGGTTAATGCCTCTGCCTTCAGCTCAGGTCATGATCTCAGGGTCCTGGGATCGAGCCCCACACGGGGCTCTCTGCTCAGCAGGGAGCCTGCTTCCCCCTCTCTCTCTGCCTGCCTCTCTGCCTACTTGTGATCTCTCTCTCTGTCAAATAAATAAATAAAAATCTTAAAAAAAAAAAAAAAAAAAAGCAATTCAAAGCAGTATCTGATGATCACAAAAGTGTCAAAAATCAATTTCCCACTAGGCACAAGCTGGTAGCCATCTTGAGGCAAATTAAAACTCTCTGGGTCTCTACTCCCCAAAGCTGAAGAAATATATTTTGCCTGACATGGGCTCCTAACCTAGGAAAGGAAGTTGTTCCCCCTTCTGCCCACAATGGGCCAAAGAGATACAGCCCAAGAAACCCAAATTAAGAAAATGTAATCTAATTCATCCCAACTTTGTACATTATCATGACTGCAACCTTTGCTGTACTGATACCCAAAGACTGTCCTAGAAAGGAAAATATTTCCACTTCGAGCTTTCTAATCCTATCATACGGAAAGGAGAGTAGGAGCAGAACTGTGTGATTTCAAGGATTTAGGTGTTTTAAAGGGACTGAAAGAGCAAGATTGGACAAATGAAGGCATAAACCAAGAGTCGGGATAGCACGGCTGACATAAGCAGCTCATGCAAGGATTAGGGAAAGAAATGTCCTCGGAAATGTCCTTCTAAGTTCAAACACAAGCTTCATCCTCATCAACAGAGCGAGAAACTTAAAATAAAAAGACAGGAGCTCAACTCTGAGATGAGGAATGGGTCCTTTTCTTATGACTGTTAAATGTACAATCCCCTTATGATGGAAATAATGTTATTACCCTGGAGAGTGTTCTAGTATAATGCCTGCTGGCTCATATTTTAGTTTAGAGCCAAAGTTCTTAAGAGTTATGACTTATTTCTGAATGAATAAAAAAGACTTTGCAAAGAATAGAACTAGTCAACATTATTATGGGGCATTGATATAGCAATCTGCCTGCAAATGATTTTCAAAACTTTTGCTAATAATACACCTTGTTGTATATAGTATTCTCAACAAAGCCACCTTGGGTAATCAAATTAATGCGAGGCAGTGGTAAGGGAAAGGTAACAGGAGAACCTGCAGCACTACCAGCAATGACTGAAATTAAGCCAAGTACATAAAATAATCCAATGGGACCACTAGGAAACCCTGGGCAATCAAACAGTCATTTAATCATTTCATGTGGCTGTGTAGTAATGTAATGTGGGCAATATTATTTACTAAGGAAACGAACTGACATGAAGACTGAAAATTCAAAAATGGAGGTTCACCTGTGTGCTTAACTTGAGGTGATGTTATTTTCTTTACCTCTGATCAAATCACAGCATGTTCATGCACACAAACCCTGTGTCCACAATGACCAATGGAACACAAAAGTCACTGTTGTCAGAGCTACGATAAAGCTTCACTTAAATGAAGAAATCATGGCTATTGCTATCAAAGAGCACAATGATAATACAGAAAATGCTTGCAAAAATTTGAAAAAAATCATGAAACACTAAACACACACAAACACATCATTCACATTTAAACGCTGCCCATGGGT
The DNA here is from genome assembly GCA_028534135.1 of Potos flavus. Taxonomy (NCBI): domain Eukaryota; kingdom Metazoa; phylum Chordata; class Mammalia; order Carnivora; family Procyonidae; genus Potos; species Potos flavus. Next base: position 73,000,773 of record CM052895.1, on the reverse strand, counting down.
AAAGGGTGATGCAATCAAGTTCCATTGGAGACTCCCAATCACTGAATGCTAGTTCCTGCCAATGAGGTAGAGGCCACCTTTTATAGATCTTTGGAATTGAGTCAATCAGGGCCCTACCTCTAATAGAGAAACCAAGAACACAAGGAAGTGTTGCAGAATAAAACCTCACACTGAACCCAATTAGCCATCTAATCCAATCCCTCCAGTTCTCCCACCACTGCCCGGATCAGTAATGGATGATACCCTTCCCTGGTGTGGATGACACCCTTCCCTGGTGTGTCTCCTTGATGCACACAGCATCCTCAATTGAGGTGCTAATGGAGAGATCCCTGTGAGCCGGTAGTATCAATCACAGACTGCAACTTAACCTTAACCTGATCTCAGTCTCTCCTGGTTGTCTTTTAAAGAATATAGAGACCCACATTCAGGCCATTCAACCAGATGTAGGGACCCAGATCAGGCAGTGATAGTAATTTTTAATTCACTAATGCTTAGAGCAACCAAAAGCATAGAGGCTAAAGGACTTATTTGGGAGAAAGTCTTATTTTAAAAATGCATTAGACCTTATGGAGTTCCACTAGGAAAATATAAGGAGAAGCCATCCCAACCCTGCCCATGCAGAGTCTAGGAGAAGCCAAGTGGCAGATCCACCTACAGCCTTAAAACCAGTCTGGTCTGCCCAAGTATTTTGCCCCTGCCACCTCACAAAGGCAATCCTCAAACACCAGCCAATGTGCAAGCTGTCACTCAGAATGATCTCCCACAACTCCACATTCCATGCCCAATTCCGGCTGCTTTTGCTGCGATAAAGTCTTCCCAGCTCTAAACTATTGGCTCTGTAACTCCAATTATGATCCTTCCTTTATGTTCTCAGATTTGAAGTTTACCTTAGTGGATGGTCTTCCAGACTGCCTAAGAGCCTGCACCTCCAACTTCCAGTCAGCACCACAGTCATCAATACAATCAGCCTATTTCATCGCAGCCTGCTAGTGTTTTCGGCCATCACAGATTCCTTCATGAAGTCAGGGAAGATTCAGGCGCTGAAAAAGTAGAAGGAAAAAAATTCTGAAGAGAACGTGAATAGCACCAATGATAACAAATAACAACCATGGGTTATTATATGGGATGACTGAGAGCCCACCAGGTAACCAAAGGATCAAGAAGTAAGCAAGCAGTGAAGAAGTAGACATAGTAAGTACATATGTACTATGCTTTAAAGAAGCAGAGATACAGATAAAGTATTGTTTTGAGATGGCAGCAGGGTTAAAAGAGGGGGTTCTGAAAACTGTAACGACTTGAGCATTGTATGGAGGATCTATCGCTGGAAATGAGAACAGCCATAATTCTCAGACACACAGAGAAAGGAAAAAATGGGAAACAATGCAGAGAAATTGACAAAGAAAAATGAAAGTTGAGGCAATTTGTGTTCATTCCCCTGATATCTTTAAGGTGAGAGAGAAGTCATTTTTTAGGAATAAGGAAATCAGTAGCAGGGTCAGTATCTGAATACAGTTGCCAGTCAAAGGAGATGAATAAATAGGTTCTCAAAGAGCTGTAAGGACCCAGTTTACAACTAGAGAACTTGAGTGTGCAGGAAAGACTTTCCTCAGAAATACTCAGAAGACAGATCAGACATAAAAAAATCAGACAGTGCACCAAAGTCTGATCCAGTGAGGACTGAGATTTCAGAACGTTCTGGTAAATGTTTCTGTAAATGGCTATAGGACACAAGTCCACACAAAGGGTGCTCAAAGGGGCAATGGATCCTGAATAGAGGCAAAGGGTTCATGGCAAAGCTGGAGTTCGTGGTGAAGCAAATTCTAGGTTCAGGATGACTAAGGGAAAAAGGAAGAGATCGAAGAACAAGAATTGTCACCAGAACCCATCACTTCAACAATTATCAATATATTGTCAATTCAAGAGCAATCTTCAACACTTAGCACCTGTATGTGGGAAGCCCTCGGCAGACTGCTAGAATAGTGAGAAGAGGACAATACTTAGTAGCCCTAAAGTCAACTAAATAATCAAGAACACGTTGTTGATAGAGTCCTGTGAGTTAACACTGACATCCTTCTCACTGATACGGCTAAGGAGTCAGGAATATAAGTGTGGTATGGGTCTGCAATGATCCAGGAAGAGCCAGGTTATCATTTTACATCTTCAACTCCTCTTTCTCTCCTTTGATGTTTCAGGAAATAGGTAAATGCTATCTGGATGACTAATCCAATTTATTTAATAGTATGTTTGTTTTTCCAAATGCCAAGTTAACTACAGTGTGTCATATCAGACAGAAAAGATATGCAAACCAGATTTTATTTTAAGTTCAATATTACTGTGATTTAGAGAGTATGATTGGCAATTCTGAAGCATGAGAAAAACATTCACTAAGGATCTTAAAAATTATTTCTAAATTCCTCTGTTATTTATTCCATCTGTTCTCTGGGCTGTACATGTATATTTTTAACATGGTTCTAGTTTTGTCAATTCTTTGATAGTTTGCTAAGGGAAATACTTAGTGAGTTCAATCAATATCCATTCTACTGCTAACAATTGGCCTTCTGTTAAAAAAAGTTTGGATGGTCATTCACTGGAGAAAGAAATCCTTTCATGCATTCATTAAGATTTAGAGGCAAGAAATCATTAAGGAGTCTGACCTATGAATTTTGTTAAGGCTCATACATTTTTGTATCATATGTGGAATACATTTTGTATTCCAAGTATCCTTGGAGAATGTAACAGAATTCCTTTCCCCAAGTCAAGGAAAAATAAATTCTTAGTTAATTTTGAATTATACTGGCTAATGGTTCTGCTTCTATCCATGACAAAGAAACAAACATCAGATTTGCCACGCTCCAACAACAACTAGAGAACTTAACAAAATATATGAAGAAATTATACACAGGTATTAAACAATAGGTAGCCTCAGTCTGTGATCCACAAGAAGAGAAACAAATGAGCTAAGCCTTGCAATATCCCTAGCTTTCTACCGGGAGACACGTTTCAAACTGTGGTTCAGGAAGACAAAAATCCAAGCAATCATGGTGTTCTCACTGAGTTGGGAAAACAGAGAAGGGCTGTGGAGGCTGATGCAGTGAGATTTGTGGGGCAGAACAGAAAGCCATGCAGAGAATGATCTCCAGATCCGTGCACGGGTCTCCTCTTGGGGTTTTGCCTGCATATCAAGATGTACATCCATTGATTGGGACTTCCAATGGGTAATTAAAGAGTAGGTAAAGAACAACTGACAGCAAGGAAGCAGTATGTTCAACAATTCTCAGATCCCAGAATCTGGGAGATACCTGAATTCTGGCATTTAGTGTAGAGAGATCACCAGGGATTCAGTAGCAATCCCAGATGTGTCACTCCTTAAAAGTAGAACTAAAGTTGCCTTGGAATAAAAGTTATTCTAGATATACTCTAAAAGCTTTGAAATAATTCTCAAAGGAATCTAAAAGTAGCTTACTTACTTGTCAAACTTTTAAAGGAAGACAAAAATAAACTATATATCAATGTAACATGGCCTGCAATCCAATCAAAAATTAAGAGAAAGGTCAAGAAGCAGGGAAATATAATTTTTCCTATTTTGGTAAGATAGTAGTCTCTAAATGATTCTTGAAGGGATTCATTTCTGCATCATTAGAACAAGCTTTGTTAAGATGGCATAGCCAAGGAAAACAATCACTACGTAACTTGTCTCTATGACTTTGACCCACAATCATCTCCATTCTAGGTATTTAAAAAGTTATCTCTGAGAAAAAAGGCAATGCCGATGGATTCTCATGTACAAACAGGAAAGAGTTATTTAAACTGCAGGACAAACTTTGCTAAAAATACTACAGTAGATCGGAAAAGTATCATGACATCTCTACAGTATATACCTGTGTGGGTGAAACATTTTTTATCTTGACATATTTATTGTTTCTTACTTAATTTTTTGGGATGGTCAGAAGTGGATTCTTTCTCCTAAGGTAGCAGGTTTTTTAAAATGACCCTGCATTATCCCCAAAACAGAAGAGAACAGAAAAGGAAAATAAACATAGATGAAATTGTAGAGCAATAAAAATAGAATTAGGGTAGGAAAATAAATTATAAGTCACTATCATCTCACAAAAGGAACTGTGTTGTCTCGGGAAGGTAATACAATTGGCTGTGTTTTGTTTCCTGATAATATGAAAATATTCTGCTGAATCTGTCTGGGCCTAACACCGTTATGGTTGGTTACAAGCTTACTAAATTACTAAGATTACTGAAGTTACATGGTCTTCCCTAGCAAAATAAATTATTAGAAATGCTTTAGAAAATATATTTAAAAATCATAACCATACAACTGAGCTACAAAGAAAAAGAAAGAAGGAAAAAAAATACAGACTGAGAAAGAAAGTGGAGAACAGACGGAAGGAGGGAGGTAGAGAATACTAAGAACATTGTTAACAATAAACCTGAAAACTCAGATGAAATAATTTTATAGAAAAATATACATTGCCAAAACTGATACCTGAATAAGTAAAAAACCTGTGTTATCTAGTAACAATTAAAGAAATTATATTAGAAATTTTTTAAAATCTACCCACAAATTAAGCATCAAATAAAGAGATTTAAGTTTTTGTCTCCCAAAATGTTTAAAGGACATTATCTTTACCTTAGGTTAGTAGAAGAGGGACATGGGAAGAGAATAAAAATCCCTTTGAAAAAAAATTTTTTTTTAAAAACCAGGCTAATTATTTAAAAAGTCATGAAAAACAAAGACAAAAAATATTAACTATTTAGATTGAAAAAAATTTTGTCTTCAAAGGTGACTATGAAAAGATTAAAGCTATTTTTCAAAAGAAATAATGAAAACCAGAAAACAAAGGAATGACATACTGCCAACCTAAAATTCTATATCCAGAAAAAATATTTTAAAACAAAGGCAAAATAAATACATTCTTATTACAAATTTTGAAAAAATCATTTCCAGTAGACCTGCAATAAAAAATACTAGGGACACCTGGGTGGCTTTTTCAGTTGAGCGCATCCAACTGTTAATTTCAACTCAGATCATGATCTCAGGGATGGGGGATCAAGCCCCACAGGTAGGGCTAGGGGCTAGGAGCTCAGTGCAGAGTTGGCATGTCCCTCTCCCTCTGCTCCTCCTCCTTATTACATGGGAGCATGGGAGCGCAGGTGCAAACGCTCTCTAAATAAATAAATAAATAAAATCTTTTTTAAAAATGACAAAAATAATATAGAAAAGGGTGTATTCAAGTGTTCTAAGGTTCTACAGTTTTAAGGAAGTGGTAAACTAATATTAGCTTGTATCAAAATGAACATACATGCTTTAATCTCTAGAAATTGAAAAAGAATGAACTATATAAAGGGAGAAAAATAAAAATATATTTGATTAATCCAATAAGGAGAGTTAAAAAAATAAAAGGCACATAAAGCAGAGGTCAAATAAAATGTTAATTTAAACACAAATATATATATAATCATATTAGCATAAAGGGACTTAATGCTACCATTAAAAGACTAAGATTATCACCTAGGACTTAAAAATACAGTATTTAACTCTAAATTGCTTCAAGAGACAAATCTGAAGTACAAGAACAGGAAAAAGTTGAAAGCAATAGGATGGCAAAAGATACACCATGGAAACCTAAACATGAAGTCAGATGAAGACAATTTTAAGGCAAGAACGTTAGTAGAGATTAATGGGGTATTTTATGATGATAAATGAGCCAATCCACCAGAAAGATATAATAGTTCTGGGGCGCCAGGCGGCTCACATGGTTAAGTGTCTGCCTTCAGCTCAGGTCCTGATCCCAGGGTCCTGGGATCAAGCCCTATGTCGGGCTCCCTGCTCAGCAGCAAGTCTGCTTCTCCCTCTGCCTCTGCCTCTCTCCCCTGCTCTTGCTCTCTCTCTCTCAAATGAATAAATAAAATAAAATAAAATAAAATAAAGAAAAGAAAAAAAGATCTAACAGTTCTAAATCTATATTAATTCAACAACAGAGCTTCCAAATACCTACTGATAGTTTGGCTATCAATAACAGGTTGACAATTGAAAAAATAATCTAGCAAAATAAAGGAGAATTAGTTGTATAAACTTAAGTGATAGAAAAAGCAGATTAAAAAATCAGTAGAGATACTGATATACATAGATCATTGCATCCAACAAGTGAACAATACAAAATCTTTGAAGTGCGAAATGGAGTATTTACAAAAGCAGACCATATGCTGCCCCATAAAACAAATCTCAACAAATTGCAAAGGATTTAAATAATTTCAGCGGGTTTTTTTTCTGACCATAACGAGATCAAGCAAGAAATAAACCAAGTGGCTTGGAAAAATCACATGAAGATAACTAGAAAATCCCCCATTGCTTGAAAACTAAGCAGTATACTTCTAAATATTCATCAGTCAAAAAGAAAACTTGGTTTGCAAACTGGCCATATACACAGGGGCAAGGAGATCGAAGAAAGCAGCGCACCACTTCACATTGGTTGCCGGCAGTTTTTATAAGCAAGGGAACTTAACGATGTTTGTTGAAGGCGTCATAAGATGAGTGCATTCCCGCAACCGCCCCCCAGAATCTTAAAGTTTATAATGAAGGCCTTACCTGGGTTCCCTCACAGACCAAGTCCCCCAGAGTCTCAACAGCACTGTACTCCGTCAAGGCTGCGACCTTGAAAATGGCTCCCACCGCGAAAACAGTGGGCGGAACCAGCGTTCCTAGAACAGGGGAGGAGGGTCTGGAGCTTCTAATTGCCAGGTGCAGCTCCAGGGTCAGCCATCCGTAGCTTGTTACCGATAATCATCTCCAACAGGGGCACCTGGGTGGCTCAGTGGGTTAAAGCTTCTGCTTTTGGCTCAGGTCATGATCTCAGGGTCCTGGGATCGAGCCCCTCATCGGGCTCTCTGCTCAGTGGGGAGCCTGCTTCCCCCTCTCTCTCTGCCTGCCTCTCTGCCTACTTGTGATCTCTGTTAAACAAACAAATAAAATCTTTACAAAAAAAAATAAAAATAAAATCTAAAGAAAAAATCATCTCCAACAAAACGTGAAAGGTCTCAGAACAGATTTAAATTAAATGATAATGAAGACATGATTTATCAAAATTTGAAACTTGAAGGGTGCAACTAAAACAGTACTCAAAAGAAAATTTATAATCTTCAAAAATATACTTTAAAAGAAAAGGCTAAAAAATAATCAGCAATCTGGGGACACCTGGCTGGCTCTTCCCACATAAAGAATACTCCAAGTCTGGATGGATTCACTGGTGAATTATTTCAAATATTTAAAGAAGTAACACTCATACAAATACTTCCAGAGAAGAGAAATAGTAAATGCTTTCAAATTCATTTCCTGAGGGCAGCCTAACCTTGATATCAATATCTGACAAGAACATTATGAGACTGGAAAATTATAAACCATATTATCTTACGAGCTTAGATGCAAAAATCCCAAACAAAATATTAGAATATCTCATCCACAAAAAGGTTAATATATCACCACCAAATGGGATTTCAGGTAGGCAAAGGTGGTTTAACATTCAAAAATGTTATCAGTGTAATTTACCATATTAAGTGCAAAAAGTAGAGACATTATATAATTATCTGTCAATAGAGGCCCAAAAAAAAGCACTTCATGAAAATTCAATACCCATTTATTATCTTTTTTAAAAAAAGAGAACTTCCCGAACCTGACATAAGTTATCTACAACATTCTAACAATACACACAATGAAGAGTTTCTCCCTGAAATGAGGAATGAACCAGGAGACCCACTTTTCCTGTTTCTATGCAAACTTGATTGGAGATTCCAAGCAATGCAGTGAGGCAAGAAGATGAAATCAATGATTGGAAATGGAAAAATAAAACTGCCATTATTCACAGAAGATACAATTGTGTATACAGAAAATTCAATTAATCAATCAATTGAAAATCCACCAACAATTAGAATTCTTAAGTGATTTTATATAGATTTGATGAAAATCCTCCATGAATATTTTCATTTCTGTATAGTCCTGACATTCTAAGTAAGGAGGCAAGTGTGAATAGTAAAGGCCTTGGAAGGAAGAGATAATGTATGGTTCTAGAGAGATTGAGACACTTATCACTCTGGAGCCATTTGCTTACATTCCTGGATAATAAACCTAATCTCTGTTTCCTGCAGGGTGAACAGGCAGGTTTGCAGCAGCCTCATAAGATCAGAAGTTTCCAGGGACACCTGGGTGGCTCAGTTGGTTGAGCATCTGCCTTTGGCTCAGGTCATGATCCCAGCGTCCTGGGATCGAGTCCTGCATCGAGCTCCTTGCTCACCAGGGAGCCTGCTTCTTGCTCTGCCTTTCACTCCACCTGCTTAAGCTCTTTCCCTCTCACAAATAAGAAACTTAAAATCTTAAAAAAAAAAAAAAAGGGGGCGCCTGGGTGGCTCAGTGGGTTAAAGCCTCTGCCTTCGGCTCAGGTCATGATCTTAGGGTCCTGAGATCGAGCCCCGCATCGGGCTCTCTGCTCGGCAGGGAGCCTGCTTCCCCCTCTCTCTCTGCCTGCCTCTCTGCCTACTTGTGATCTCTCGCTGTCAAAGAAATAAATAAAAAATCTTTAAAAAAAAAAAAAAGATCAGGAGTTTCCAATGCTCAGTGTTGCTCAAGCTGCCCACAGACCTGTGTGGGCAGAATTCCCCTTGGCCCACTCTACCTCACTCCCATGAACTTAATGGGGGTGGGGAAGGGTGTAGCTAAAAAAAGTCATGTAAACATGTGTTGTGACTAATAAATTGTCAACAACCAGTGTGGCTCCTTTCCTTACTGATTAAGTTGTGGAAAAGTGGCAAGCAAATCTTAGCAACTGCTTGACCGTTTGATTTAATATTTAACAGCAAATGAGTCAAAATAGAATTTAACAAATAATACTATTTACAGTGGCACTAAAATATATCGAATGCCTAGGATATGTATTCCATGTTTTCTTCTAAAGCTTTTGCTTATTTTTGGCATTTAGATCTGCAATCCATCTGAAAGTATTTTTTGTGTAAAGTAGGCGGTCGGGTTCTACATTCAGATTTTAGTATGTAGTAATTAACCTGGCACAGTTTTTGAAAGATCATTCTTCTTCTTGCACTGCAGTGTCATCTTCAGAAGTCATGTCACTGAAAGTGTGTAGACTACTTACTGACTCTATTCTATTCCACTGGCCTATTTGTGTATCATAATTGTTTTTGATATCTTTGGGTGTAAGATCCCCAGTGCTCAGCTTCTTCAAGCTTGCCTTGGTTTTGTAAGGTCTTTGTGCTTATTCGAGAATGTATATGAAATATAGAATTTTAGGAGCACCTGGGTGGCTCAGTGGGTTAAGCCTCTGCCTTTGGCTGAGGTCATGATCTCAGGGTCCTGGGATCAAGCCCCGAATGGGGCTCTCTGCTCAGCAGGGAGCCTGCTTCCCCCTCTCTCTCTGCCTGCCTCTCTGCCTACTTGTGATCTCTCTCTCTCTCTCTCTCTGTCAAATAAATAAATAAAACATCTTAAAAAAAAGAAATATAGAATTTTAGAAGCCTGTTAATTTGCACAATTTGGGGGGATTTTGTTTGGGAATGCATTGTATCTTAGATTAATTTTGGCATTACTGACACATTCACAATGCTGAATTTTACAAAACCTGTCAAAGTCTCTCCATTTGTTTAGAATTTTATTTTGTTGTTGTATGATTCGTTTAATGTAGAAGTCTTTTATAAGCGGGCTTCTAAGAGACACACAGAAAGGAGTGTGCCACAGGAAGACAGAAGGAGAGACTGGAGTTACTCAGGCACAAGCCAAAGAACACCTTGAGCCACCAGAAGCTGGAAAAGGCAAGGAAGGGTTTGCCTTTAGAGCCTTTGGAGGGAGTACAGTTCAGTCAACACCTTGATCTTGGACTTTTGGCCTCCAGAACTGTGAGAGAATAAAATTTCTGCTGTTGTAAGACCCCCCAGTGTGTAGTCATTTGTTATAGCAGGCACAGGAGATTAATGCGGGGCCCTCCGGAGTGTGGGGTCCTGTGGGACTGCACAGTCCACGCACTAATGAAGCCAACCCTGATGGAGACATTATGATTGCTCAACGACAATTTAGACATCAACGATGACAATAAAATGAAATGGACTAAGACATATCAAATATGTTTAAAGCCATGAGCTGAAAACAATACTAAAGATCACCTTGAGGTCTGCTAGGTAATTAACCCATTGTTTTGGAAACTGATGAAAGAGGGAGAAGAGTTAAGAACTCATCTTTCCTCATCTATACAAACTGCATTTCAGAGTAATAGTTGAGAAAGGAAAGCTCTTCTCGATGGATGTATTCCAGCTAATAAATGAAGAAAGAATGACAGAATTAGAATATCACCATTTTTCACCCACTGTTGCATTAAGGATCTAGGCAAGAATCATCGAAGTTGATAACATGACACAACAGTAATAACAACACATTCTGTCTCTTGATTCAAGTTTATAATCCTGTCTTTGATGGAGTCATGCAACTGGGAAAAAAAAAGTCAAATCTGAAGCTGATCGATCATCTAGCTCTAACTAGCAATTTATAGGCAATATCAGAGCCAGAGAAACCTGTTGAAGGATGCCTTGAAAATGCAATCAGGAACCAGCAGTCTGTGTTTACGTGAGAAACTCAACAGTTCACAGAACATGTTTGCTTGTTTTGTTGTTGTTGTTTTAATAAGTAAACTACAAGAGAAACAAGAAGATAGGAGAGAAGACTTCCAGATTAGAAGAGACACATGGACAAAAAATGTATCATTTCTATTTTCTGTTTTGATACAAATAATAAACCATTTTCTTAAAAATCCTAATAGATTTTTTAGGTGAAACTTATTTGATAAACTGATCTTAAAAATTCATAGAACAAAAAGCAAAGAAGACGTGTGACAATTTTGAAGACAAACAACATAACATAGGCAATTTTTCTCCCACATATAAAGAAATTATTTAACTATCACATTGAAGATAGTGAGTATTGGCAAGAATGGCCAAATATTCAAAAAGTAAGGGCACTAGTCACACAGAAGGGCTTTAGCACTGATCCCAGAGCCTCTGGGTGTGCCAGATATTAATTCTTTAATTTCTAGGTCATGAGTGGGTTTGAGGAAGCAAGGTAGGGCGGTAGGAAAAGCTTACATTAGATCACGACCTCATCCCACACACAAAAAATTAAAGTCTAAATATTTTAAGAAACAATGTACAAAAGCAAAACTTTGAAACTGTTAGAGGAAATATAGAAACCATATTTTCACCTCAAAGAAAAGGAGTCTTAATTAATAAGAAAAACCTCTAAAGGAAAAGATTGACAATTTTGATTATAGTGAAATTTAAACTTCTGCATAAAATGATACCATGTACAAAATTTAAAGGCCCAAAGATAGGGAGAAGATATTTACTATCACATACATACATGTATGTTTAAAGGCAAGAGGTTAGAGAAATGGGAGGGAGAGCAAAAATTATAATAAATAGAAATGAAAAGCCAAATTATCAGTAAGTATATAAAAAGATTCTCAGACTCTCTTGTAATCCAGTAAATACAAATTAAAACAATAAAATGCCATCTCATTAGGCAAAATTTTTCAGAGTTAAAGACATGTGGGTTGAGTTATACAAAATTGCTATTTTTGTATATCAAAACTGATTACATATTGGCAATTTCACATGGTTGAACCAATGTATACCCTATAATCAAGTATTTCCTTTTCTGTGTATAACCCCTCTCACAGGGTTCTGTGAGAAAACTGTCCTATAAAAAAATAATTTGGGTAACAATTTTGTCCATTCATCCGGGATACATAGCTAGTTCCATTCTAGATTCATAGGAGAGAATTCATTCATTACATATGAGGGATGCTTGAGAGCAGGAGGCTTTAATTCTCTCCCAAAATCCTAGCTGAGAAGGGACAAAAAGAAACTCTTGCATATGTACACAGTAAGACATGTATTAGGATATTCAGTGAGCTTTGTTTTAACAGCGGACATTTTTAAAAATGTATATTTATGAATATATGTTCATATGATGAACAAATTAATACCATATTCACAAAACAATGAATGAGCCAGTTATATATGTGCCCAAACAGGTAAATTTCAATAGTATAAAGTGAAAAGGCAAGCTGCAAAAAAAGTATATAGAATATGATACTTTCACACAAATTTTAATAGCATACGAAACAATTGTATACATTATTTTTCCATAAACACATGTGTGTGACAAAAGTATAAAATGTAATTAATGGGAAAAGTCAGCTCAAGGTCAGCGCAGGCCTTACCTCCGGGAAGGGAGGCACAGGAAGATTTCAACAATAACTGTAAAATGTTACTATGTTATGACTTTATCTGTGAAAGGGATTTGCACTTTGTTAATTTATGTTCAGTCTAACTGTTACTTACATGGAGGGTTGTGTGATTACTTTCTGTACGTTTCTTTTTAAAACTTTAGAAGAAAAAAAGAGAGCTTAGCGTGATTGAAGATAAGAGCAGGTGCTCCCACTCGCCCAGCCCAACCACGTGCCTGCCACCTTGGGAAGAACCTTACATGCCTTATCTCACTTAATCGGCACCGAAAACCTGTGACAGGTACACCACAGTCTCCTTGTAGATAAATTAAGACCAAAGGCCTTGCCCACATTTCTAGTAAGTTAGAGTTAGAGCTGTCCCAACTACAAATAATTTCCTCCACAGCAATAGAAAAAAAAGAACAACTGAATTTCATGAAGTTATTTTAGGTTTTCTGAATTCATCCACTTAGTTATTCATTGAGTCTCTCAATCATTCATTCCTGCTCATGGCTAAGGCTAAGCTCTAACCCTTACAACTTGTGTAAGCTGGGGCTTTTTAATGTGATGACCCCATCTGTAAATGGAAACCCATTTATAAATGAAAACCCTTTTGGGTTGATGGCCGGACGAAAAACATATGTGTAGTACGAGCACTCGCTACATCTTGGTAACTCCCTATTTACTCATTCACGTACTCATTTGCGATTAACTACCTTGCTGGGTGTCAGTGATAAGAATCGGCTCTGAGAGGGATGTCTGGGTGCTCAGTAGGTTAAGCATCTGCCTTTGGCTCAGGTCACGATCCCAGGGTCCTGGGATCGAGTCCAGCCGTCGGTTCCCTGCTCACCAGGAGTCTGCTTCTCCCTCTTCCTCTGCCCCTGCTTGTGTGTTCTTTCTCTCTCTCTAGCATGCTCTCTCCCAAATTAAAAAAAAAAAGAAAAATCTTAAAAAAAAAATTGACCCTAAGGATGCAGAGATGAGGAATGAAACAGGATCTCTGACCTCACAGCATTTCTAATCTCCTGGGTAAGAGGCTCATATAAATGTACAATTGCAATGAAGTCCCACAGGGGTAAGTCCCGCGTCTAAATAAGGCACAGAGGGACACAAAGGTAGATCGTGCCGCATGTTGGAGAGACAAAAAGAATATGAGGAAGGCAAGAAAGTCTTCAAAAAATTAAAAATGATGTTTGAGTTGAGTCTGGGAAAATGCATCAGTTCCAGCCTAGCTGAGAAGGAGAACTCATTCAAGCAGAAGAAAGAGCATCAGCAGAAGCAGGCAGCTGAGGCATGGTCCGGCCGGCTTAGTGAACTGTCGGGATGTTGGGGGAGAGATGTGAGATGCCAGTGTTGAGGGAAAGGATTGGAAAGATCCTTAAGGAGCAGAGCATGAAGGATCCACGTGCCATACCTCACTCGGTTTGGGATTTTTATCCTAAAGGAAATGGGGAGACACTGAAGGATTTTAAACTCTGTAGAGATTTTTGGGTGGGGGACGTTACTCTGGCAGCTGAGATTCTATGCTTACACATTTTTGTGATCATGTAATTCTCATATCCCTCCCCTCACTAACTGTAAAGTCCATTAGGGTACTGATCATCAGTATTGCCCAACGTGATGAGCGCCCCAACACAGTCGATGGTAGGGATCTCAAGAATATTTATTGAAAAAATGGAGGAGGTGAGATTAAAAATAGGAGGCAACTGAAATAGTCTGCAGTAGGGGCCAGGGGAGATCACTAGGATCTTTCCATCATGGCAGTGGCTGCAGGGCTGGAGGCAGATAGGAGAGACACCAGGAAGTGAAGTAGTGAGGGTTATGGAGGAATTGGAAAACAAGGGAGCAGTGTCAGTCTTGGGAGATTCTATCTTGGGTGACTTGATGAATGGTGAGTGCTATTGACGGAGCCCAGGGAAAAACGGAGGTTGTGCAGGCTCATGCACACAGGAAGTGGATCATCTGCACTGCGATGGGGAGAGGGAAGCCAATGTCAGATTCGATTATTTTCTTTCTCCTTTTACACTTTTACAAAGAAATAAAAAATAGGAGAAGACATTTGAATGGAGATCATTGTTCCCTGTGAATAAAAGGTTCTGATATGTATATTTTAAAAGACCAATGCCACAAAGGTGAGCAACATTTGAAGGAAAAGAAATATCATGGTAATTGGGAAGGAATGGAGGCCATTTTTTTAAAAAACCTAAGATGGAAACATTTGAAAAATCTTGACATAATGGGACGAAATTAAGGAGGAATGAATTATAAATGTGAGATGAAATTTGTGTGAAAGCAGCATCATAAGGAAGAAAGAGTGAAGAATCTATTTAATAACGCTTTAACCTGAAAATGATGACTAGGCATTGCTTTAAGATAATGGGCGCTGTCAAACTTCCAGTGGGAGCAATTTGCCAGGTCTTTTCAGTTAATAGAGGTTTGAATCCAAATTAGGGTGCCCCTGCTCAGAGAATCCAGAAGGTGTCCCAGTGGGAGTAAAAGGCCTTGCACATCACATTAAGGGAGCCCTGATCCCATCAGATTTTAGCAACTTTTAAAATGAAAATCTAGGTGCTGCGTCTGGAATTCTGCTTACCATTAATGGCTCAACTAAGAGATTCAGACCCTCTTTCAACTGTAAGTACCAAGTGATGACCATCTCAACATTTTCTTCTGATTTTTTAAAAGCTCCTGGCCAACCTTTATTTTTCTTTAAAGAATTTATACACATCTACCTTCTCTGGAAAGGTTGCTCTCATTTTTTTGTTTTGTTTTGTTTTAGTTTTTTTAAGATTTTATTTATTTGACAGAGACACAGCGAGAAAGGGAACACAAGCAGGGGGAGTGAGAGAGGGAGAAGCAGGCCTTCCGCTGAGCAGGGAGCCCAATGCGAGGCTCGATCCCAGGACTCTGGGATCATGACCCGAGCTGAAGGCAGACGCCCAATGATTGAGCCACCCAGGCGCCCCAAGGTTGCTCTCGTTTTATGAAAGAAAAATAATTAAAGTTCCCCTTCATACCTCTAACTCCCTCTCTGCCCAGCCCCCACACAATGGACATTCAAGTCTCCATAAATTGCAGAATAAATATTGAGCAGTGCAATTCTGTTTACTGTGGGACTAATGCTCTGTGTTACTATCCATTCCTGTTTCAGGTTGTACCTTGTGAAATGGTATCCAGCTGTGCCTTGTAGGTGTGGATGTGCGACAAATGGATATATTTAGCGATGACAGTACAATTGGTGCCTTTTCCTCACCCTGTGATGTCATAGCACCTAATCAACGGCATAATTTCTGGACAACTGTCCACCTATGCCCATTTTTACTTTGAATACAATCAGAATAAGCCAGAATACACTAGTATCACTGTCACTTCCTGAGATCCGTTAAACACAAAACGTGACTATATGGGCCCCAAAGAACCCCACATGAAATTTCTGCAGTAATTAAATTTCTGTCTCCCATAGTTTCACATGGAGAACTTTGTGAGTGGGTGTAATCCCAACCGGCTTACCTCCACACAGACTTTCCTGGCAATGTTAAGAGCATTTTATGAAGTGGCAGGATATAAAGTAAGAGCAGAAGGAGCAAGAATTTATCTTCTTCCCCAGCACTGGGAAGGAGGATTTGAAAGGTGAATCATCCAATGGGCAGCAGCAGTGACTCTGTCATCTGTGTTTCCCATTAGTTGGGATTTTTAGTGAAGTCACACTAACAAAGCACTTGGCACTGGACAAGTCTGGCCCTACCACCAGGACCATAGGCCCTGGGGGTACACAGTTCAGTACACAAAAATAACACAAATCAAAGCCCCTGCATAACTCATCACCACTTTTTACATGAATTAATTACCCTTTCATACATCTTATATTGCAGATTGAGGCATTGTAGGTTGTATTAGTCAAGGATCTCCAGAGAGGCAAAACCAACAGGGTGAATATAGATATACATATACATAACATACACCAATATTGCATATATACGCAGTCTGAGCCCAAAGGCTCTCTGCTTGCAGAATTCCTTCTTGCTCTGGGAAAGCCAGCTTTCACGTTATTGAGATCTTCAACTGATTAGGTGAGGCCCACCCACATTATGGAGGTAATCAGCTTTACTTAAAGTCTACCAGTTTAAAAGTTAAACTTATCAAAAAAAAAAAAAAAAAAAAAAAAAAAAAAACCAACTTCACAGCAAAATCCAGAATAACGTTTGCCAAAATATGGGCACTGTGACCCAGCCAAGACATATAAAATTAACCATCATATGAGTTATGTTAGTTATGTCATTTGGTTTCATTTGTTTGATTCATTCATTTATTTTTCTTAGATGAACTCAGACAATTTTTTCAATAGAAAATTGAAATTTTTCAATAGAAAAATTTTTTCAATAGAAATTGAATATTTTTCATATTTTTCAATAGAAAATCATCTTAAATGAGTGAGAGGGAAGATCTCAGAGAAAAATCTAGGGGAGTTGAGTTCCAGCTTTGCCTTGAGCCCTCTGCTGGGTGCCTCATAAAACTCCTTTCACTCAAACCCACACCCACACTTTGAGGTATGTATCATCTTCCTCATCTTTCAGACCCCAAATCTAGGACTTGGGTAGGTTAAGCGATCTCCCCAAGGTCACCTGCTGGTGAGGAGGGACATAGGAATATTACCTCAAATCTTTCTGACTGCATTGCCCCGTCATACCTCCAATATGGTACACTGTTGACAGAAGAGCCCTGACTGTATATGTGCACCTAGAATATTTTTACACCGCCATATTGCCTCTTGAGATGTCTGCCCTGCTCTGAAGACAGCGGATAAGGTTAGTAGACCCAAGCCCCACGATCAAGACATTACATGACACAAACAATGACAAAGTTAATGATACATGACTGAGAATCACAAATTCTCATCTGTGCTCTCATTCATGACCAGGATAGTTACTTATTCATTCACTTTATTATCTCTTTGCTCATTCCAGATGTCACAAGAAAGTGGCCTGAGGGCTAAATTTGATTTGCAGACAAGTTTTGTTTGAACCCCTTACCCTCAGTCCTGCACTGTGTTTTGAATGTTTTTAGTTACCAACATTTCAAAGATCAAGAGCTTTCACATCTTTAAAAAAAAAAATCTATTTCCTGGTTTCCTTGCAACTCCAAGAGATTTGGCAACGCTGGGTCACAATTCCCACATTGTGAAGGGAAGCAGTAGGAGCAAGCACTTCTAAACAGACTTTGACTCTATTTCATCCCAGTGCCCACCCGGCTCACGTTGCTTTTTTATATTTCCTTCCTGCATATCCCCTATGCCCTTTCAAGTTTATTTATATTCCACCCCTTGGGAGAAAAAATGTGTGGAGGTAATGCTGAGACTGGGACAGGATAAACAATTTTCTTCACAATTCAGAAGTCAGTGTATCCAATAGGACCAAGAAATTATTTTGATTCCTTTCTTTTTAGGACATTCTCAGGGCCCATGAATCAGGTTGAAGCTCTTGCTTCTGCTCTCTAACCTGAATAATATCAGAGAGCCCTTACTTGAAGACCTCAGGGAAATTTGTTCTTTTGTTGAACAGTTACAATGCTTAGGAAACTTCTCATTAAAATGCCTCCCCCCCCCATAAAATCTGCCATCCACTGGTTCTATCTCCAGTTCAGTCCTTGGGAGCCCTCTTCACCTGACAACTCATCAAATACTTGGGGGCAGCTCTCCTATCTCCTCTAAGCCTTAAGCACCTGACGTTTCTCACAAAAAGTTGCCTGTGTTCCCCACAGGGAAACATGCTTGGTTTCAAAGTGTGTGACATGGTCAGTGATGTAGAACTCTATCAGAAGCAGGGGAAGGATGCCTGAAGATCTCCTCTTTTTACAGTGTTATATCTTAAGAACATGGAAGTTCTGACAATGAAAGATAATCTTCCAAGCTCTCCGGACTGGATTCCCTGAGGCGTTTACGCAGGAGGATGCCTTAGTGGGCAGAAACTATGTCTCTACCTCTGAACTACAGAAATGTCCCGCAAGTTTCCAGCTTCACAATGTGCTTTGGATACTTCAGCCTTGTTGATAAGTATGTGTTCTCATAACCCAAACTCAGTTCAAAAGAGAAAATAATTATTATATGGTTTCGCTTATTTGTGGAACATAAGGAATAACATGGAGGACATTAAGAGAAGGAAGGGAAAATGAAGCAGGGGAAATCAGAGGGGGAG
This sequence comes from Potos flavus, assembly GCA_028534135.1. Taxonomy (NCBI): domain Eukaryota; kingdom Metazoa; phylum Chordata; class Mammalia; order Carnivora; family Procyonidae; genus Potos; species Potos flavus. Next base: position 72,982,295 of record CM052895.1, on the reverse strand, counting down.
ACAAACCGTGAGAGACTACGAACTCCAGGAAACAAACAGGGTTTCAGAGGGGAGGGAGGGTGAGCCCGGTGATGGGTACTAAGGAGGGCACAGATTGCATGGAGCACTGAGTGGGGTACATAAACAATGAATCATGGAACACTACATCAAAAATTAATGATGTATTGTATGGTGACTAACATAACATAATTTGAAAAAATGAAAGGGAAAAGAATGGAAAAAAAAAAGGAATCTAAGACGACAAATTCTGAATTTCCTCTAATTTTCCAGAGGTGAATCTCAAGAGCATATATGTTTGTGCTAAATATCTATCTGTGACAGTCCTATCGAAAGGAGTGTTACCCCACATTAGGGATACTTGCCAAACAGACTGAGTACCAAAGATATCCCCTATCAGGGAGGACAGATAGAAATTTCTACAAGCAGGAGGGGTACAGTGGAAATATGAGAGGGGCAAGGAGATAGTCACTGTCCTTCTGTGTGTATAATTTCACATATAACAAATAGGGGTCTAGTTTTTAATTCATAGTTACTATTTATGCAGCTTTTAGGAAGTTAAAAATCTAAGAGAAACAAAGATGGTGATCTTTTAAAATAAAACTTGTACACAATAGAAACCAATGTTAGAACAATTTGTGGGGTCTCTAATTATACAAAGGTTTCAGATTTTGATGAAAGGAGAAAAGTTTAGTATGAATTAGTAAAAGCTTCTTTCTACTTGGAAAGAAAACATCAGAGTGAAGTTTCTCAGGCAAAAGTTGGGTGACCATAACCTTTCTCTTTCAATAGATTATCTTCTGGCTACTGCTAGAAATAAATATAAAAGGCAATTTAAAGATGAAAAGAAAAATCTATCTGAATTAAACAGAAGAATCAAGGTCCCAAGTTTCCTGAGTGAAGTATATTGTAGTTCCTGAACCAAAGCATTAACGGCTAAGATCTCAAAAAGATATAGCAAACAAATCGGGTTATATAACTTTCCTTTTCTGATAGCAAATGCCTGGCACTAAATTTAGCAGGAGGGTACTGGCCATCTCTGAGATTCAGAGAGGTCAAGGACATACCTAAGTTCACACAGCCAGCAAGTGGCAGAGTCAGACTTAATGTCAACATGTCTGACTCCAAGGAACTATAATAAGCTTACCTGTTGGGGCGCCTGGGTGGCTCAGTGGGTTAAAGCCTCTGCCTTTGGCTCAGGTCATGATCTCCGGGTCCTGGGATTGAGCCCCGCATTGGGCTCTCTGCTCAGTAGGGAGCCTGCTTCCTCCTCTCTCTCTGCCTGCCTCTCTGCCTACTTGTGATCTCTCTCTCTCTGTCAAATAAATAAATAAATCTTAAAAAATAATAATAATAATCTTAACTGTTTCCACAATTGCGGAGAAATGCTAAGACTCAATTCTAGGACTTTTCTTTGTACTATAATGGAAACTGACTCTCTTTCACAGGTGCTGGCATAATATGAGCCTGAAGTTCCAGGATCCACCAAGTAAGCCTAAGAATAAGGGAAACATGAGGAAAAAGGGCAGGAGCAGCTGCCCAACTCCCGAGAGCGCTGCTCACACAGTTTTCCATGTAACAGGAGTTACACGACACAGAGGTCCTGACTCAGAAACTGATCTGATGACATCACTTAAGCACGGAATAAAGCCCCTCCAAAAACATTTCTACTCTTGGAGTTAGTCAATTATGGGAGCCAATAAGTTTTCTTTTTCACTTAAGGTAGGTCATAAAGTACGTGTAATTTATACAGTTACTTTATAAGCCTCTCATAAACACTAAACAAGGTAATGGATATGGAGTGTCTAGCTTGTGTTGACGATATAATAGGCACAGTTTAACGTTAGCTCTCTTCCTCTCCCAAATGTTTCTACTTCATTAAATCCTCACTTAAATTGGACGCTATACATTAAATAGTTATTAGTAATTCCAGTAAATGTGATTAACTCAGTTAATTACCATTTCTTCTCTGCTACTGTAGGGGTCTTCATCTACTTCTGCCCTCTTATGCTCAATTTAGAAAGAAAGGAAGGGAGGGAGGGAGGGAAGGAGGAAGGAAGGAAGGAAGGAAGGAAGGAAGGAAGGAAGGAAGGAAGGAAGGAAGGAAGGAAGGAAGGGGGAGTAGGAGAGAAATGGGGGAAGGAAGGAGGAAGGGGAAAGAAAAAAAACAATCAGCACAGAAAATCTCCAGCCATATGCACAATCTCTCTCTCTCACCTCCCTCTGCCTACGTTGGAAACATGGACTTGGACTTTTAGAACAAAGTATGAATTCCCCTGTATTCATCTGTATTGTGTGGCTGAAAATAACAGAAACAAAATTCAAAGAATCAAAAAAAAAATTAAAGGTGACTTACTGGATCACAGCCCCAAAGTACAGAAAGGAAGGAGTAGAGTGTCCCTAGGAACACAGGACTGAAATAAGGTAAAGCATTCTCACTGTCTAGCTTACACCCTCTCCCCATGTCATCTCCACTTCTACCCATTTCTCATCTTGGCTTCTATCCTCACTGACTTCATCCTATCAGCTATCTTCCACATTGTGGGGGATCTGGCAGCTTTGAAGTCATATCTCCGCAGGACATGGCCCACGGGAAATAGAGAGCTCTTCCTTTCATCCTTTCAACTTCAGCAAACAGCACCGATTATATAGGCTTGGTTCACAGACCCACCAGTTAGGCCAGAGAGGTAAGGGCTGTAGGTATCAAGTCTTGCAAAATCAGATTGAGTAGAAGAGGACCAGTTAGGGGAGTGGGTGCTATTAATAAAGAAGAGATGCTGTACGGAAACAAACAACAGTTGTTCCCCGCATCTACTTTCATCTCTTGGAGCTTGGAGTGAGCCTTAGGCTTAGGTGGCCGACGCATGCTCTCTCTCTCCGTGGTGAGCCCCATCAGGGTCTGAGTCTACAAAATCAAAGTTGTCTTGCAAGCCTCATGCAAAGACAGATACACAGAGACTCCCTAAAACCTCAAGCCCCCAAACCCACAGGGCAGAAGATCCCCAGGAAACAAAAAAGATGCATTTTTTTTATTCCTACTCTTGCCCAAGTTACTAGTCCTTTTCCTAGAGGACGTCCTTTCCTAGAGGATTCCTAGAGTCCATTTCCTAAAGGAAATGAAATTGTTGATTGACAAGTATGTCTGCCAAACCTCTATCCCAATATGACCAATCATTTCACTGCATCTCAGTCTTGTGGGTCTATGTCACCCAACTCTTGTGTTTGTTTTAATCTCTCTGAGGTCTGGCCCCATATTTTCCCCCACCATGCCCCTCCAAGGCTCTTCCTGGAGGAAGCTGCATGAAAAGGACGTCCAAAGAAGCCCAAATGAGTGGCTTTAGCTCATGCTGATATCTGTCAGGACAAGCCAGCCCTTCTTTTCCTCATTGTCAGCTCACTTGAACTGTGGGCATAGTAATAAATGAGAAAAAAAATGGCCTGTAGCACAAACACATTGTACACTAGCTTTACAGTGTAATTTAAAAGAAAGATAGGAAGATAAAATATATTTTTTTGATAAAATATATTTTTTAAAGTAAAAATAGATGCTTCTTAATTCAATATTCAAGCACATGATATCAATTTAATACACAACTATGGCAATGTTTTCTTTTTATAGAGTTTTAAATATTTAAAACTTTGAAAAAAGAAAAATAAAACACCTATAATCTACCACCCAGCACAATTACTTTAATTCTTATAGGTGTTCACTCAGTCTTAAACATCGATTTTAAATTGCCTTAACTAGGGGCTACTGGGTGGCTCAGACAGTTAAGCATCTGACTCTTGATTTTGGCTCAGATCATGATCTCAGGGTCATGAGGATCGAGTCCCATATCGGGCTGTGCCCTCAGCAGGGAGTCTGCTTGAGATTCTCTCTCCTTTCTCCCTCGCCTCCTCCCTATCCCCTTGCTTTATCTCTCTCTCAAATAAATAAATCTTAAATAAAATAAAATAAATTGCCATAACTATATTTTTGATACCCCTTAATTTCATTCAAAACCAATCTTAGACAATTTTCTGAAAATACATGGTCCCACTGGTAATCATGCATGGTAACAAAACAACTTCTTTGCTGTGTTAGCATGCTGGTGAATACATACCTTAATCTGCACAATTCCTAGCTTCAGGCAAAAAATTGGGCAAAAATATATAGAACAAAAAGGTGAAGGTCAGAAATATCAGCAGGAGGATTTGATTTCAGTTGAAACTTTTTTAAAAGCGGTATATAATCACATACTCATCAAAGTGTGGTTTGCAAGTGTGTGTAGGGCAATAGAGGTCTCTTCCAGTCTTATCTCTAACGGTGTCAAGAAAGGGATTGTAATCAGATGAAGTGTGATATTGATTGTGCCTAGTCTGAAAGCTGAATAAGTGATCAAAAGTATGAACCATATGGAGGGCTACTTATTTCTATCCTAAAGGAAAGTTCTGGATAAAAATGACTTGTTCCTGCAGTCTAGGCTAGTCTGCCTACTGGCTGTGATTATCTATCTTCCTGCCTATCTCACTCTGTAAGGAATAAGAACTTTGAGAGCTGGGATGGCCGTTCCATCATCTCTGCCTATTACTTTCCCCGTAGCCCCAAGGACTCAGTGTGGTCTGGCTCCAGGCATGGGCCTCTTCAGGGCCCAGGATACAACCATCTCCAACTCATCAGTCCAACACCCACCTCTTTATTCCCCCCCATTAAATTGCTCCTCCCCCAGTTGGCCCCATTCTACCATCTCAGTACTGGACAGCTTATTATTCAAATCCCTGAGGCCAAATCCTACAAATATCCTTAATTTCTCTTTTTCTTTCCTTTCTAAATAGCAAATCTACCCAAGTCTACTTTCAAAATACATCAGAATTTACTACTGCTCACCACCTTACTGCTACTCTCTTGCCCCAGGATGATACCAATAGTCTCCTAACTAGTCCTAGGCTTCCGCCTTTACTTTTGCTCTCTTCCCACCCAACAGAGCTTGTTCTCAACACAGAACCCAAAACCTAAGTCAGATCATGTCAGTCCTCTGCCCCAAATCTCCCATGGTTCTTCATCTCCTCCAGAAAAGAAGCCAAAATCCTTTCAGTGGCCTACAAGACCCTCCATTATCTGCCCCCAATATCTCTCTGATCTTCTGCCACTCTGCCCTTTCTGGAGGCATGCCAGCCACACTGACTTCCTGGATTCTCCTTGAATGTGGCAGGCACATTCCTGCCTCAGGAATTTTACTCAGTTTCCATGGTTGAAACACTTTGTACCCAGGTATTTGTATGACTCACTCCTTCACCTCCTTTAGGTCTTTGCTCAAATGCCACCTTCTCTGGGAAGTCTTCCCTGCTTACTCAACTTAAAAATCACAACTCCCTAGCACCCTTCCTACTTAATTTTTCTCCATAACTCCCATGATCATTTGACATACCGTAGAGCTTAATTATTTACCACCTATTTATTTTCCTTTACTAGATTTTAAGTTTTACAAGGACAGACAGTTTCTGGTGAGGTTGCTGCTTAATCCCTACTTCCTGGCCCATGTTACTAATTATGTCTTTTGAAAGGACAAATGGTTGGTTGGATAGATAGATGGAGAGATGGGTGAGTGGATAATTGAATGACTGAACTAATGCATATATTAGGTCATTTCATTTTAAATTATATATAAAAAAGTAAATCATGTCAAAATATCCTACCCAAATTTCAGGGTGACTTAGTGTAAGAACTGATCTCGATGCTAGGCTGTCAGACTAAAGAGCCGTGTTCTTTCTATCCTGCTAATTTCAAAACACCCTCTAGATTAAACTTCAGATTTGGAAAAGCATTAGGATTAAATGATTTGGGTGAATAATTACCTCTTTGTACACAGCACTTATGACAAGCAAGCAAGTAAAAATATTTAGGACAGAAAATGTATCCTAATCAGTTTCAGGACATAAAACAGATTAAAATTCCAACCAACTAACCAGAAGAAAAGGGAGAGAGAGAGAATAAAATACATACTGAGGGATGATTGTTCTTGTCTGGCTTTCTATCCTGATAAAAATTAATCAAATTTTCCATGTTTTATTTTACTCCACATTGTAGGGATAGAGAGTATGTGCAACTCAGTGTCATCCTTTCCAATTTCTGATCGATAATATTTCATGGCCTTTCAGGATTAGTAGAGACTACAGTTGGTTTCTCAGGGACATGCCTAATAAGCAAGAGGAGCTGACAGATGGCTTTGATGCAGATGACTGCCTGAAAAGAGATGGTCTTCAGAGAACACGTCAGATCTTATCATTTCATGATAGGATGATGTTTTTTATTCGAGTGAAAATATATTGGTCTGAATCTTTTGCTTTGTCCCTTTGAGGATAAAGGCAGGAAGCACATTGCCAGGATATCTATAGTTTGTGGTGTAGGCTTAGATCTGCCCCTGTCCCCCCACCCCAGGCATTAGTCATTCCTCTTTGCTGTACAAGTTGGGGCTGTCCCTCCTTTCTGGAGAGCTGCTCTTAGTTAGAGCCATGTTAGACTGAGGCTTAGAACTAGTGAGTTTGTCTTGACAACAAGGAAGGATAAAAACTAAGGGAATGATTACTGTCTCAAAACTAGGAGAAGGGCACCTGGGTGGCTCAGTGGGTTAAGCCTCTGCCTTCGGCTCAGATCATGATCTCAGGGTCCTGGGATCGAGCCCCGCATCGGGGCTTCCCCCTCTCTCTGCTTGCCTCTCTGCCTACTTGTGATCTCTCTCTCCGTCAAATAAATAAATAAAATCTTTAAAAAAAAAAAATAGGAGAGAAGATGAACATGAAAGTAGACCCCCTTTTATTATCATGCAGCTCTGGACTGTGTGTGTGAAGCCATGTATTGTACAGGGCAATTGGGAGGAACTGGACAGACAGGTATATGGGAGTGATTACTGCTTCAAAGCTAAGCATGTGGAGATGGCAAGAAAGTGAGTACATGGAGTTATTACATTGTGTTTTGTTTTGTTTAAACATTCTGTAATTTTGTATTGGGAACGAACAGAAGTGGGGAGAACTGAACAAATATATGACTATTATTTTCAAAAATGTGCTGAAATAGCCAAAAGCAAAAGGGTAAAAGTATAGCATCTCTCAATTCCCTGGGAGGCTTGCTTTAGTCCAAATTTTCATAAAAAGCTTTTAGGCTATTACATTGATTTATGCATATATAAATGCTACTATTTTGTAGTCTTTTATTAATAACTGAGAAGAATTCATTTTCCCTCCATCTCCCTACTCCCACACACAAATATATTTTTGTTGTAGGTGTTTGGGTTTATCTTGTATTTTCTCTGCTTTTCCACTTTCCCCCATCATTTAAGACCCCCCCTCACGCCACATTCACAGATCTTAGCGAATTTCAGTTGTGTTCTCACTCAGGAGGAAGAATCTAATTTCAGCAGACAACTGCTCTTAGAGCTGTGAGAAGGGGCCCCTATCCTAGGGCTAATTATTCAGGCATTAGAGTAAGTGCTTATCCTTCTTGAAACATTCTCCATCACTTTACTCTAGACAAGATTTCATTGTAAATCTACTACTTTTACCTGTTACACTTATGGGTGGCTCTTGCCAGCCACTGAACGGGAAGATGCTTATCTACCTGAGGGCTCGCCGCTAGTGAGTCATCTTACTGAAAGCTGTCCAGGCCTTCCTCGCTTAGCTCTCAAACCACCCGCTGTCCTTTCCTACTCACTTCCGATTGCCTTATTTCTCATCAATCATTATTAGAGGAAATGAGTTCCTTTTAAAACACTAATGTAACTTCTCATGAGGGAAAAGAGTGGAGCCCTCTTACCATATTGCCATTACCTTTATCATAATAGTTCAGATTCAGATGAGAAATGGTGTGGTGGACTGGAAGGAGCAGTGGCCTTAGAGTCAGATCTGAGTTCTAGGAGCAGATATGCCCCCACCTGGCTCTTTACCCTTAGCCAAGTCATTGACCTTATAGGCTTTAGTTTTTGCAACCAAGATTGAAAGGATTTTATCAGATCAGCTTTTTCAAGAAGTATGTCCTACAGAAAACTAGTGTCACATAGTAAAAACATTTTTTCAAGTTTAATATTTCATCACATTCAACAAAAATGTGCTGAAAGCCTTCTGTATTCTAGGAAAATAAAATAGGGCAAATGATCCTGAGTGCCGCGTGAAGAGAAAAAAAAAAGGCAGAAAATACAGAACAAAGGGCAAAGGATGGTGGAAAATGTCACGACAAGGTAAAAATACTGGAGAACTAAACTGAGAGTAGAGGCAGAAGAGGTCAGGGCAATATTTGAGAAGATGCTATTTGAAAGCTTTCAAGGACTAATCTGAGCCAGCAATCCAGAGATTCAAGAAACCTAGTGCATCCAAATAGAACACATTAAAAGAAATCTCAAGCTTAAATCCATTATAGTAAAATTGTTGAAAATCGACAAGGTGAAAAAGATGCCAGGAAGGAAAAAAAAAAACAACAACCCAGATCGTAAACAAAGAAAGAAATTAGACAGCTAACTTCTCAATACATCAGTAGAGTCCTGATAATGGTGGAATGACATCTTCAAAGTCCTCAAAGAAAATGCCTGGCGATCTAAAAGTCTATATCCTGTGAAACATCTTTCAAGAAAAGAGTAAAAATTGGGGCAACTGGGTGGCTCAGTCAGTTAAGAGTCTACCTTCAGCTGAGGTCATGATTCCAGGGTCCTAGGATCAAGTCCCACATCGGGCTCCTTGCTCAGTGGGGATCCTGATTCTTCCTCTCCCTCTGCAGCAACCCCTGCTTGTGGTCTCTCTCTCTTTCTGTCAAAAAAAAAACAAAAAACAAAAACAAAACTTAAAAAAAAAGAGTAAAAATGAAGACATTTACAGACCTAGGAGAGTTCATTGTTAGGACACACCCATTAAAAGATCACCTCAAAAGTAGGTACTTTAGGCAGAAAGAGATTCTAGATGTAAGCTTTGAGATGCAGGATGGAATAAAGGGAACCAATATTAATCAACATTCATTGTATCAAGCAGTAATAATAATGTCAACTTTTTTAAAGTAATTTAAAAATATAACACAATAACCGAAGTCAAGAGGGGGACAAACAGAATTTAACTTTGAAGAGAACTGGTATTACTGGAAGGAGCCTCAATATTCCGACTAATTTTAAACTTCAATGATTTAAGTATATTTGGTACAATTCTAGGGAAACCTCTAAAAGAAAGCAACAGCACATGTAACTTCCAAATTAGTAGAGGGGAAAACAGAAGATAAAAATTACTCATCCAATCGAGAATAAAAGGCAAGAAAGGAAAAGAAAAAAACAACCCCAGAATAGTCCTGGCACATAGTAGATAGTTTTAAAATATTGGCAAGATGAACGGCTGCATTCATGAAGGAAGGGCTGGGTGAATGCAACGTCGACATTCCTCTTCTGAGGATACCAGGTAAGAAAGAAAGCAGTTCCAGGATACTGCCTAGGTTAGAGGTTGTGATTTAGAGATAAATGAGTTTGCTAAAGCGGCACACACCAGTATTTGTCCTGAATTGTACACAGCCCCTTTGAAATCTTGCATGTGAATCCTCTTTCCCGTATCTCCGAGTTCCCTTCCCCTTGAGGTGAGTCAGCTGAAAAGGCACCATCTGCGTTCCACAGCTCTGATGTATGTTTGGTGGCACCCCAGGATTTCCCCATTCCCCACATGTTTAGGCAAAAGTCATTTTAATTTTTCACTTCATTTCAGTATTTCTGAATGCTACTTACCACGTAAGATTGCATTTTCAGACTGCCTTGATCAGTAAAGGATTTTTGGTTGTGCTGGTCCCTCTCTCTACTAGATCCCCAGGCGGAACAGCTGCAAAACTTAATCTAGCTTTTGGTAATGAATTCATTCATCTTATTTGTATGCAACTCAGGTAGACTAACCCCAACTTTAAAGGAAAATGAATGCTGATCTTTTTAAAGAGAGTGAATATGGAGCAGCCTGATCCCTGAGAGGCTCCAAGAGATTGAAGTTGTTCAAGTCTCATCCCCTCCACCCCACCCTGCCCCAGCCTTAAAGGGTAAAGCCGTACAATCGTGAAAACGATTTGACCATCCCGTCAATCAAAGACACTGCACAAACCTCATTCAACCAGGCTGATGAGCCAAACAGACTTCTCTTGGGATGGTAAAAATCAGCAGCTTTGCTCAGTCTCTTCATCCTTCTGAGCCTCAATTTACTCATCTGTGAGTTAGGATGCGATTAAACATAAGCATCTACATCCCTGCTTCTCACATCTTTGGGTGCATCGGAATTACCCAGTGTCGTGTATTGGTTTGTTGTGATTTCAAATCCACTTGTTTATGACTTAGGTGACATCGTTTTGATCTCCTTGTTCAAGGCTTAAGTGACGTTGTTTTGATCTAAGGGAAAATTGAGGAGACCGTGTCAAGATGATATGGGCAGGATTGTCGTCCTACTGAATGCTTATCCATACGACCGTGCGGAGGAGCTACTGTGACGTAAGGCATGTTCAAACTTTAAATACCAAGAATTGATGAGGACTTACCAAGAGTGTTGTCTGGGCAAGGCCACTCTTTGCTGATCTAAATAACTCTCCAAAAGACCTTGAGATCCTTGTTCCTGCTGTAGTGAGGGCTCTATTGGTCTGCAGGGCTGTCAGAGCAGGCAGCAGACTCAGAGGGAAGGGACATCTGTTTCGGCTTAGCAAGGCTACTCCTTGTAGGCAATGGTGCAAGCCATGTTGGGGGTCACTGGACTAATAGTAACCTTCGGAGCAGCCCACCCTGCCTTCCAATGCCAGTGCCATCACCCACTAGAGAAGTGCCCCAACAGCAAGGGGCAGCCAGAAGCTGATACATAGCTTTTAGTTGGAAGGACTGATTCTACCAAGAGAAGAGACACCTCAACTAAGTTTGGACTTTCTTTCATCTCCTCTTTGCCTAGAACAATAGTGCAATTACTCTATCATTGGTCTGGAGTGCTATTTCTTTATTGGTTCATTAAGAGACATTACCCTATGTGCTTCTGGCTCTTGAAATGTTACTATTAAAAATTATAATTCCCGCAGTAAACCTGTGCTAGCTAAATTACTGGAAAGACAGATCTCAGTCTCTGGGCATAATTTGCCCCACAAAAATATCCAGAGAGCCTGTTAAAATACAGACTGCTGGGCTCACCCCCCGAGGTTCTGATGTGATAGTTCTCAGGTGGAACCCAAGAATGTATATTTCTAACAAGTTCCCAGGTGATGGTGATGCTGCTGGTACACAGACCACACTTTGAAAACATTGACCTTTAAATCTCCTTTTAGTTTTATTACTGTACTCTAGAGTAGTGTAAAATTCAAGTTATAGAAACTTGTATTTTAAAAATTAATTTATTTTATATATATATTTTTAAATTAACATATAATGTATTATTTGTTTCAGGGGTACAGGTCTGTGAATCATCAGTCTTACACAATTCACAGCACTCACCATACCACATACCCTCTCCAGTGTCCATAACCCAGCCACCCTATCCCTCCCCCTCAGCAGCCCTCAGTTTGTAGAAAATTGTACTTTAATGTTAACTTTATATGTAAAATAACTTTTGCTAATTTTTATAACCGCGTGTATTATTGGACTATGTTGATGCACCATAGTTAAGAACAAGCTACAGTTACTCTCATCATTTGCCTTTGGCAGTTGACAAAGAACCTTGGTACACATTTTATTTTTCTCTTCAAGTGAACATTTAATATGCATGATCAGTCTCCCAACTATGCAGTGAAAGTGGCCATTTATGTGTTCATGGGTACCAGAAAGAAATGTTCGATTTCAGAAATACGCTTACTTGCCCAGTTCCTTACTTCTAGAATGCATTAATTCCTCTGGAGGAAGACTGAAGTTCTATCAAAATGCAAATGTCCTAGAATATACTATAAGTACACAAACAAACAAATCTCATCACTCAATCACCTATTACTGCAAGCGATTTTCTCAAATCATTTCACAAGCCCCAAATGTGATAGGAGCAGGAAGGTGAAGTCATAGGCGTGATTCACCAGAGGTGGCCTCATCATGACAGGAAAAGGACATGCATGTTGGAAAAGTTCAACACCTAAAAGTCCACCAACCTTACCCTTTCGCCTAGGCCTGGGCTCGTCTTTACCTCTGGCAAGGCCTTCTCTCAGTGGGTTAAACCAGGCCCAGTGATCTTAAGTGAAAGACTATGGAATCAAAATGAATAAAGCGCCATGATTCAGATTTGCCTAATAAAAGATGGTATTCTCAAAACTCATGTGGTTCCCTGAACATGTGACTGGACAATTATATAATATAGTATTCTGTCATCTGGACCATGAATTACCTGTCCATTTGGCAGAAAGGGTTAGGCCAATGGCTTCTGCAATCAAGGATGGAAATCCAGGACCCAATCATTCTCCATAGCACAGAAAGGAGTTAAACGCTGCAGATCTCTAGGTATATGCTATAAATGAAAACAAGCAGAATGAAATTTAGCAGCTGTGTGTTCTCCTGAGTGCTTCTTATTATCTTGTTCCTTGTTTCTTTCTCTCTAACTAGAAAACATTAGAATATTTGAGAACTCCTGGGGCCTGGAATGTCTTGGGCTACCTTATCCATTTGAACCCAAAATACATTCCCTGTTACAAGCAAGGCAAATTTGTGAAAGGAAAACAAGCAAAACGTAGAGCATAAAAGAAGTTGGAGTATGCATAAATCAGACAACCAAAAACATGAGTTCCCATAAAAATAACATCACAAAAGCCTGCCTATATATACCCAACAAAGATGGTATACTCTGTGATCTTGCCATGACATTGTATCCACTTAGCATATCATTAAAGCAAGGTATATTTCTAAGATAACAAAATGAGCAGACATTTAATTTGATTTCAGTAAATATGGGTTAGAATCCCTGCTGCTACCTAACTGCTCCAAAATTAGATGCCAATGACACAATCGTAGAAGAAGCATATCTTTAACTCTGGGTAGCAGAGCCTTTGGGCTGCAGAGGCAGAGGGAACTGTTTCTGCTAACTGCCGTTTTGCTTTGTACACAACTCTATTACCATGATATAAAGCCTGCAGGGCCATAAATAGCAATTATTGCCTCCACTGTGCAAGAAGCTTGGTGCTGGACTGCCTGGGCTGACATCCTAGCTCTGCCACTGAAAGACTGTGACTTTGGTGTCAGTTTCTTCCACTGTAGAATCAGATAACAATAGTATCTACTTAATTGCGTTATCATAAGGATTAAGGAATTGAGAGACTAGCACATGGAAAGCACTGGAAACAGAGCCTGGCACACAGTAGGTACTAAATACATGTTAGCTATGAAAGCTGATCATCTCTGCTGTCTTTCCTCTGCAAGTCTATCCGTGATAATCCATGTGTGCAGCGGCTCCCCTCGGGAATGAAAATCTTCAAACAGAAACCACTCATTCAAAGAGAAAAATTCTCCGCATAAAAAAATGCTAGCACCCCAGGGCCTGGGTCCCTTCGGGACACACAAGAGAAGGGACCAAGTTGGAGAAATGTCCAAAGACGGCCCACACCCCAGAGCCGGAGCAGGGTTGCTCCAGCTGCCCTGCAAGGTCTGCTCAAGTACCATCCAGGGGCTTTCGGATCAACCACGTTAGAAAACACGGAGGCGGGGGAATGACCTTTGATCAAATCCCAGACCCGCCACTTCATTGTTTTGCCGCCTTGGGAAAGTGACTTAACTTCACTGAGCCTTGATTTCTGAAGGTCTAGAATGGTGATAGTCCCGCTCCCTTGTTGGTATCGGTGCTGGAGAATGCAGCCAGCATCACGGAGCCCCACCACCTCTGTTCAGCAGCGAAGGGAAGGCCGTCTCCATAGGGACCCTCTTGGGGCATGTGACCCATGAACTCGCACCAGGTGGGATGATTTTGCCTCTACCTAGACCTCTGTGCACTTTTCCCCCTAAGTTTAATGGCCAACAAATTTTATCACTATGGTTAATAATAATAATAGCAACCTGCTGTTTAGCGCCTACCATGGGCTGCTTGCTGCTTTGCTCCATTTCCTGATCATAGGAACCGATGTACTAGGATCTATATGCCTATAATCTATTATTTTATCTATACGAAATACATATTTATAAATTATCATGACACGTATATATCTCATTTGCATACATTTAGGGCTATGTGTGCACATGAGTATGCGCGTGCGTATAGACACATACACACACGTACAGGTGCATAATTTTTAAACATTTTTAAATGCCTACTTCAAGATCTATTCTTGGGAAGCTAGGCAGACATGGATTTCAAAGTAACTTCCCTCTCTCTGAGTTGGTATTTTGTTTTTTTTAATTTTATTTATTTATTTGACAGAGAGAGAGATCCCAAGTGGGCAGAGAGGCAGGCAGAGAGGGAGGGGGAAGCAGGCTCCCTGCCGAGCAGAGAGCCCGATGCGGGGCTCGATCCCAGGACCCTGAGATCATGACCTGAGCTGAAGGCAGAGACTTTAACCCACTGAGCCACCCAGGTGCCCCCTGAGTTGGTTTTAAAACAACTGGGTGCTCCTTTTTGGATTCACTCATCTCTTTATTGTCTCCTTAGGCTGAACTTGGTTGTAAGGTCACACAATCTTGTTGAATCAGCTCAATTTGTTCTTTTAAAGTCTTCCCATCGTTTACACTGATGTGAGTTTAAGTAAGAGCAATTCAGACCTTGTAAGTTGGTGATGTCCTCAGGTCCTCCAGGCTCTAGATCACTGCCGAACCCCTCGACCTACCCCCCACTCTCAGCTTTTACAGGAATGTTAATGATCAGCCCCTTGATGCTTTCTACTTATTTGTAACTCTCCTGAGTCAGTATTCACCTTAGAATGTCAGGGGCTCAGGCATTAAAATTCAGGCCCCATATAGTCCACCTACTGGTAAAACTAATGTCCATTAACCTCACCTGAAATCTTACAGCTCAGAAAAGGCAGAGAGAAAGCTTCAGTTCACCAGAGAGAGTTAGCTGAAGTCCTCTAGGGCAGATTCCCACATTATCTCACGGAGCCTACGGTAAAACCAAAGACCATGCAAAGGCCAGAGAATTTATTTTTACTAGAATTGTGTCCTGAGCTACAAGGGGCAATAACGGGGAACTAGCAGGGCCTTGAATATTTTATGAGAAAAATGTTCTCTTCATAGTGATTGAGCTGTTCAAGCTATAGCCCTACCTTCCTTGTCTCTGTTCCTCCTAAATGTTGCAGCTCTTGAACACATATGCAATTTCTATGTGTGCCTATATATTTATGTGTTCGAGAAAAATCTTTAAATAGAGAAAAATGTAAGAAATAATACAACAAACACTACCACAACATATTCACATATTGGAAAAATAGCATTGACTATTGAAAATGTTTTGTCTTAGGTGCTTTGGATTTTTTATTTTGTTAAATAAAAATAGATCACATTGCAGTCTTTGACTATTCTCTCTAAAGCCATTAGCATGAATTAGTGTGTATAGACTTCTAGTCCATTTTTTATACTCTAACATACATATATGTGACCATTAAAAAATATGGTATAGTATATACATATTTTTTTAATTTTTTTTTTTATTTGACAGAGAGAGAGAGATCACAAGTAGGCAGAGAGGCAGGCAGTGGGTGAGGGGGAAGCAGGCTCCCCGCTGAGCAGAGAGCCCGATGCGGGGCTCGATCCCAGGACCCTGAGATCATGACCTGAGCCGAAGGCAGAGGCTTTAACCCACTGAGCCACCCAGGCATCCCTATACATATTTTTTTAATTTACCTAGATGGTATCATCCTGTGTCATTCTGCAAGCTGCTATCTCCATTCAATGTTGTGTTTTGGTGATGTATATATATTGATATATACAGATCTAGTTGATTTTTTTTAATTGCCCAGGGTCACAGGACACATTAATATGGGAGAAAAAAAAATGCCCATTTTACCACCCAGGTGCAAGAGGCTAGGGACTCCAAACCACAATCAGCATACAGCAGTGCCCTTGGGGAAAAAAAGCATCAGTTAATCTATCAAACTGTAGTATGTCCATCATGCCCTACACTGAGCTAGATAAAAAAATTAAAGTCACAAAGGGGTACCTACCATTGCCAAATTTATGAATGAGTTGGGAATGCAAATTTAATGCTTAAAATAATTAAAATATGATGGAATCAATTTTTAGGGTATTGTTTTAAGGATGAAATCATTTCAAAACTGGGAGAGGTCACCATGGACAGGTTACAGTTAGAGAAGTCTTTCTGGATGAGGCAGTAGTTGAGCCAGGCAATGAAGGGTGGCAAAAAGCTTGAATACCACAAGAGACTAGGAAAGACACTATCGATTGGGAATATCATAAAAAAGGATTTATAGTTGGAATAAGTAGGGAGTACGTAGAATAACCCTGAATGGAGGGGAAAACAATTGTTAGAGGAAAGGTGGGTTAAATACGTAGAGAAATCTGGGAACCGGATGACAGAGCCTCTGCTTGTTATCAGTATGGAGCCCATTAAGGATACCCATGTAGGATGGGCTCTAACTGCTCTGTCTGCAGCTCCTAGAATGTTCCAGGCCCTCTCACACTCCTGTACCTTTGAACACACTGTTCCTTCAGCCAGGAATGCCATTTCTGACCCCTTCATCTTTCATCTCAGGCAGCATACCCATGAAGCCTTCCTTGACAAATGCCCCCTGCCCAGGATTAGGTACTCCTTCTCACATACTCTTATATCTTGGGCTTCCTTCTAGCATAGAACTTGTCGAAATGGTTGCAACTATGTTTAGCTGTCTTTCCCATTAAATTATGAACTCATTGGGAAGAAGGACTTTGACACATTTATTGCTGTGCTCCAGAATGTAGCACATTGTCTATTTCATAGATGTGCGCAATTATTGTTTGGATTAATGCCTTAATTAATGATTAATTAAATAATTATGTATATTCATGTAATTTTTCATATTTTAAAATATTTGTATGTAAATATTATCTATTTAAGCTAAAAAAAGAATCATTATTTTGATGCCTCTTGACTTTTAGAATACTTCCCACTAGAAAGAAACCAATCATAACCAGTAGCAACTTAAAGAAATGTCAATAATACATGAAATTATGAAAGTAAGTCAAAGTTCTATTTGTCATCCAACTGTGCAAAACTCCAAACCTTCTCATCTATAGAAAAGAAAAACTATGAATACTTTGATGTAACTATGACACTTCAATCATGCCATCTCCAAATGGATACGTTGTTTAAAAAAAACACATTTGAAATTTCCAATAAAATATACTCATAAAAATATTAATTTGTCCATTTACTCACTTATTCAAAAAATATATTTTGAGTCCTGGCCCCAGGGATACTGAGTGAATAAGCCAGATACCTCTATTCACATGGAGCTTAGGGTCAAGTGGATGGGACATACAAAAACAAAAATAATGAGTAAATAAACACAAGAAATCATCGCAGAGTGTAGCAAGCCATGAAGAAACAAGAAACCAAGGAAGAAAATCACAGGGTGGGTAGGCCAACTATTAGAGGTGCAGTTGGTCGTCCCATTTGAGAAGAGAATGAGCAATGCTGAGCAAGGCTCCAAGGCACAAAAGAATTCCAGGCAGAGTCAGAGTCCTCTGCAAAAGCCCCAAGGAGGGCAAAGGCCAGGAATGCTCAAGAAACCACCAGATCACAGGTAACTAGAAGATGCAACTGAGGATGGGAAGTGACAAGCATTAATCTGAGAGCACGCTGCCGGGGTTCAAATCCTGGCTCTGCCATTTGCCAGCCATGTGACCTTCAGCAAGTCACTTAACCTCCTGGGCCCATCCTAGGGTCATGTGAGGGTTAAATTAGTGAAGTTTTAGAACACAACCTGACACACACTGAGTGCTTTATATATGTTTTAATTAAAACCTTTGCATACGTCAGGGTTTCCCATCATGCTTAAAATAATATCCTAAGTCTTTCCCATGGCTTACAAGGTCTTCCATGATCTGGCCACTTCTCTAACCTCATTTCCTATGGCTCTTCCCTTTCTTACCAGCTTCTAGTCATTTCCCAAATGCACCAAGTCTGTTCCAGTCCCCGGGTTTTCTCTGTTGTTCCCACAGCCTAGAATGCTCTTCCCCTAGAAAGGGGTTGTATTGTTCCCGTTGCTCATTGGTGTCTCCTCAAATGCCCCCTTGGTCAAGAGGCCCTCCCTAACACTGCATCACTTTTTCTGCTCAGCTTGCCTCATTTTGCTTCGATCACTGATCAGGACCTGACCCTCTCTTTTACATTTCTGTGTTGAGTTATTTATCGCCTGTGTCCTTCGTGGAGGCTGAGACCTCATTTTTACACTGGTATCCTCACTACCCTGAGGAAAAAAAAAAATAGATGAATAAGTTAATGACTAAATCACTACACGATCTCATTTAATACTGCAACTCCATCCGGGCATCGTCGTTACACAGGTGAGAAAACCAAAGCCGAGCAAGGAAACGCGAGCTGTCTGTGATGGGCTGTGTCCGCTCTGGAGGTCTTAATCGCCACGGAGCCCCCTCCATGCTCGACTCCACATTACCCGCCCACCCTGGGCCATGCCCACACAAACGAATGAAGACACTTGTGCCCCGCCCATCATGATGTTTCCAGCACTTGACAGCTCCTGGCAGGGAAGGGGGAGCAGTCCCTCTCACTTCTGCCACCTTGCAGGCCGCCCCAGGGTGAGGTCCACGTCGGAAGGATACATACCAGCCCCGCTGCGTTCTTCCATTCCGTGTTTCCATCAGTGCCAGCTGAGCCGCCCTTTCTCCCCACTCCCAGGTCTTTCTCCTCTTGATCTTTTGTGAGTGGACTCAAAGACGCAGGCCACATTGGAATGAGGGAACTGTGAATAGGTCGTCTCCCTAGACGCCTTTCCCTAGCTGCCTACATCTTCAATAAAGAGGCTACATCATTCTGCCAGCAACCTCTTGGTGGTACCTGGCCTTCTGCGGTTTGATCTTTTCTCAGCCTGTCTTTGCGATTTCCTCAAACCTGGTTTCCCTTTCAGTGCCCAGAATACTGATTTATTTTGAAAGAGCACCCTCTGCGATGTCTTCTCTGCTCCGTAAGTTAATCAATAACTGAGTCCAGCCCAGCAGTGGATCAACGAATATTCCCCTTCTGCTCACCCCAGCCTTCCAACTCTGCTTTGCCTTGGGTTATGAGCACATTGAGTTCCAGGGCCTGGGAGGGGGAAGGCGTACCAGGAAGCAGAAACGCAAGTGCAGATCAATCAATCTGCAGAAAGTAGGGTAAACCCAACTTCCTTTTGAGGATAAACCTCTACTCTCTTAGCTCTTACAGAAAGAAAAATTCGTGCTGCTTCCTCTCCCCCCATTTCCATGGAACCCTGCCAGTCCTCCAAAGAGATGCGAGAGCTGGACACTACCACCCCAGCTGAAGGAACTATTTCAGGCTCCACCTCCCACTTACTTCTCCAAGCCTGCAATCTGTGGGCTCCCCAGGCTTTTCATCGCATTGGTGTTCAAGCCTAGAATTTCCCTCTCTGCCCAGCCCCTTCAGGTTCACGACTGAAGCAGCCGCATCATATTTTGAAGTATTAATTTAAGTTGATTTCCTCCCTGTGCTTTCCCCTGCTCTCTTCCTTCATCAAAGCAGGTAGCCAGCTCTTTGATTCATTGCCTTAGGGCAGGGACATGGCAAAGTGTAAAACAAGGAACCTGTTCTGGTTTGTGTTTTCTTAACCCTAAACCCACTGAGGAGGAGGAAGTCTGCCTGAAGAAGCAGAGGGCTTGGGAAAAGTAGCAAAAGTGTGGGATGGGGTTCCCCTGGGCTGGGGCAAGAGAGTGGTGGGCACCTGGAGCAACAGCAGGGGTGGCACCTTGCTGCATGAAGACCTCAGAAAGAGATGGTCCCATGGGCACCCCAGGAGGCAGAACCCTAAGCACAGAGGGTCCTGGCTTTGGCAAAGCTATTCACATCCCATGGGACATGGAAACAGAAGAACTACCAGATGTCAGGAGACAATGAGGATTTGGGAGCAAGGATGCTAGCAGTGAACACAGCGGACTTATAGTCAGAGATCTTTTCCTTTGCAGACATTACACATGTACGATCCCTGCTCCCCAAGCTTTAGTGCAATCCCAAGGGGGAGAAGGAACCCCAATGACGGTGAAGGACTGTGCCACCAATTGAACAGAAAAGGGGCACACAGGGTTCCAAATCAAGTTGGTTTTCAGAAAACAAAATGATATTTCTTCTACAATAGGGTTTATTGGAATGAATTCAAACATAGATTTAGACATCCCCCTGGCTTTTCAATATGCTTTCCCCCAGATCTTACCTGTTAAATCTACCCAAGACATGCATACATCAAGTCCAGGCACTGCCAGAAGCTGACTCTGGGATCCCACACCCAACTCCAGGCCAAAGGCTCACTCCTGCTTTTCTAGGGGACAGAGGGGACATCTTCAGACAGGTATCTTAATTCCATAAGGGTTACTGTAGTAAAGAGTTAATTTTTCGTTTCCTTCATGTCAATTGGCACCTTGAAGTCAACATTCCCAACAACCAGTTAATGCTGTCTCCAAGAGAAAAAGCTCAGTTATCCAAATCCTTCTTCCTCTACATAGAATTACTTTCCTGTGGCTTCTTTATGGAAAATGTCCTTCAGCTCTCTCTTCTGTATCCCTACCACCACAGTCCTATCAGAACTTGACTACTCCTCGCTAATACTATCTTAGTCCACTGTGGTAGACCCCTCATAAGCATTTACAGGGATTCGCAATAACAATGAGGGGAAGAACCAGGTAGCCTGTATTTTATTATCTGAATTCAAATCTGTACGTTCTAATATTTATGACTGGAATGTATTCTATAGAAAGAGTCTTAAATGTGATATGCATCTCCATTTTGCTATTTTTTAACAGGCATTTGTTATCTTTGCATGTAATGGGGTACAGACATTGTTTTGTCCAAATGCTAACATTAGTCACGGTAACCAGCACGGTCAAGAAATTTGTCACAATACCCAGCCTGTCAACCAGTCATTTGGACTCAGTTCAGCTTGGGAAGCCAACCAAGGTCAACGGTTGCTATCTAATAAAGTCAAAGGTCTTTCTAATTAATGCTGCAACAATCACAGATTTGCAAAAATGCACTCTAGGAAAAAAAAAAAAAAGGAGAGAGTTGATGCTAGAATCGAGAGGGTTATTCTTCCGTGGTGGAACTGCATTCAATCAGACAACTCGCCAGAAATACACATTCCTTTTTCAGCACTACAGCAGCCAGGGAAAGGGGTTTGTTTCAGTGGATGTGAATTCATTAAATTATATTTCAGAAATGTAAAGATGGTAGACTTTGGTGATTAATGGCAGGGAACTTGGACATAATAAGTTATAAGAACCTATAAAATATGACACTGCCATCGAACAGACATGGGAGTGTAGTGGGTGTTGGCAAGCCTCAAAACCAGCATCCTCCAGCAACGAAAAAGAGACCAGCCTTCTCATGCCAGAAGAGCAAGGAAGGAAAGCAGATGCTTCAATGAGAGCCACATGCCTCCACTCTTCCAAGCTTGGATGCAACAAATGACATTTTCAATATTCATAGGGTAGAGAGGTAACCACTACATTCCCCAAATGATTTGTTACCTTTTATTCATTTGCTATCTACTTATGCTGTCGCAAGAAGGTGGCAAAACAGATTTTTCTGAATTTTACATGACTCCCAGTACGGATATATTTGCAAT
The DNA here is from genome assembly GCA_028534135.1 of Potos flavus. Classification (NCBI taxonomy): domain Eukaryota; kingdom Metazoa; phylum Chordata; class Mammalia; order Carnivora; family Procyonidae; genus Potos; species Potos flavus. Next base: position 72,960,607 of record CM052895.1, on the reverse strand, counting down.
CAACTTTCTATTGATTCTTCCTAGCTACCATAGTTTGTACTTGTCAGCGTATCCTTTTCCCCTGGTCTGCGCTCAGTCCCTCACCATCCTAATACAGCAGATGTTGTATCTAATGTTTTATTTTATGTAACTCTAGGGCTGCAAATGATTCCTGGGCTTCCCTTAGGACATGCTGCTGACAGACTAGCTGTTCTCTTCCCTGGGACTTCCAGCAACCACACCAGCCAATGCAGCCTATTCTATCCCTGCCCCTTCCCTCCCTTCCAATCCATGCAACTTGCCTCCAGGCTTTGCAGTCAGTGTTTGAGATCATCTTCTGTGATTCTACTTCACCCTGTGTTACCTGAAGCAGAACTCATTATCTTAAAGTTCCACCATCTCAAACTTGCAAATCTGTGTTGATTACCTGTTCTTTCATATAGACTAAGGGTTTTAGGCAATGGGGCCTCTGCCGAGTAAGTGCTTTCACGTGGAGAACTTTTTCTGTAGTTCATCCATTCCATTCCCTTAGCAGAAGTGGGTCCTCCGAAGTTGAAAAAAAACAAAACAACAGTTTTGAGCATGAAGCGATACTTGGTATGCTAAGAACCAGAGATTTTAATATCAATTAGGGGGAAATTGTGGCTCTTCTCTGTCCCTCTTCCACAATGCTCTCTTCCAAGCTCTCTTTCTTAATTGATAACTCCTGAAGTCAAATACCTTACAATACTTTGTCAGAGTGTCCTGGGGTTCTAAGACCAGGAGAATAATGACCCTGGTCAGAAAGTTGGCACAGTTTGGAAAGGCAACCATAAATCAAGCTGAACATTTTTGATAAACTACATAAAGATAAATTGATTGGTAGACAAATGATGGATTTATTAACAAGGCAGAATTGCAAGGATATATAGTGAAATGTTAGCAGTGCTTATCACCAAGGAGTATAATTCCAACGATTTTTATTATCTTATGTGTGCTTTTTTAAAAAAACTTATTTTTTAGAGCAGTTTAAGCTCATGGCAAAATTGAAGGGAAGGTAGAGAGATTTCCCATACACACCCTGCCTCCACTCAGCACAGCCTCCCCTGATATCAACATCTCCCACCAGAGTGAGTCAATTGTTGCCATTGATGACCATACATGGACACATTTTAATCACCCCAAGTCCATAGTTTTACCTTAGGGTTCCCTCTTAGTGTTGTGCAGTCCATGGGTTTGGGAAAGTTTGCAATGACATGTTTCTATCATTATGGTATCATACAGGGTGTTCTTACTGCCCTAGAAATCCTCTGTGTTCTGCCTGTTCATCTCTCTCCCTGCCCCGACCCATATCTCTTTGGGTATTTTTTTTTCCAATTTGCCCCAATGGGAAACTGTAGTTTATAATGAGAAAAAAATGTTTTATAGTGAAATAAAAATAGAATTGGTCTGTAAAACTTGGAAAACCCAGAGGGTGGATAAGATTCCAACCACCACTTGGACTTCTTATGCAATTATTCAAGAGAGAATGTAGAAACTGCTGACGTTCTTAATTCTAGGTCCAGAAACGGGTAACACCACTTCTGCTGTATTCTGTTGGACAAAGCAGTCACAAGTCAGCCCAGATTCAAGGAGGTAGAGCCAGACACTCTGCCTCTCAGTGCAGAAATGACGTGTATACAGGCAGGGAAGGAACTGAAGGCAGTCATTTTCAAGAAACACAACATATTCGCAGAGGTTCTGATAGGGAAGGGAAGAAGTCAAAAGTCTCAGAGTGTTGGTTTCTACCTGATTCTTTAGAATTGTGGAGAGAAAGTCATGCCTCAGAGCTGTCTCAGCCTAAGAGATGTCAGCTAAGTTTCATGTTCTCACACCACAGGAGGTCAACAGGGTGGGTGAACCCATTTTAAAAAATAGGCAAAGGACCTCAAGAGACATTTCTCAATGAAAGATATACAAATGGCCAATAAGTACATTTTAAAAAATGTTCCACATCATTAGTCATCAAGGAATTGTAAATTAAAACCACAATGAGATACCACTTCCCATCCACTGGGATGACTACAATGAAAAAGTCACACAGTAACAAATGTCGCTGAGGATATGGGAAAAGCAGAACCCTCAGAATACACTAAGGATAGTAAAATGTAAAATGGTGTGTGGTCACTTTAAAAAAATGGTCTGGCAGTTCCTTAAACAATTAAAACAGAGTTACCTTATGACCCAGCCAATTCTACTCCTCAGTATGTATACAAATGAAAACATTTGTCTGTAGAAAAACACATACATGGATGTTTATAACAGTATTAGTCAAGGTAGTCAAAAAGTGGAAATAATCCAAATGCCCACTGGCTGATGAACAAAATGTGGTATAGCCGAACAATGGACTTTTATCTGACCGCAAGAAGGAATAAAGCACTGGAAGGAAGAGAGCACACAACATGGTACCTGCCACAAGGTGGGTGAACCTCAAAAACATTATGCTCAGTGAAAGAAGCCAGTCACAGGATACCACATGTGATCCAATTAATATGAAATGTCCAGAATAGGCAAATACAGAGAGACAGAAAGTAGATTAGCAATTGCGTAGGGGTGGAGGGTGGATAGGTTAATAGCTAAGGAGTATGTGTTTTATCTTTGAGGTGATGAAAATGTGCTAAAATGGTGGTGATCGTTGCATGCGTCTATGAAACATAAAAACCACTGAATTGTGCATATACATGGGTGATGTGTATGATGTGGGACTTACAGCTCAATATATATATATATATATATATATATATATATATATATATATATATAATTTTTTTTTTTAGAAAACTGGTAAAAATCATGAAAAATGAAAACAAAAAGAGGGAGGTGAGTAATATAAATTCCTTGGCACCTCCAGTTGTCTGTGGCTGGGGCAAAGTGGCTGGTGTAGCCCAAGACTGGTCTGCAGAGAGTGACCACGGTTGGCACCTGAGAACACACGGAAGGTGCAGGGGTGGAGAAGGGATGAGGTTCATAGAGATGGTGAAAAGAGGTCTCAGGATCCATTTGAGGAATGTACCTTTCTGTGATTAAGAAGGCACAAAATTCTGATTGTCCATGGCTGGGTCCTATCCCCACCCTAAGACCAGACTAAAGAGAGGAGAAGAGGAAGCCTCCAAAGGAAAAGCAAAGTGCTAGCACGGAAAAGGAAAGGAAAGCTGAGCAGTTGTAAACAAAACATGCCCACTATAAGAAAACAGGTTTGATAGTTCCATCTCAGGAATTTTAAAAGTCAAATGGAAAAATCTGCCTCAAAAGTGACTAAGCTTCTGGTCCAAGAGGTATGCTGCAGTCGCCTGGAGGATCTAAATGGAGGGCCCTTGTGGTAGGTAGGCAGCTTGAAAAGAAACCCCAGTGACTCACTCCCCCTAGTATTCATGCCCTTGTGTAATTCCCTCTCCTTGACGACGGGTCAGATTTAGTGACTTGCTTCTAAAGAATAAGATGCAGCAGAGATGATGGGAAGTCACTTTCGAGAGTAGATGACTCCCAACTTGAGTGCCTTCTCTCCCTTTCTTGACCTCTTGCTCACTTGCTCACTCACTCTGAAGGAAACCAGCTGCCAGCTTCTTCGTGCAAACCTTGTGGAAGGAACTGATGTTTCTGGCCAACTGCCAGTGAGCACCCGGGACCTGTCAACAGCCTTATAAGTGAGCCTCGGAGCACATCCTCCCCACCCTGTTGAGCCTCCAGACAACGGCAGCCTTGGCTGACACCGTGACTACAGTCTCGTAAGACACCCTGAGCCAGAGGCAGCCGAGCCTGGTCGGTTTCCTGCCCTGGAGTCTGAGTGATAACCAAGGTTTGTTCTTTTTAGCTGCTAGGTTTTGGAGTAATTGGCAACACAGAGATAAATAACCAGCACAGCCTTTGAAGCCCCTTCTCATCCTAATATTACATTAGTTTGAGCATCTATTGTATCCAAGGGATTACTACTGTGGGATGAGTATGTATGGGCATATGTGTGTGAACACGAGTGTGTGTTTGTATGTGCCTGCATATATTTTGTCAGGAAGTGATGCCTGACATGGAAAAAGGGCATTAAGTTCAGACTCCAGCCCATTTGGATGTTGATATACCCTGGTTCTACCTAACAACACACTGGTTTCCATATTTCAAAGAGAAGGAAAGTGTTGCTGTGACAATGGTCACAAGAGGACTAGAGCTACCCCTCTTAACCATGTCTCATGCCCTACAAGAGACTGCAGCCAGCCTGGGGTTTGGGCAGGTCAGATCAGTCCTTCCCCCACCAAAATTGTTTAAAGTGTAATCAGCATCACTTAGACTTTTTTCTGATTAGTATGGGAATGGTCAGAAGCTTCTCGAGGACCATTTATCTCCCTAATTCTATCCTTTGCTCCGCAAGAGCCTCCTTTTCTGTCCAGAAATCTATGACTGTCCATGCTAAAGCCATAAATTATGCAGGAAGCTCTTCTGTGCAGAGATCAAACCTGAATCACTACATGGCTTTTATTCATACCCAAAGCATGCAGCCTGCCTTGTCCTGGAGAGAGGGGCCCTCCTCCAGCAGGAGCTACAGAAATACTGTTGACAGGATCAGAAGCCCAGTTTTGCTCCTGCTTCCCTCCTGCCCCCAACAATTAGCCTCTCTCAGAATGTCAGCTCGCCCTTATCCTAATGGCATACAATCACAAAAGAACAAGAGCTGGCATCTCAGAGCAGTGAGTGAGGACCTGTCTGCGATTCTTCTCCTCCAGTGATTCTCAAGTGACCCCCTCCAAAGGGGCAGAAGCCATTACCTTGGTTACCTGAGGCCTCGCAGGTATGGGTTCTCAGAAACTGATCCTGAGTTGGTTGGAGGTCATACAGGAATCAGGAATGCAAGCATCCAAGAGTTTCCAGACATGTCATTCAGATGGGCATGTGGAGGGGGCCACAGCCTAGAACAGTATTCTGTTCTAGCCTTAGTGAGGATGAACACTGGGTGTCAGCAGATGGTCCAATCTGGGGACAAGGGCTGGAGGGTAGGCGCATTCAGGGAAAACGTCTGGTCTGTGCTCCCTGGCCCCACCACAACAGAGCTGAGCTGTCAAGGAAAGAGATTGTTTCCCCACAGTCTGGAGTCGAGCAAGAGACACAAGATCCGGTAATGCGGGCAACAGGACCTCTGGGGGGAAAAAGGCCTGGGTTCCAGTCCTGAAGCTTGCTTCAATCCGTTTGTCTTGGTTATGCCTTTTTTTTTTTTTTAATTGTAATTAAGCTAAACCCACTCAAACGAGCTTAGGCCAAATCAGGTCTCTGGTGTAGGTCTTGCATAGAACCCAAGGGAAATGAGTAGAATTGAACCCCAGAAGAAAGAAGAACTTAAACCTAGAAAGAGACCAAGATCCAAAACAGTTTTTCTCTCTCTCACTCCTTTCCCCCCCTCCATATCTCTCCCCCACCATCTCTCTCTCTCTCTCCCTCCCTCCCTCTCTTCATGTTCTCTCATCTAGCTATGCTATGTGGCTGTCATTTCTGCCTGCTCTTGCACGCCCACGTGAGTTGGCCCTCCAAGTACAAACGTCCTCAGGTCAAAACACTGCTGAACTGACAAGTATTGCTGAATTCCATTTCCAAATTCCCAGGTGAGAGACGCTGACCAGACATATGGGGTCAGCAGTCTGATCCTGGTCCCATCAGCCATGGCTGGAACAGGGGTGGGGGTGGGATTCAGGCTCCCACAGCACAAGAGAGCTGTCAGCGGTGGCCCTCCGAAGATGGGAAGGGATGGTGAGAGAGCCTGCATGAGGAGGGGCCTCTTAGGCTGGGCAGACTGGCCCGATGCCTGCATTCTACTCCATGGCCTGCTTGGATGCAATTCTTTGAGGACCTTAAACTTCTAGTCCCTAAACTCCTCCCTGGTGAGTTCTGAGTTCTGTTCAACAAAGACAAACAACCCTGGGGTAGGATAACATATCCTCACTTTGCCCTCAGGAAGAGCAAACAGTCCCCGCACCAATGCAGGAAGCCTTGGGTCACAAGGTATGGAACTGTGAGGACAAGTCTGAAAAAAATAGGAGTCAGAGCATATTACCCATCCGCTCATGCACTGCTATCTCCTCTCCCCAGTGCCTAAGCAAGGAGATAGCTGGAGTCTGACGGAGGTGCTTTAATTAACCTGTTAAGGCCCAGAGGGAATCATTGATAGCATTATCATGGCACTAAATGGATCAGAAGTTCCAAATGTCTTGCTGAGGTGATTGGATCCCCAAAGGCCTAGAAAGAGTCAGTGTGCTGCCCTAAGTAGCCAGCTTACTACTCTAGCAGAGAGCAGATGGGGCGCTGGGGAGGGGAAGGTTCCCCGGGCAGCCGGCAGAGGACTCTTCTAAAGTTATTTACGCAAGCTGCAAAGACACCTCTCTGGCTTGTGTGAGGACAGGTGCCCCACATTATACACTGAGGCCCTTTTAGGGATGTCTCACTCTAGTACCTTCACGTTGGTTTACTTCCCATCTTAGCCCATAAATCATCTCTTTTTCACTCTCCTGTCTTCCTGCAAATGGTTGAGAAATTATATGACTGAAAGATACCAACTTTGGACTGGGGTTTCCTTCAGTGTCAGTCACTTTTGAATCAAGTACATTTAGCTGCAGTCTTGCTATTTTTCTAAATTACTGTCTTCAGCAAATGCTTCAATAAAACAGTCTTTTTATTATTCTGATGGAATTCAGCAAACAGTGTCTATGGGACTTTTGTTTTTTGTGAAGTGCTCTGTTGCCAGGATACCCAGGGTGAAGATGTCAAAAGAAGACACATTGAAAGGACAAGCTATAGTGAATATCCCAGAATCAGCCCTTTGCATACTAATCATCTTGATTTACCCTATGTTGTTTCTGTTTGCTATAGGAAAGATACTGAAGTCCACAGTTTCTAAATAATAAAGTACCCAGGGAAGAGAAAACATGTATTATTAAGGAGGGCGATGCATCCTTGACTCCCTTCTTTTCCCTTTTTTCCTTTCTTTAAAATTGTGGCACCAGGACCATTAGAGACAAATTTTGGTGTTGTGTTAATGCAAGTAGGGAGATGAAAGAGAAATAGATTTCTGCACTGACAACTTCAGGAAGAACTTAAAATACAGTGACAAGGAAAAGGAAAGGATGAGAGGAACTAAAGCTACTCCTAACAATAGCAGAAAGACTCTGAGGTCACCTAATTATTTTAAAAGCATATATTGAGCATTTTGTTCATGGCATTTATTAAACACCTTCTAGGTACGTAGTATGATACTATGGCCTTAAACTAGATGCATTTGAAATGATATAGATGTAAAGTCTTGTATCCAAATAAATAGAAAATAGAAAAGGCAATTCTACAATATCAGAATAAAGAGGCTTGAGATTGCATTGGTAGTAACTCCCACGGCCATAGCAGACAACAGATCTATGAGAAGCAAAAAGTATGATATGTGTGGTGGGGGGAGGGGCAATTTAACTTTGGTCTGTCTCAATAGTAGTTTCCTGATCACATGAATATATTGCACTATTAAAATGTGGGCTAGTGACACTAGATGACGCATGAGGGATTTTGTTAACGTAGATACAATACTTCAAAAAAGTGTTTCAAGAAGGATTCCAGATGAGACCAACAAGCTTGGTGGTCTTGTGGAGGAGGCTGACCAGACACAAAGTTCTAGAAGCTACTCTATCAGAATAATTATTGAAGACACTGAGGATGTTTAAGTCAGGAGAAAAGAAGTTTACAATGTTAGTAAAAATGCTATGCCAAAATAAACTCTAAACACATCCGTCTTGACCAAAAATTGCCTGAGCTCCAACTAGCACTCTTCTCTCACTGTGCAACAGAGTAGAAACTTTGAATGCAAGATTTCCCAAAGAAAGTCAGTTGGCAGTCACCCCATTGGCCATGCACCGCTGAGTCATAGCCCAGGGCCTGGGCCCGACGGAACCCTTGCTCTTAGACATGGCATCATGATCCGAGCGCAAGGCCTGAGCTTGGTTCTGAGGGACTCTTCTCTCTTGGCCAGAGAAGGGGAAAGACAATTCAGAGAGCTATTCTCTTCTGCAGGGGAGAGGTCTCTCTCTCTTGCCAGTAAGTTCCGAGAGAGCCACAGAGTTTGAGGCTGTCGTTTGGACTCGAGCTTTCACCTCAAGGAGACACAAAGCAACCACAGAGCCTGAACACCCACTTATGGAAATGCATTCCAAGATTTCTGCCCAGTTTTTACAATGCTTATCCACAGAAGCTAACGGAATACAAAAATCATTCTTTTTAAAACTAAAACATCTTTTCCACAATTTGTGCCGAAACATGCTGCAAATACCAGAAGTGTAGCCCACCCGTGACTTCTTAAGGTGTTTCTGAAGGAAGCAATGTCTGCCCTTCCTCCCTTCCTGCTGCCAGCTTGGCTTTTAAAATAATTTGAATACACAGATGAGCAAGAAAAGGTACCATCAGGACTCCCAGAAAAACATCAGACCATGAGAAAGCATAAGAGTGATAGAATCAACCTCTATTATTCTAGTATTCAATACTGCATATCATCAGTATTGGGTATAGAAGAACTCAAAATTTTCATGTTGAAATCTAGCTTAACCTATATGCTGGCTTGACTAATGTTATGTTACAGAGTGCTGTAAGGATTAATTACAATGATTATACTTCATGCCTACTACATATCATTAAAATGATTTTGAAAAGAACATTAAATTAGTTGTGAAATGAGCAGTATTTTAAAATAGCTTCTCAGCTTCTCAGTATACATGAAGAACGTGAAAAGGTTCATGCCTGTGTCCCTATATTTCCTCTTCCTTAATTTTTATCCTAAAGGAATAATCCCAAATGCAGACAAGGATTTGTACATAAGGAAGCATATTTCATAAATTTGAAACAAATGAACTCTAATATTTGGAGAAAAATTATGTAAGCTTTGGAAAATTAATCCAGTGGAATTGCAACACAGTAACATTATAACATAGTGTGAGCAAAAAGAGGGAAAAAAAGGAATACAAAATTGTAGAAATATGACCAAATAAAATATGCCAAAACAGTGGTTGCACATGAATGGTAGAGAGGGAGATATATTTCCCATAATAAACATGCACTACATTGATGGTGAGACGATTAAGTACAGACATGTTGAAGGCTTTCACTTCTTGGGCGGTTATCTTTATTCCAAATGAAGCAGTCAGTGGGTCATAGAGACAGAAAAAAGTAGAACCTGGTTGTGTCTAGACCTTTATATCTTGCAGACACAGGATGCCTATCACTGTACTTATTGTAATTCATGTTTAACCAGCTGAAACCAATTGCCTGGGAATGGCTGTGTCTGGATCACTTCTCTTGGTCTCCCCAGCATAGCGATCTGGCTTCTTCTGTTTTCAGATTAATTTTTTTCTTTTATTGGAGACTCAAGTGTCAGAACCCCCACGTGTCTTTCCATAGAAATGCCGTGTTTTCAGAGAAAGTGAGCTTGCTTCAAAACAACGCGAGAGGGGTGCCTAGGTGGCTCAATGGGTTAAGCCTCTGCCTTCGGCTCAGGTCATGATCTCAAGGTCCTGGGATCGAGCCCCGCATCGGGCTTTCTGCTCAGCAGGAATTCTGCTTCCCCCTCTCTCTCTGCCTGCCTCTCTACTTGTGATCGCTCTCTCTCTGTCAAATAAATAAATAAAATCTTAAAAAAAAAAAAAAAAAAAGAACACGAAAGAGGGGCTGGAGCATAGAAAAGCATCAAAATCTCAAGACATGAAATACATTGAGAAACTTCCAACATGCCCTGGAGGGTCCGTGGGCAATTATTATGGAGCCCTTAGTGGAAACAATTTCCATGCTATGTTTAAAATCAGCATTCTTGTGTCTTGCAGTAGAATTACTTCTGATTCATTTCCTCTCTTACCTTCTAGCTTTCTTCTTTCACTTAATTCTCTTCCCCCTTTCCATCACAAAACTTCCTTTAAACCACAGCCAGGTACAATCCAGCCCTACCCTCACTCACCTCAGGTGAAAAACTGTGTCTTTAAACAAATGTTGTAACTCCTTTTTGGGTTTCATGCACACGTCTAGGTGTTTTCATAAATATATTGACCCAGTTAATTCTCACAAAAACTCTATGAAGTGCTTTATTTCTATTCTCTGGATGTAGAAACGAGGGCTCAGAGAGATTTAATTTGTCCCATCAGCCATGGAAAATCCAGGGTTTCAAAGAAGCTGCTTCGTTCTAAGCCTCATTTTTCAACTCTATGGGTTTTCTCATAGAACAAATACCAGGGATATTTGTTCTGGGTTCCCTAGAAATCGTATACCCATTTCATTTACCATCCAAATTGGGACAACTTTTAGAGGGAAAAGAACATTATTCATAATAATACTGGGACAACAGGCATAAGTTTGGACTAGACAAGGAAAACCGGTAATAGTTTTTCAAACTAGGGTGGGAAAGGCATGAAACATAGTCGAGGACCTCCTACAGGCCACCCTACACATAACCATGCGCATAAGGACGGTGTCACAACCTGACAAGAAAATAAAAATAAAACAGCAGTGGCGGAAAAAATAAATAAATAAATAAAAATAAATAAATAAAACACCAGCAGAGCCATTGGTGGCTTCACGGAGCCATTTTTGTATCCCAAACAACCATCCCTCAGAGAACACGGGTAGTGACAATTCAACTGGTATAGTCACTCACAACAATCATGCTTGAGATGAAGCCACATTGTTGGGATATCATTAAAAACAGAAAATCTGAAATTGACTTTTCATGATTTCCAAATGGAAGAGTGGGCTTCCACCAATCATGCAGATTCCTGCTTCCTAAAGCTGTTTCTTGGTTAAGATTATGCTAACAAATGTATCCTTCTGTACAAATGGCATGAACCAATGCAACATTTTTATTCAGTCCCTTCTCTCTGTCACCCCTAGCTAAAGCACTGTGGGCAGACTGAAAAACATCTGAAACCCACTGCTGGCTCTAGTGACTGGGGCTGAAGGGAGGGCCAAGCCAAGGAACGGTTGAATTTCAAAGGAAAATTTGCATCTCTTTCCTTGTACCAGGAGATACCCATCAGAACATCAGAAGACCCAGAATTAGCTAGGATTCTACTTCAAGAGAGAACAATACCCACAAACATAAGCAGTAGAGTTCAGCTTCAAAGTGAATGGACATCTCAAGGAAACCCTTCCATGCCCCTTCCTCAAAGGGACATGGGAGCCACCAGCTCCCACTGATGAGGGCCTCTGTGCCAGGCAAGCTTTGCTCTCTAGCAAAAGAGCCAAATGAGGTTTCAGGCTGACATAGTCTCTTTGGCACTGCTTCAGAGGCAAATAAACTATTTGCTGTCAGGTAAAAAGGACTGCAGGTATGACAAGGGACAGCCATAGAGATAAAGAAGAGGAAGGTGAGACATTCAAAATGCCTAAGAAAAGGTGAGGGTTTCAGGGAAGAGTATTTCTTATGAGAATTTAAAATGACCAGAAGAGACCAACAGAAAATTCTTGCAAAATCGAACCAATAATCCTTGTCAACGCTGGAATCTCTAGTTAGATCTCCTGGGGCTTCGGAGATCAATTGGGTTGTATTTAAACCTACATGTATTACAGCCCCTGAAGAGTAGCTGTGTAGAGTCCCACCTTCAAAATAGCTGGTCCAGAAGAGTTCACTCAGCACCAATGGGTTCATTCACATTTTCACTCATCTCACGCATGTTAGCTGCACCAAAGGAAGCAACGTCACACAGTGGTCAAAGGCCTGGTGTCTGGATTCAGAATATATGATTTCAAGTCATGGTTCCACCACTTCTCAACTGTGTGACCTTACAGGGGCAACTCTAGGTTTCAATTTCTTTCTCCTCAAAATGTGGAGGGGGCAATAATGGGGCTGAACTCACAAGAGTGTTGGAGAATTCAGTGAGTCAATATATACGAAAGGATAAAACTGCCTGGCAAGCGGTACATACTATGTAGGTGTGGATTATCATTATGAATAATAGAAACACATTGATTGCTTTTCACAATTGGACAGATTGTTCATGCTTGTTGCTGTTTAACTCCCTCTTATTGTGGAAAGAGTGTGACACACAAAAATAAGTAAAATACAGTAGAATGGCATAATTTTCAAGTGGGAACAAAAGAAGTAAAAGCGAGGGTGGAGCTGAAATTAAGCTAGGATCTTTATTGCTTGTATTTTTTTTTCATTGTGAATTGGCCTCTCAAAGGAAAGACAACAACAAAACAGAGACACGGGGAAGGGGAATCCTCATGTACAATATGCCCCATATTAGATGTTACGGTCTACTCTTAAATAATTCTCAGGTTGATGTCTCATTATTGCTTCCTCTGAAGACATCACTTTTCCTGGTTTTGTTCTCTTTCCTTTGCATCACTGATCCTTAACGTTCATGCCAGAAATGTACAGCAGAGAGGAGGAATATGCTACTAAAGAGAAGACGGGGAGGCAGGGAGGAGGAGGAAGCTAAGAACAAAGGCAGACACAGAGCAAAGGGAAGGAAAACGATCAGGACGTCTAAGGGGCTTAAAACACTCCCCGCCCAGACCTCAAATGATGGGCCGTATCTCTGCCAGAGTCCTCTGGGGGCTCGCAGGATCTACAGGGAACTCCCAGCCTGACCTCTGCTTCCAATTAGTGCTGCCCATTAACATTTTCATGAGGTGATGCATTTGTCTTCTGAATATGGTAATGTGTCAGTGTTCTTCCTAGTCTTGGGAGAATTTATTCACCAAAAGCGTCTGCTCCAGGAAGCAATTAGGAGAGCACTATCTTAAAGAATTTTACTGTGGTTTGAACGTCAGGATTAACTTCAGTGTAGGTCATGTTTATGTGTCACATAAACAAAGAAGTTATTGATATTCTAGAACTAGATGATTACAATAACAACTCATGTTTAGATTCATGAAACTGGAGGGGAATTTTAGAGACCAGTGAATCCTGCTTCCTCGTTTTGCAGCTGCGATGGGGTGATTTTTTCCCGAGACCACCATACCTTGTTCTTATTAGAGTAGGAGCAGATTCATGAAAGTAAATTTTTTTTGTCAAAAGAGATTAATGGAACACGAGGCACAATTTTCTTCTTTTTTCAGTTTTATCTGTATGTGAGCATCTCTTGCTGCTCTAAGCTGCTGTCTCAAGGGCTGGGTGTGTCAGGATGTTCACTACAGTTGTTCTGTAGTGGGCCATTAGAGACCTTTCCAGCTGTCCAGCTGCCATCTGTGTGTGTGGCCATTGTTATTTCTCCTAAGAATCAACCATGATTTGAGAAGAGTTGCCACTCGTCAGGGGGAAACCATATCACCAAGATGATTACATAGCAAAGCATAATTTTGTGCAAAATGTAGTCAGTAAACTCTAGCTAGAGGGCCAGAAGGTAATTCCGTACTTACATGCATGAGCTTTATGCCGCCTAGTCTTCTCACTTCTCAGGAAACATGGTGGCAAAAGGAGTGGCTTCTGGAAATAGACTGCCTCAGTTATCAGCTCCATGATTTTAGGCCAATCTCTCTGAGATTGGCCAATCTCTCTGGTTTCTCCTGTGTGAAATGGAGACTCTGACAGTAGTACCTACGAGAAATGGGTATTGTGAGATGCGAATGAGATAAGCCAAGCACTAGGACATGTAGGCATTAAATAAAGCAAAGAAGTAAGTCAAGGCTGGGGAGTATAGACAGACACTCATTTAGCATAAGAAGGTAATCAAAGGAGATGCCATGTTATGAGGAGATTCACCTTTGTCACGCAAGACATCCAATTGTGTTTTTTAGTTATTCCACTGAGGACAGATATCTGAGGGTCTCTCCCTCCTTTCCTTTATCCTCATGATATGGTACTTTTATAGCTTTCCCTTCCCCCCCTACCTACTCCATTCAAAAAAAAACCCAAAAAAACAAAAACACCAAAAAACAAACAAAAAGCTGGATAGGTTCAACAAAAAAATGACTGATCTTGTATGTTTTGAGGCTGGACACAGGAAATGCAGAAACATTAGGAATAGTGAGCAAAGGAGTTAAAAGTACTGACAAACTGTAGGGTTTGCCCAAGGAAGGAGGAAAGGACATCCAACGATATAACATGCCCAGGAATCTAGAATGCAACTTGTGGGCACAGGTAATAGCTAAAGGAATAGATTTTTGCTTCACTGGCCCACTGAGGGGTGAAGAAGGAATACATGTTGTTTTTCTCTATCCTCACCTCCAATTTCTAGCAAGTACTTGGACTTCTCCATTTAGAAGTGGGAAGGTAGAAACAGGTATAACATTTGGCAACCATTAGTAATAATTGACTCAGACAAGAATTATCATAGGATAATAAAACAGTAGGATAAACATTTGATGGGAAACAGGATATTTATACAGTTTACAAATACTAATTAGAAAGAAAAAGTGGTAACTTTACAGTGGATGCCCCATAACCACACAATCCAAGCTAGCATCACCAACAATAAGACAAACTGACATCATGTGCCTCCTGGTATGATCCATTAGGCTGGACACAATATTACTTATGTAGTATTCCTGCCAAAAAGTCAGAAAAACAAACTAAGGAGCACTTTACAAAACAACTGTGTTCGTACTCTTTCAAAATGTCAAGGCCATGAGAGACAACTAAAGGCTGAGGAAATATTCCAGACAAAAAGTGACCAGTGAGTAGAATGAGTGATCTTAGATTTGATCATGGATCAAGAAAACATGATATAAAAGATGTGATTGAGGGGCACCTGGGTAGCTCAGTCAGTTAAGCATCTGACTGATGATTTCAGCTCAGGTCATGACCTCATGGGTCATGAGATCAAGCCCCATGTTGGGCTCCACACTCAGTGGGGAGTCTGCTTGAGGATTCCCTTCTTCTCCCTCTCTCTCTACCTCTCCCCCTGCTCAAACTCTCTCTCTCAAGTGATTTTTTTTTTTTTTAAAGAGGTGTGATTAAGATGAGGTCTACATATGAACTGTGTATTAGGGAATATTATATCAATGATAAGTTTCTTTAATCTGATCATTATATGATGAGTAAGTAGAATATTTTTGTTTTTAAGAAATACACACAGAAGTATTCAGGGGTCAACATCATGCCATCTCAAATACTTTAGCAAGTCTCATAAGAAGAAGGAAGAAGAGGAGAAAGAGGAAAGGGGGAGAAGGAGTAGAAGTGTGGTAGGAAGTTCTGCAGAAAGAGAGAAAGAAAGCAATGATTGCAAAATGTTAACACTTGTGAATTTAGGCAAAAGGTATATAAAGTTCAGGACATTATATTTTTCTATTGAGTTGGAAAATTTTTCCAAATAATTTGTGTCAAACATTACATAAATAGAGAACAAGAGAACAAGAGATATGTATAAGACAACAAGGTGATTGCAAGATGGATTTGTTATTGAAGGCACCATCCCCTTCCATGAAAGGCCATTGGCTCGGGTCACATTTCACTTGGGGGTGCTTGGCTAAGATCCCATATTGGTGCAGTCTCCAAGGGTATGACCACCAATTACTGTGCTTTCACTAAACATAGACTGCTGATTTTGTGTAGCCTTAATAGTTTTTTTTTTTTTGCCTTAATAGTTTTGAATTTATTCTTTTTTTTTTTTTAGTAGAACTCTTATGCTGCTTACTAATCAGGAAAAATTGTTGAAAAAAGTTTAGGAAGGCAGCAAGACATTTTCAAAAAGTATACATAATGGCTTAAATATTTCTGTTCCCTTGAAACTTTATGTGTACTTTCTTTGAGTGTGTGCTTGCCACTTGGAGTTGCACATTGTCTTTCTTGCATCAAGCACACTCACACAACCCGTACATCACCAATTATTTCCAGATTTAGTTTCTTTAAAGTTGAAAGTGTCTTTCTCCTAGATGTTTACTTCTTTTCAATCATTTACAGGTATCTGCCCACTAATTTCACATAGACTTTTAAAGCACTTGACTTTCTTGAATTCCTCCAAAACACTCAACGTATTTTTCATCAAGAAAGCTAGCTCTCTTTCCTTAAAGGTATCATCAGTTTATATAATATTTATTAAATCCTATAAGTACAATCTAAGGACAACTAGACGGAAGAGGTTCAGAAGCAAACACAATTGGCTCTTGTAAGCACACAGGCATACAGCTAACTGAAGGAGCAGAAGCACAAAGGCATAACGCCAAGCGGCCAACTGACTACATGTATTCAGGGTGTTCCAAGCTGCAGTCATCATGTATTAGAGAAGAAACGAAAGACCACCGGTTAATTCCATGAGGAGTTGGGTGTCAGTAAAGTGCTTCCTCCTTAGGAGAACCTCAGTATTTACTTATTCTCAACAAACAAAAGATTTGCTATTCTCTAAGGGTAAAAACATCTCTTCTAGTGATAAATATTAATTCTCTCTGAAGTTGAACGCCAATACCAGAGAAACTAAAATAAGGAGTGGTGATCTGGTTAACACAGAGCAACTGAGTGCCTACTCCATGCCAGGCGTTGTTCTGTGTACGCGGCAGACTTGCTTTCCGCAGCCGCCATCTTTGTGGCTCTAGTGCTGGGGGCAGCTGGATCCCCCTTCTCTACCCCAGTAGAGTCCACAAAAAATGTCTGCTTGACTCTATAAGTAAGGAATTAATTCAAGGCTGTCCTTTTTCTCTTCTGAGAGACAAGAAGGATAAAAACGTGGGAGTTTTTTTCCCTGTGTCGAGTCAAATGATGTTATCATTTGCCACATGTACAACATGTTGTTTATGGTACAGTCAATTGATCATGACTCCTGAAACCAAGTGATAGATGGGACATGGCTGTAGCAGCAGCAGAGAAACAAGGAAAAATGGCCATAATTAACATATGGAGGCACACCGATGCAATTTTGTGTCTTCCTTTATTTAAACAATTTTCTAAATTTGAGATGATTCCTTTAATTAATCATAGAGTGAAGGCTTTTTAGTTTCCAGTATTTATCTCTGCCTTCAAATTACTTAAAAAAGACTGCTGCGGCTGATAGTAGCAATAACCTGGCCCTAAAGTTGGGAGGCCACTGGGAGGATTAAAAACTGGGTCAAAGAACACAGTCGTAGGCTCCAGCATTAAGTCTGTATTGCCCATCCACCTAATTGGCTCTGCCCATCTCTGCCTGTAGCCTGTGTCCACACCCCTCCCTCCTGCATCCCGCCCTCTGCATACACACACAGGATGACCGCTAGGCTCCATGCCTAAGAGTATCCTTAAGAGTATCTTCCTCTTATCCTTAAGAGTATCTTCCTTCCTCTCCATGGATTAAATCCTACATTTTGCTAAACATTCAAATCAAGTCTCCCTTCCTCTGAGCAATTTTCTGCCCCTACTCCTGTCTCATGGAAACATAAAAGTGCATTTCATGAATACTCCTTAGCAATGACAGAGTTCGAATTCTTATTTTATCAATGAGAAAACCAAGAATGAATAAATAGCACAGACTCTATCATATGGTAGAACCTGAAGCAAAACCCAAAGTCTCCTGCGTCCCAGCTAAGGGCTTGCTCCACGAGACCACACTCTCTTATTTTTATCACGTGAGACCTTACTCATTTGGACTCTGCATAACTGCCCTGAACTTGCTTTCCATCAGAATGCCTCTGATTCAGGTACATGGCGCGTGCCCACCCAGTTAGCGTGCAGATGCCTTGAGGGCAGGGACAATGACTTTCAGGTCCTCTGCATGTACCTTGTGAGGAGTCACTGATTTAAGGACGGGTAGGTTTCATGAGCTAAATCTCAGATCAGACAGCATCGGAGGCTTCCTCCCAAGAACCCGCGGGTCCCCCAGTAATCTCACACAGCACATGTCTTCTGATTGCATTCCCAGGTCCCCCCTGTGCTTTTGATTAACTTCTGTATTTTCCAGCCGTTGTATTACCAAAGCATCCATTTTGTTTCCCCAGGTGGGATATAGAACTGTAGGTAACAGGCAGTTAATAAGCTTAACAGGTAGGGACAGAGGCTCATTAATGGTTGCTCTGTGATTTGTGGCCAGTCCCCCCAGCACCTAAATCTTGAAATAAATATATTCAGAGACTCCGTTATCCCAGAAGAGGACATGGATCATTTTTCTTTCATTAACAATGGAGCCGCTACAGCAACATTTTTATTTATATGCACATTTCCAAGCCTAAAAGCTTGTCCCTTTAAACCTGCTTGCACTAAATTTTGATCAGCCCTTGATGAAAGAAGACTTATGGATCGGAGACAACCTGGTAACCATCCGTGCCCGATGCATATTAAAGGAAATGTAAATTCACAAAAGGCTCCCCAGCATATATCAGTTCATCCACCCAGGGAAGACAGAGGATGATTACATAATCTGGGACCAAATCTCCAGATTCAGAAGGGCCATGTTAATGAGGAACTTCACTGATGTATAAAGCAGAGAAGTGGTTTCAAAGAAAAGAAATTTCTAGATAAAAGGTGGATCCAAATTTCCCCTCTCTATCTGGTCATCGATCTGGTGTGGTAGGCACTTTGGAGGTTTGCATCCAACCATAAGACCACGCACACGATACACAAACACACACAATACACAAACACACATACCAATACCCTACTGAATGAGAGTACAGGCAGGCATGATAATATTCTATGACCTTCCTCTAGTACCACCCCCCTCCTTCTCCCTCCCTTGTCCCCCCACCCTATGACTGTAGCCTTGGAGCTGCTCTGGCCCCAGGTTGCTAGGTATATACAGTATGATCCGAACTGAGGCCATCATCACATCCCTCTCTCCCAACCCTTCTGCCTGCATGGACTTAGCCTAAACTAATCAGCTTCCTTTCTGTGACTTTAGAATTAGCACTAAAAGGCCCAGCTCAACTGTTCAGCTGAACTGAGGGTTTTGCAAAATTGGGAGCTAAGAGGTGGCCCTCTTCTGCCACGTGCTGAAGAATTAGCAAACGCTGGTGCAGTGAGAAAAAAATAAAGCAGAAACACAATGGCAGGTGGAGAACCAGAGCCTGGCAAGTCTCAGAGTGAAACAAAGAGAGAAAGAAATTGTGCTGCTTTCTGAGCATTTTCCAGGGGCTTGTCCTGTCCAGCCCCGGGCCCCAGCCTAGCCACATGTTCTTCCCTTTGGTTTCAGGCAAGAGCCCCATTTTCTTAGCCTCAGTCCACCATTCTGCCTGGTTTGTGTGCAGTCAAAAAAGAGCCTTTGAGGAAGAACCCTGGCCAAGTGAGGGCAGGGCCCAGTCCAGACTTTGGGGCCATGCTGGGCTGGGAACCTCCCCACCGCCTGGCTTGACCAATGCCTGGCCCGTTTCAGAGCCAGATCCTCTTGCTGCCTCTGAAAGAATCTTTTCAACGCTCTGCCTTTGCCAGAAGCATGCCGAGCTAGAAGACAGGCACCAAGGCTGAAGGAGAGAGCCTCTGGCAGAAGTGGGAGCAAAACCAGAGATGGCTGTTGGCTGCCTCACTCCCTGGCTGTCCTCAAAGTCTAACTTCCTGCGGATTCCCTGAAGTGTCCCTGAGTTCTGCCCTGGGGTCAGGGACAAGGAAGCAAGCCCAAGTCCCTACCATCGGCAGGTGGTCACACCTGGTCACCCCAGGCTTCAGCGCCGGTGCTAGAACACAATCCTCCTGCCACAAAGCCAGAAGGAAAGATAGGAGGGTGACTCCCTTGCTCTCCACCACCTTGAAGGCCCTTTCTTTCTTTCAAAGATATTTTATATGCTATTCTAATTTAATGAAGACCTCAATACCCAACCTGGTCAAAGTCGTGTCTTTCCTTAGCTCTAACACATATTCTAGGATCTGATGCCCGAACTGAAACCTCCCCAAGCAAAGCCAAAGCATGTCCACTCACACGTTTCTCTGAGGCACCCCCATCCCCCATCTTTCTTCTACCGGCTTCTTTGATAAGCCTCCCCATTCATTCTGCAGACTGCCTGAGCCAGAGGGAATGATTCAGTACCACACGGGACACCTTACCCTTGGAGTGCTAAATACAAGTTAAGACTCGTGACTCTTTTCAACTCTAATCACAGACTAATTCCTCTGATAAAGCCACTCCAGATTTCTATTCAGCTCAGACCCTTGGCATCAGGCCTCTGAGCTGTTCTGGGCCCTGGCTGCAGGGCAGATCTGTGATCTGAGCTCAGGCAGTCACCATATCCCTCCCTCTCCAGACCTTTTTACCTGCTTTGTTTTCATTATTTTAAAATCCTGCCAAACCCATTAGGGCTAATGCTTAGCTGAAAGCAGCCACGACCTCCTGTCAGTGCTTGGCACTGCAGAGCCATCCGTGACAAGGAGGAAGCTCCCGATCTCTGAAAGGGGCCAGCAGCCTTTGCTTCCAAAGGGAGGGAGGTGGAAAGCAACAGCGGAAAAGGCACCTCCCACCCAAACCGCTGAAGCCGAAGGCTCCCCTCCCCCAACAGCTCAGGTCTCCACTCTGGAAGGACAGAAGCAGCTGCAGAAGCAGCAGCAGCCTCCTGATTCTGAAAGCCCCACCAGCAGCTCTCCGAGTTTGTAATCAAAACAAAAGCACACCTGTGTTTTGGCAAGCTTCAAAGGGGTTAGGAGTGGGAGCAAAAGCAAAGTGGTTAAGAGAGCAGTGCTTTGAGCCTACGACTGCACAGATACACCACAGCAATCTGCCACTGCGGCTGCTTGGTGACCTTGAGGGGTCACCTAGTGGACCCTTGACATGCGGGAGATTCACAGTTGATTTGCCTTGAACAAGGGTGCCCTCAGGAACTTGGTGCCCAGTCAAAGACCCTCACAGCCTGTCCTTCTGTGGCTTAGAATTGTTCCACTTTTCTTTAACACGGAACCAAAGCTTCTGTAGCCTCCCCTTTGTTCTTGGCTCTGAGAATGTCCTTCCCTCCCCCCACTCAAATCTGGCACATTCTCTAAGACCAAGCTAGTTGATTTTTCTCAAAGCCTGTCTTGGCTACCTACGAGAGCCTTCAAGTGTCCTCCTACAGCCCTTTCAGATGCCTGCACACAATTTTGCAGACATTTTAAACTCCTTTCTATTGTTCTCCATTATGTCTGTGTTATCACTGCATCCCTCCATATCATAAGCTCCTCGAGCCCAAATCATTTCAGCACACTCTCAGATTCCATGACTGACTAGAAAGAAAAATAAATAAAACAGTGACAATACACATCCCAGGGCATGGTTTACACTCCCTTACCATTCATACTCTGCGTCAAGAGAACACGGCACTCTGTCATTTCCAAAGGTCAGAAAGAGGTGAACTTGTTCAGCCAACAGAGGTCTGGCAAGTCTTGTCCATATGGATGTCCCTGCTGTCTATTTCTGTGTAATCCTTCCCTCAGTGAGGGAGTCAGTGATACAAACAGTGGTGCCTTCCAATCCATAATCGCAGCATCTTTCTTTAGTCCCAACCATGGAGCAGCTCTGGGTCTCCCGCCTTGGCAGCCAATGGCCTAATCTGGCTCCATTCAACTGCAAGAGATGGTAACAGGACCATGAGCCTCCTGCAGCTACAAGGATGGACCACAGGTGGCCAGTAGTCACTGGAAAGGACCACAAGGACTCTGCCTGTTTGCTTCACCTTGAGTGTCCTTGGAGGGCCAGACCCTGTTGAGAGAGTTGGGGAAATTGGAAATGAGGTTTTGAAACGAAATTCTAGGTAAAGCTAGCTGGGTAGACCCTCACAGGTAAAAAACCCTACACAACAGAAGGACAGCAATCCTCACTCCCACCTCACTCTCCAGGACCCACAGAGGCATGTCCCTGGCTCTGGTCTATCAACAGTCCTACCTTCCATCTGCCCCAGGAAGCAAGGGGCAGGGACCCTTGTGGGCCTCAGAGGCCCTGATCACTCTCAGTGATTGAGGAGGAAAAGAAAGAGAAAAAATTCATTCAGTGTCAGATTGTAGCAGAGTCCAAACAAGAGGACTTGCGTATTTTTTTAAAGTGAATTTAGAAGGACCTATGGCCTCAGTAATTGCCTAATTTCTCTGTACCCAATCCATATGGACAATATATGCTTAGGCTCAAGTGTTTCTGGATTGGGGTATGAAGTGAGGAAATATTGTATATTTTATTTCACCCTGAGGAGGAGGAACCAATTCCCAGGGCAGCATTGTTGGGGAAGAGGAACATAAGCATTAAAAAAAAAAAGGAAAAAAAAGGGTAGAAAAAAAAAGAAATGAACACATCCAAAAATGCCTCTAAGATCTCAATACTATCTTTGGGTATACCTTCGACAGAGCTCTTGGCTCTAAGAGGCCTAGCGAGGCCTCTTTGACTTGGGCCTTCTTTTTCCTAGAAATGCCCTGTTGTCTGCTCCCCACTTCCCTCACATCCCACACTCCAAGACTTCTGTACACCATTCATCTCCTCACCGCTCACACACCAGCCTAGTAGCTCTATGGCTATCAAGAGAATTGCCTGTTATCAGGCTTATGTGAGATTAAATTTAGTCATTATCTTGGAAGAGAGTTATCTCCTGTTGACAAAATCCCTCAGAGTTCACTGTAGAGAACTTTAATTTCCACATTCAAATGAGATTTGAATTTGATCAGGCATCAATTAAACACTGTGCATTACTCGGTGACCTAACTTCTGAAGAGGCACTGCCTGCTCTCTGCTCATTCAGCTTCAGGGTTTTGTTTCCTCCTAAAACCATCACCAGAGCCTGTAGGTCAGACTCAGAAATAATGTGCAATATGTTTGCAATAATACATGTGGGTTTGATTGCTGCTTTTAAAAAGAGCTACAACGTTCTCAATTATAGGCTCATTTTCGTGGGTCAGCTCAGTCCCCATGAGGACAACACCATGTGGCATTTAAGAGCAACCAGACAGGCCTGAGTCCAAATCTGACTCCATCACATCTAGCCGTGTCAAACCAGGCAAGACAACATACGTCTCTGAGCTCAGTTTCCTCATCTATACCCTGGGAAATAACAATGACGTGACAAATACAACAAGCTTAGTACAAGGCCTGACATAGAAGAAGCACTCAATAAACAATAGTTGCCACTTACCAGTATTCATCATTTTCTACATTTATTTATTTATTCAATCATCATCTGATATTTGTGGAGCACCTACCAAGCCATTGGGGAAGATGATGGGGATAGAGAAATACAAATATGTTATCTCTGCTCTCAAAGAGCTTATGGTTTGGGGGTGAGACATATTTCTTAGCAAGTTTATGAGACTGTGTACAAAGTGTTAGGAGAATATTGGAGAAGGAGCATCCAAATTTGGCTGAATAAATCAAGGAAGGCTTTATGGAAGAGGTAGCTGTTGAGCTCAGATCTGAGAGATAAGTGTATGTAAGGGACACAAAGGCAGGGAGGCCACTCGCCTCTAAGGAGATAGCTTGTGTTGAGTGTCAAAAGATTCAGAGAATACAGCTCACCTAGGTCACTCCAAAGTGGCCCATCACAGCTGGTGAGAAGTAAAGTGAAGGTGAAGGAGCAAGCAAGAGCTGGCTGGCAAAAGCCCACTGGAGGCTCTCTTTAACGGAGAAGTGATTTTAGTCGTTTTGTACCTTGAAGATAAGACCTGGCTCTTATTTATTTGTATCCAGAGCAAAGACCTGCTGTGATGGTTAATTTTATATATCAAGTTGACTGAACCACAAGATGCCCAGGGACCTGGTTAAATATTATTTCTGGATGTGTTTGTGAAGCCGTTTCCAGAATAGATGAGCATTTTAATTGTTAGACTGAGTAAAGCAGATTGCCCTCCCCACAGTGGGTGAGCATCAACCAACCCACTCAAGACTCAAATAGAACAAAAAGCAGAAAGAAGTAGAATTATTCTCTCTACCTGACTGCTGAGCTGAGACATCTGTCTTTTCAGACTGAGACTTAGACCATCAGATGTTCCTGGTTCTCAGACCTTTGGACTCAGCCTGGAATTTACACTACTGGCTTTCCTGGGTCTCAGCTTGCAGACAGCAGATGGTGGAATTTCTTAGCCTCCATAATCATGGGAAACCAATTCTTTTTTGTAAATCGTATATTTATTTATTTATTTATTTATTTATAATAAATATATACTTATATTTATTATAAACAAATATTTATATATTTATTTTATTATTTTATATTATATATATTAAATATATATTTATATGTATATAAAACATAAACACATGTATGTTCTATTTGTCTGGGGAACCATTTCTGCACATAGCAGATGCTAAATAAATGTTACCTGAAAGAGAAATTAATGAATGGAGCATTCTAGGATTATTGTCTTATTTTCAGGCATCAGGTCAAATTTTGATGGAGAAAAGATTAATAAGGGGGAGATGGAAGTTCCCATATAAATCTGGTCCAAAGCCTCTATATTTTACACTGGGAAAGCCCCAAGACACTTTGGATCATCTCACACATGTTAGATCACAGGACATACCTGAACACACTTTTCTAGCTCTGTGACTATCACACAATTAGTGTGACATTGGGTCTCATTGAACATCATTTTCATCCCCCAAAGCAGGGAGCACTTACTGTAGAGTTTGACTATGAATCTCGATCTCTGGTAGAACCTCTCAGCACTTTGCAAAACAAAGAATTTAAACATATGGTTCAGGAATTCAGAAGAACTAGAGCCAGTCCTCAAGTCTGTAAGCACATCTGATGTGGGAGCAAAAGAAGGGTTGGGCTGGTGGGTGGGAATGGAGGACATCTGTGGGGAAAGAAGGCTTCTGCATGTTTCCTCCAGGGAAAGGGAATTAAAGTGGATGCAGGTACTTGCATTAAGCCTCCAAGCATTGCATTTCTTTAGTAATCATTTTGCTTTCCACTCACCATGCACATCCTTATGGGTAGAGACATTATCTAAATGTAAATTCTATACTTGGCTTATTGTTGACACTCAAATATATATTGAACAATAATGAAAATTGTGCACATATAAGCAGCATTTAGTTGGCTAATAAAGGGGAAATAAACATACCACACAGAAGAGACCTCATGAGATGCTGGTCTTGGGGACACATTCATATACTCCCCAGCCATTCAAGATCACACAGTAACTACAGTACACCAGAAGGCATGAATAACGTGTTCTCCACATTCACTGTTTTTGGTAGGCACTAAAAGTAACTTGAGGATCTACGTAAAAGGGCAGGGTAACATGGCTGCATAACCCGTTAATTACCAGGGGGAAGAGCAAGAATGCTTTGCTCAGTGGAGTGTCCCATGAAGGGTTTGTCAAGAGCTCTTTCCCAGGGAAAGAGCAATTTGGATGCTGTTCCCATTGATTCTATTTTGCATTTTTTCTAAGCTCTTCCATGAAGAGGATTCTGAACAGAAATTAACCTCCAAGGGAAAAGTAGCAGCATTGATAATAAATTTTTTGTAACTCCATTTGTAGCTCCATTCTTCCTCTGACCTTGGGCATGAGTTAGGAGAGAGTTCCAGACAGAAGAAATGCATTTTGAAAGCTGGAGAGTACTTTGTTGCTCACTTGAAAGAGTTAAGTCTGGGTCTCTCGAGCCAAACAGATTTCCCTGCCTGTGCTCCATTAAAACAACCAGGCTGCTTCTCTCTGTGAAATGACCATTTTTGTCACTTGGTGATATTCTTTTTTCCTCAGAAAGGTCTCCCTGGCAATGTTAGCATGCATGTGAACTCTTATTCTCACGTGTTGGTCAAGACCATGCTTGTTAATTAGATTCCATGGTGACTTGGATGAGTGGTCAAAATCACTTTGCATTTTTCTCATTAACAACTTCACACTTGGAGTCAGGCTTCCCATGAGTCTCAGCTGCCTGGGGAGGGTGACACGGGAAGAACCAGAAAAGGACCATCACCATTGGCCAAAGATATCTGCTCTACCCAGAAGCTATAGGACCAGAAATTTTGCCATTTTCTATTTATTTTTACAGAGTTAGCATAACCTTTCCAAGGATTTTTGTATTTTGTATTCAGCAAATATATATTAAGCATCTTTCATGGACAGGCACTGTGGGAGACACAACAATACAGTAGCCTATATGACATAGAGTCTATATGGAATATGGATATATATCCATAATCTAGGATAAAAAGTATTAATGTCTTAAGAGAGTTTCAGATAAAATGCTATGGGAATTCAGAAGAGGAAGTTTTGAGCACTTCTGACTCAGAGGATCTTTCAGCATTTAAGCTGAGCCTTAAAGGATAGGTATGATTTGGACATAACTGGAAGCCATTCTAGAAGCACTGACATTAACAAGCTTTTTTCCTATTTTTTTTAACAGTAAATATTTGAAATATTTGAAAATAAATTTTGTTCCCCAGATAAATTTTCTCTGTGGCAAAAGAGGTCTGGGACCACTGTTTCATCAAGTACTACACCAAACATTTCAAATAAAAGGGCACCAAATCAGTGGGAAAACACAAGCTAGACCAGTGAACTTTCTGGATTCACATTTTTACTTGTATGAGGCAAAGCTTGGATAAAAGTGATAGAAACAGATGTTTCTCACTAATGTCTTTGGGGGTTTATGATCACTGGAGAGATGTTCAAAATTTATTCCAGAGTAGCAGGGGGCCGAAAGCCCTGCCAATAGCTGAGTGTGGGACTTGGGAAGGGACCGTCCTCAAGCTGGGAGTATATGTAGGAAAGCTGGAATAGCTCTGGCCAACGGTCCAGCTTTCTAGGATTGTCAGTCCAAAGACAGCAGGTGTGATATCACAGAGAATCTGGGACATGAGGTCAAATCTGGCAGTTCCTTGAGATACTGAGACTAGTCACTCAGCCTTTTTTTCTCTAATCTTTTTTTAAATTTCTGGTTATGGTAAAATATATATAACATGAAATTTATCATCTTAATTATTTTTAAGTGTAAAATAGTGTTAAGGTCATTCACATTGTTGTACAACCAGTCTCCTGAATTCTATTCATTTTGCTTTATACCCATTAAACAACGACTCTCCATTGGATTTGTACAATATTTGTCTATTTCATGACTGGCCTATTTCACTTAGTATCAAGTCCCCAAGTTTCATCCATGCTGTGGCATATGCTAGAATTTACCTACTTTTCAAGACTGAGTAATATTCCATTGTAGGTATATACTACATTTTATTTATTCATCCTTTCATTGATGGACACTTGGGTTGCTTCTACTTTTTGGCTATTGTGACTATTGCTGCAATTAATATGGGTGTACAGATAATTTTTCAAGATCCTGCTTGCAACTATTTTGGATAAATATCCAGAAATGGAATTATTAGATCATATAGTAATTCCATTTCTAATTTTTTGAGGGACGACCATACTGTTTTCCATAGCAACTGTGCCTTTTGATCTTGCCATCAGTAGTGCACAAGGGTTCCAGTTTCTCTATGACCTGCCAACACTTGTTATTTTCTGATTTTTTGAAAGTAGTTCTCTTAATAGGTATGAGGTGACACAGGGACTTATAAAATTATGCCCGATGGACAAGCCTGCTCATGCAGGGAGGGAGCTCTTAGAAGTGAAAGTTGATGCAATGCCCCTTAGCAAGCCTACAAAATAAGGCAGAAGGGAGGCTCCCCAGGGAAGAGTTGCCTGCATGGGAAGGATGCACTGGGCCCGCTCCAAAGCTCCTGAGATATGCATGTGCCACCTACAGTCTGAAGCTGTCGTGTAACTCCATGGAACAGTTTCATCAGGTAAAGCCTGCATTTGGCAGTATTGTGGAAAGGGAACATAGTGCTCAAAGAAGCAATAGTTAGGAGGTGAAGAGGAAATGCCTAACCCTTTCTCTTACACCTGATATCCAAGCAGACAGCAGTGCCACAGTTATTGTCAAAGGAATCCCAGCTAATGGGAGACAATGCGAGAGACTGAGGGTAGAGCTGGTTCTATCCTGAGTCTAAAACATTCTTTAGGTCATAGAACCGAAACTTTTTCTGTGACATTGCATAATAAAATTAGCCCATCATATTATATAACAAATTCGTGATGGGAGGAGGGTACTGAATATTTGCTAGAACACTGATGTGGGTGTTTTGGGGAACCATCTGCTATTGAACTGCTTTGCTGGCCCATTCAGAGAAATCCCTAAGATTCCAAGTAAAAACTTCAACTAACTGAAGCATGACTCCTTGGAATGTAGCTGGGCTCCTTTCTTGCTGGCATGTCTAACCCTGAGATCACATTGAAATTTCCCCCAAAGGTCACATTTTCTGTTAAATAGCTCTCAGCAAACTTAAACTCTGTCTACCCATGGCCACAATGTCCAGATGCTAGGATCCATCAGTATAATCTGAAAATGTAAGCATCCAGGCAATTCTTCCCCTGGTTCATAATGATATTTTGGGATACAATCTGCTATTTAAAACAGCTGTTGTTGATTTACTTGGGACACATGCTGATTTTACGTCAAACAGAATGTCATGCAAACTTCTCCAAGGAGTCCTAGGGAAAAAGAAAAAAAAAAAAAAGAAAAGAGCATAAAAGATAAGAACAGCGTTTATAAACGTTTGCCTACATTCAAAATTCTCCTGTATAAAATTTTTCAGACACTCTTGGAAATAATGTGCCTATCCAACTGACTTCAGATTTCCTATTTCATCATCCATGCTCCTTTGCCGATATGAGCAAAAGAGAAAAAGGAGAAATTTTCCCTGTTGACAGTGAAGCACTAGTTACACTGAGGAAGCCTTTGATAAATACTGAAATAATAATGAAAAACAAAAAAAGACCATTCTTTATTTTCAAGGAGGCACCTTACCTCCTCAAATCTTCTCTCTTCTTTGTAACCTTTGTTTTGTCCCCTAATCTCAACAATTTCCCTTACCTTTATCTTTATGAAATTAAACTAAATTTACTTAGTTTAATGAAGATTTGTTATGCACATACATTTATCGAGGACAAAGAACACATCAGAGTGTGAGCACTTTGAGGACAGAGAATGGATCCTTTAGCTTCCAATCGCAAAGCTTGAAAGATGTAGGCTCTTCGTAAATGATCAGTTAAGTTGAATGAAGCATGTAGTTGTGCTCCAGAAAGAGCTATTTGAGGGACACCACAAGTGGAAGTTTGTTTCTCCTTTACCACCATGTCCTCTTTTCTGCAGACTGCTATCTACTCCTCTGGCTCAGTCCCATGATCACCTCTCCTGCTTTGCCATTGGCCTTCACTAGCCTCCCACCTTCCAGCAACCAGACCTCTTTGCTCTGCCTCAAGGTGTCATATCATTCTGTGCACCAGGCCCTCAGTTCTGCTTTCATCGATGTGCTGGGACCAAGCCTCAACCTGGCTTACTCTTTTGTCAGCTCACTCTCCTTTATTCTCAGGTCTAATTGCTTTAACCTGGGTCCCCATACTGACACAACTGTGTTTTAGGAAGATGACCAAAGAAGAGGAACCCAGATTTTTTATAGTTTCATCAAAAAGCCAATTCCAAAGAACATTCAAGTGGTCAATTTTGCTTGCGATCTGTGATACACTGACATATTGAGGAGTCCTTAGGGAGAAAAAACACGGGAGTTATAAAGAATCAGCCACTAAACAAATACTGCTACTCAACTATGAGAATAAAGAATAGCATGTTGGAATTAGCCAATAAACAGGCATCTTCTGGCTCCATAAAGAAGACCTGGTCTCCTTATGCATCAAAAGTCAAACATAACAAAACAATTTTTAAAGAAATGTAAAAGATGTGGTGAATCAACAAGGTGCAAAAAAAAGATCACTATGGAGTATATCTTAATCTGTTCAGGCTGCTATTAAAAAAAAGCACAGTCTGGGTAGCTTATAAACAACAGAAATTTCTTTCTCATAGCTCCGGGGGCTGGGAAGTCCAAGGTCAGGGAGCATGGCCATATTTTGGTGAGGGTCCTCTTCCCGGCTCATAACCAGCACCTTCTGCTTATGTCCTCACATGGTAGAAGAGGTGAGGGAACTCTGTGGGATCTCTTTAATAAGAGCACTAATTCCATTAATAATGGTTTTACCCTCATGACCTAATCACCTCCCAAAGGCATTACCTACGAATACCATAATTTGGGAGGGATAGGATTTCAACATATGAATTTGGTAGGAGGTGGGCTGGGGGGCAGGGGGACAGCAGGCACAAACATTCATACTACAGCAGAGTACTTACTGTATGCTAGGTTTATTCTAGATACTAATCCGATGGTAAATTTAATCGGGAATTTACGTTTATTGGGTAGACAGAGAAAAGCCAGTGACAACAAAAAAGGTATAACTTCAGATACTAATAGATGCTTTGAAGAAAATACGAACAGGTTGAAGAATTGTGGTAAGACAGTGGGAGTCAAGCACTATTTCATATAGGATGGTCAGGGAAAGATTCTACAAGAAAACTCTTGCAAAGATCTGGAAGAAACCCTTCAGACAGAGGGAAGAAAAACTGCAAGGATCAAGTGGAAGACGTAAGCCTATCATGTTCCTGGAACTAAACAGACTATGTAATGGGCACAAAAGTAGGAAATTAGATCAGAGAGGCAGGTAGAAGCAATTATATGGGACTTGTTGGCCCGATAAAGAATTTGAATTTTACCATAGATGTGATAGTAATGTGTTAGAGAATTCTGAATGAGAAGTGACAGGATCTGACTTAAGTTTCCAAAAGATCATTGAGATTGGATTTGGGGCAGTCTCAACCTGAAGCAAGATAGTCCATTAGGAGGCTTTTGCACTAAATGCGAGCAGATGGTGAAGGAACAGAACAGTCATCCTGAAATTGAGGAGTAGTTAGATTTGAGATGTAATCTGAAGAGTGGACGGGATTTGCTTATGCATATGATCTAGGAAATGAAGGAGGCAAAAGATTAAAAGGCTACTCCTGTAATTTTGACCTGCATATCTGAGTATATTTATCGAACATGCTGAGTTTGAGAAATGTATTAGACGTTGGAGATGCCAACAAGGCACCTTGTTGTGGTTTGGAGCATATGGGAGGGGCTGAGCCTGGAGACCAGAGACACATAATATTGAAAGCCATGAAACTAGATGCAATCACCTACAGATATAAAGACAGAGATCTGAGACATGAGCCCCAGAGCACCCCAGAATCCTGGTCAGAAAGAAGAGGTGGAACCAGCAGAGAAGCCTGAGAAGTAGTTGAGGTTATAGAAGGAATATCAGGCACTTGTGATGGGTAGAAGCCAAGTGAGGAGTGTTTCAAAAACAAGAAGTGAAAATGTATATCAAATGAGACTAAAAGTTCACAAAAGATGAGGACTGTCAGCTGAACCAGTAGATTTGGTAATAGGGAAGTGATTGATGACTTTGCCATGATGGTTTCAAAGAGTAGTGAGGACAAAACCCAAGGGAATGAGTTAAAAAAGGGACTGAAAATCGATCAGGTGGAAGTGGAGTACAGACAACTCTCTTGGAATGTTATGTTGTCGAAGAGAGCAGTGAAAATAGACAGTAGGTGGAGGAAGACATGAAACTTGGGTTCAAAGAAGTTTTTTGTCCGTGTGATTTGTTTTAAGGTGAGAAATATTATAAGTGCAAGCCTACGGGAATCATCCAGTAGAGAGGAGAAAATTGATGGTAGATACTATAGACTAAATGTTAGTGTCTCCCTAAGAGTCCTATGTTGAAGCTCTATCCTTAATGTGCTGGGACAGGGAGGTGGGCACTTTGAGAGGTGATTAAGTCATGAGGGTGGAGCCCTCATGAATGGGATTAGTGTCCATGTAAGAAGATGCATGAGAGAAATGAGCTCTCTCTGCCATGTGGGGATACAGCAAGAAGGAGTCCATCAGCAAACCAGGAGGATGGCCCTCAGCAGGAACTGAATCTGCCAACAGCTTGGTCTTGGACTTGCCAGCCTCCAGACTCTGAGAAGTACATTTTTACTGTTTAAGCCACCCAGTTTATGATATTTTTGCTATAGCATCCTGAACTGACTAAGATACTAAGGAATTGTTGGCGTTTAAGTGAGAGGGGATAAGCTCCAGTTCCTAAATGGATAGAGGACTTGGCTTTGATAGGACACATTTTTCTAACGTAAGTGCTTCTCTCTCAGAATAAATACATTAATTGCTTCCATTTTTTTTCCTCCATAGACAACCCTGTGGGCTATCTATGAAAGATAGGGATTTTTTTTTCACCTTTCACACACCAGGAAACTGAGACAATATGGTTAAGCAACTTGTCTGAAATCAAATAGCTAATATAAATATCAGAGCCAGGACACATACTCTGAGCTTCTGAGGCCCCATCCCTGGTTCTTTCTGCTTTTCCACACAGCATGTGTGTCAGTCGTAGGCAATGGAAGTGCGCTCTCGGGAGGCCAATTCAAAGCCACTGTTTAGTATCTTTTGGAAAGTAAGTAAGAACTTTTGACGAATTCATTCAAAATGAGTGTTTTCAACTTTGATCTGCACCTGTCTTTTCCCTAGCTAGCCTAGCCCAGAGACTCAGAGCTGACAGATGGTCGTTACTCTTACCAAGGGAGCACTCCTATCTCTTCTCTTCTGCCAGTCCTTCCAGATGCATTTCCTCTCAAATGACCGTCTTATCAAGAATATAGTTCATTCTGCTAGCAAATAGCCAAGGGACACACTAGAAACATATTAGACAGCAGAGGGAAGATGATCTGGAATTATCAATTTGCTGGGCCTAATGCTCAAATGCATAATTAGCAGTTCACAATTGTTCTGGGTTGGGCATAGTCTTACAACGGTCAGATCAAGGCATAGTCTACAGTACTCAAATCTGGCATTTGCAATTTTCTTCTCAATATAAATTAGGAAGTTGGAAGCTTTCTTTCTTAAACAGATTTTTCTCTTTCCTTTTTTTTTTTTAAAATATCTCTGCCACTACCTAACTTGCCCTTTAAAAATATGCTTATATTCTTCCAAGGATGAACCAGAGTGAGAGACGAAGAGGATATGAATCTGAAAGGTGGTCTTCACTGTTTTGCCACATCTGTTTGAAATTCCACAGCTGGCACTGAATCCTAGAGATTACCACAATGACTAATGAGTCACACAGCTCCCAGTCTTAAATGCATTTGTGAAAATGTTCAGGGATTCAACCACAACTTCTCAACATCAAGAATGAGAGGTGTGAGAGCTCCCAGACATCAGCTAGCTCATCTCTTGCCAGGTCTGGATTTTTCCCTTCTGGATAAGATTCTAACAGATGCTTTAGCTAGTCTTGTTTTAAATATCTTAAATGATGGCACTCCCTCCCCTTTCCGCTGAAAGGCTATTTCACAGTCCAGTGGATCTTTTCACTAGACTGTGTTTTCCAGAAAGTTGCCTAAAATTCACCTTTTGTTAATTTCTTAACATAACTCACGTTTACTCACTTTGGCAACTCACCTGTGAGCAGTTTCTCTCCCTCATTGGCAATTAAGCAAGTAAATCTACAAATGAGCGATCATCAGCCAATTGCTTCCCTCTATCCCCTTTTCCTGCTGGATAAACCCAGCACAAGGAGAATCTCACGAGACTGGCATCCAGTGATTTTCTCTCCTTTTTTCCTTTGTCTCTTAGGTTGTCGCATCATCACTGTCAGTGGTTGCATGGACTGTTCCCATCCACCAGGCTGGGCTGGAGACTCAGTCTCAACACAATGCAGTTGTTCCCCCTGATTCTTCCCTGGCCCTGACTCCACGAGGATTCTTAAATCCCACTCTCTCCGACTGCAGAGCGGGGACATTCAGCGGAAGGTGCACACTGCAAAGACAATCAAGGAGGAAGAGGCCACCCATCTCCCTCAAGGAGTTCCACACAGTGTCTTGTCCATTATCGTCCCAGCTCCTCACTGCTCACACTCCTCGAGGCTTTTCTTCTTTGCATCCTCCTCACTAGCCAGTATGTCTGGCCCCTTTGCTTTTCACTTTCAAATTCCTCTGAACCTACGTTCCCCAGTGCCCATTTCCTGCCCCCTGAAATATGTCATCACACTCCTATTTTTCTCCTTTGATAAACCAACCTGTGGCCTCAGACAGATAGTATTCCTTTCACCTTTTCACACATCAGGAGACTGAGACAACGTGGTCGTGTGACTTGCCTGCAGTCAGGCAACTAATACCAGTATCAGAGCAGAACTCACACCCTGAGCCTCTGATGCCCCATCCACAGTTCTTCCTGCTTTTCCACAACCACACGTGTGTCAATGAGCGAGACGAAATGGAAATGGGCTTTGCTCTTGATTCTGCCATTTTTCTAGGAAGGTGACTCATACCGAAATATACGTATTTTACGTGCCACAAAGAATCAACTTTGTAACTTCCTTTTTATAAGAATTGTGTATCGTGGATGTTGTTTTGATGATTATCAACAAAAGAACATTTTTTGGCAAAGTTAAATTTTTTCCCCCTTTGCACTTAAGCCAAATGTGTCTCACTGTCTAGAAATGCTTAAGTACATTATATGATGACTGGAAAATAATTCAGTGGAATTTACATTTCGAATCCAAGAAAATTACATTAGGCTAAGGATTTATAAAGACCATTTCTATTTCTCTCTGCTCTTATTCGAACTAAACACCCACCCAGCCACAA
The DNA here is from genome assembly GCA_028534135.1 of Potos flavus. Taxonomy (NCBI): domain Eukaryota; kingdom Metazoa; phylum Chordata; class Mammalia; order Carnivora; family Procyonidae; genus Potos; species Potos flavus. Next base: position 72,926,261 of record CM052895.1, on the reverse strand, counting down.
TTAAAAAAAAAAAAAAGCTGCTTTGTCTTCATGAACTGATGCCACTTGAGTTGTTCTGCTTTAGAATCCACAGGACTAGAGTGAAAAACAACAAAAAGAACAAGCAGTAACTGGAAAGCGAACAAGTCGGGAGGATGTGACTAACATACCTGCATACTGCTTACTAAATCGCTTCGCATTGCCACACAATATGAACTATGGTCTGCTTCAATTTTCACACTGTATTTTAAGTTTTTTGCTTCACTACTCTGGTTTAATTTCTAAAAAAAACACAGGGTTTCACAGTTATAGCCAACTGCTTATCCCAGGCAAATTAAATTAAGCCCCTGGCATGCAACTAAAAGTTGTTTCGCCTAATTGAGCAGCTAATGGGTATGGATGAATTTGAGGTACAGATAAAAATATTGTTTTCAAAGAGCCTTTCTGATTAGCATGCGCCCCCGAATGGGCAAAGAAAAATATTTATGCACTCATTTTTATAAGCATGTTCAAATCCATTGGTTAAGCTCCAGGAAAGATTTCAGAGGGCTCTGTCCTGTCTTTATATGAGGTGCTCTGCTCATTGCTAAAAGAAGGCTAAAACCCTTCGCCAAAGACATCTTGACATTCTGCTGTGTCAACGCCCGGCCATCTTTAATAATGCCTGTGGGACCTGTGCTCTTCCCATTACCATTACCATTGCCTTCCCTCAATGACTGAATGGGTCTCCACTCCGAAGAAACTTCATTGTTTCATCTTATAAATGGCCTCATCTCATTATAAGTGGCCCTATGCCACTGTGCAACTGTGTTAGTGGGATGGAGGAGGGAAGAAAACAAATAGCTGGGGAGGTTGCTCTGAAATATTAACGTTCTGGAACTTGTTACATTAGTTGCCTATCATTTTGCTGTGTTTGCTGTTGGAGTATTGAATGTCAGGGCAGATGACCATTTCTCTGGAAGAATCTTCCTCTGCGACATCGCGCCCTTTTAAACAACATTAACGGCAAAACAAATATGCATACTATTTTCCACACCTTATAATTATAAAAGTAACGCAAAAAAAAAAATATCCCACAATGCTTATCCAGTTCACATGTCATTTAAAAGTCAATTAAACAAAACTTCAAAGAGCTATTTTCAATGACAGCTGTCATTCAAATTGCATCTATTATTTGCCTCAAATTCCATCTATTATTCTTGTACATATATGATCTTCTGAGAGTTTTATGTTTGTTTGCTTACTGTAGTTTTGGTTTTCTTTTTAGATCTCTTGCCCGTTTATACTGAAAGAATAGAGGAAATGATACAGGTAGAGATTATCTTATGCCAGGCACACAGATCAGGTGCCAGAAGCATCATTTCCTGAGAACTGAAGTCAGGGCGTTGTGGGGATAATCCTCCAGGAGATGCATGCCTCAGTGGGCCTCTGTGCATTTGCTTCAGTTGGTCCATACGTGAGCCTGTCACATCACGTCACACTTACTGTCTTAAGTACTTCCTCAACCTTCAGTGAGCTCTTCCTGGAAGTGTTCTATATCCACATAATCTGTTTTCCATACCTCTGTCCAGAACTAGTCATCAGAGACACAAAAATGACCATCTTATGACTTAGCCGCTCATTTGCATAGCATCTTAGCAGAGACTTTCAAGTTTTAGAATTGCTATGAAATTCAATTGAAATGTATCTCCTACCCTCACCTCAAATTCCTACGTTAAAGTCCTAATCTCCAGTTCCTCAGAAGGTGACCAAATTGGAGATAGGGTCCTGACAGAGGTAATCAAGTTAAAACGAGGACATTAGTGTGGGCCCTAATCAACTATGACTAGTGACCTTATAAAGAGGGGCAACATGGAGACAGATACATATAGAGGGAGGATAATGTGAAGGTACAGGGAGAAGACAGCCATCAACAAGCCAAGGGGAAAGGCCTGGAACAGATCCTTCCTCTACAGTTCTCAGAAGGAACCAATCCTGCCGACATCTTGATTTCTGACTTCTGGCCTCCAGAACTATGAGACAATAAATGTCTGTTGTTTAAGCCACCCAGTTTGTGGTCCTTCGTTATAGCAGCCCTAGCAAACTAATACAGGTACCAATTTAAGCATCCATTTCCCATGCTCATTTAATAAATATTGGAGACTGACCTGAAAAGGTTTCCATATCTACCAGTGGAAATTCCTCACTCTGGCTATTAAGCAAACTTTGAACAAGAAATTCTGATTTTTCTATGCTGCTCATCAGTCTGCCTCAGATTAAATGTGTTCTTATTCCTAGCTTGAGTAAGAAAATTTTACTTTTGTTTGCCCCTTTACAGGTGTAGAACTTTTCTTCCTACAGACTAACAGTCTAGAAACTCATCTCTATCCCCTTTGAGATCAAGATTCCAATCACATTCTCTTGTGGGTACAAAAGTAACAGATGCTAATTGCCTATCATTTTGTTGTTCACTTACTATATCAAAATGCATAGCAAATAGAAACTTCCCTTTATCTAACATATGCACATGAGCCATAGGGACACACACACATACACATATCTATCTATCTATTTATCTATCTATCTATTCTTCCCCTTTCCACAAATTCTATGTACCCTGAAGCAGTCCACCCTAGAGGTCATAGGTAGAGCTCTCACTTGGAATGGAAAGGGAGAAAGGAAGGAACTTAACATGTATTTACCATCTACTATAAGTATATAAAGTATGCAAAAACATACATTATCCTAATTAATACTCCCACACCCTGTCAGTTATGCATTGTTACTTTTACAGATAAAACAAAATGAACTCAGAGTGGTAATGATCACTCACATTTGAGTGTTCTTGCTAGAATGCACACCCTCCTGTTTCCCTAAGTCTTCATTGCAATCACACCCATGCATACATATGCAGGCTTCCTCCCCAGGTGGAGGGAACTTCCAAAAGATCCCGGAAAAGGCACCATTCAGTCCTCATGACCATGGCAGCTTCCTCCTTGAAAGTTTCCATGGCAGGGCCATTAATTGAGGCCAGGAACACCTGGAGGCAGGAGATCTCTTCTCGCTACCTGTCAGGACTCTGTTCCCATGCCATCCATCTCACAGGCCCAGGGAGTGTTTAATGAAGTTGATTTGGATCAGTGGAGATCAGTGTTTAGGCCATCCTCCAAGACCTCTAAAATGTCTGGGAAGCATGCCCATTTTTGGCAAGGAGTCCAGTGCTTATTGTGGTTTTATTTTTAAATAAACCTTTCTAACATTTTTTTAGTTGCTTATTTTATTGAAAGGTCTTTCAATTATTCAAATCAATTCAATCAGAATTTACGGAGCACCTATTTTGTGCCAAGGATAGCTGGGGTATAAAAAGATCTGTGAGATACCGCTCTAGGAACTTGAGCCACTAGGAAGTAAATCCACAAATAATGCTAAGGAGTACAGCTAAAAAGGTATAGGAATTTAGACAAAAGAGGCTCACTTCTGAGTCTGGAAAGATACCATAGATAAGGAGTTAGCATTTGATACAGACCCTTAGGAATTCATTCATTCAGTCATTCAGTCAATAAATATTTAGGGAACATCTACGCATGTGCTAACAACTAGAGACACAAGAGGGACATAACCCTTGCCCTCAAGGCATCTGCAATCTAGTGATAAATTAGACAATGAGCAAGTAAATAAATTAATTAATTATGGCTTATTATGGATACTAAGAATTGAATGAGAGTATGCACTGATTGTAGTAACCTAACTGGGGAACGTGGTGTTGGTGATAGGGTAAGGGGACCTAGTTTGGCAAAGCAGTCAAGGAAGGTCTTACTAAGGAATTGATTTTCAGTGACAAACTAAGATCAAGATTTCCTAGGATGTATTATGTGTAATCTTGTTACGTGAGATGCTTCTTGAAAAAAAAGTGGAGGGGCTTTTTGGTCAAATAAGTTGAAAATGACTTTCATATCCCCTTCCTGGAAAATGACAAAGGACATTAACATACTAAAGACTTTGAGATGTCCTCCAACACAGAGACCTATTTAGCTTTGTTAACAGTTAACCTATTTTTTTCCAAACTAATAGGGCTTTGAGTCCCTCGAATTCCATAGAAGAAACCTAGGGGTCCTACGGAACCACTGACCTGGCCTACGGGACCAGCTGCATACTTTGAAGGGCCCAGTGCAAAATGAAAATGCTGGGCCTCTTATCCAAAAGTCATTAAGAATTTCAAGTCAGTGACAGCAGAGCACTAACCCAAGTATGGGACCATTCTAAGCATGGGATTCTGAGGGACTGTACTGAGCTAGCACAACCATGAAGTCAGCCTTGAGGACTCATTATCTTCAAGTCACATAGAGGAAAGCAAACCCTGAAAGGTGAAGTGGCCTCCTCATGATCTCACATTAGGACAATGGTGGCACCAGATCTGATCCTGGCCCTTGTAATCATTTACAGCATGCTAGACTGGCTTCTGCAAGCTAAACCAGACATTTTGGGAGTGGGTCTGACTGCTACATTTGTAATTGATGTCCCTCCCCTTTCAGGCACAACAGTACCATCTCTGGCCTTGACCCTCCTTCAACAGGCTCTAACCACCCTGAGGGACCAACTCTCACACCGCTTACTACTAACTTGCTACTCAAGCTAATTCCACTGCTCTTTCTAGATGTCATTCTGCTTTATTGCAGCTGGTCGTAGAACCAAATTACTACCCTAACAGCAGGGCTGGAGGCAAAGTAGAACTTTTTAAAATATCATGAACTGCCTGACCAGAGATGACTAAGAAAACAAGGTTAGTGGGGGGTGGGGGTGGTGTGGGGGGAGGGAACGATGATTATCTGAGTCTTGCCTTACTGGTGAGAAAGAAGCAAATATTTCCTACCCATATTACATAAAACATCGAACACAGTATTTTGTACATAGTAGGTGCACAAAAAAAGAAAGTGTGCTTTCTTCCTTAAAGGTAAAGAAGCTAGAGAAGTCTATGTGGAAACAGAATGAGCAGATATAAGGAACTCCAGTGCCTTGTGAAATATGAAATAGGTGATGCTTAGTTCTTCAAGAATAAAACAAGGAAGGACTTTAAAGGAGAGGTGAAGGATGAGCTCTGGACTAGGCCACTCACATATTTCAGGGACAGGAAGGAGAGGAGGCAGTAGATAGAACACAGGGCCTTAAAAAATACACACACACACACATACACACACCCGGAAACAACAACAACAGCAAAAACAACCAGAGGGAGTTAGAGAGGAAATGGAGGGTGTAGAGAGTTTCTACTGTTTTATTGACAGTAATTGCCTGGTTTATTAATCAGGTTACCCAAAGACACAGAACCGGTTGGATATATCTATAAACATAAAAATATTTATTATGGGGTTCCTGGATAGCTCAGTCGGTTAAGCGGCTGCCTTTGGCTCAGGTCATGATCTCAGGGGCCAGGGATCAAGGCCTGCATCGCTGTCCTTGTCTGCTTCCTGCTTTCCCTCTGCCCCTCCCCCTCCCCCTGCTCATGCTCTCTCTGTCTTTCTCTCAAATAAATAAATAAAATACATATTTTAAATGTATTTTTTAAATGTATTTATTTCAATAAGATACTTATTATAAGGAATTGGCTCACATTTTTATGGAGGTTGACAAGTCCCAGGATCTGCTGGGTGAGTTTGCAAGCTGGAGACCTAGGAGAGCCTGTGTGGTAGTTCCAGTCTGAGTCTGAAGGCCTGAGAAAAGGAAGAACCAATGGTGTAAGTTCCAATCCAAAGGCCAGAAGTCTCAAGACCCAAAAAGAGCTGGTGTTTCAGTTTGAGTCTGAAGGCAAGGAAAAACCAATGTTCTAGATCAAACGTATTGGGATAAAGGTCATTCTCTTTCACTTGGAGGAAGGTCAGCCTTTTTAAATTCAGGCCTTCGAGTGATTTGGTGATGCCCACCAACATTAGGGGGAGCAGTTTGCTTTACTCAATCTACTAATTTAAATGTTAATCTCATCCCAAAACACCCTCACAAAAATACCTAAAATAATTTGACCAAATATCTGGGCACCCTGGGACCCAGTCAAGTTGACACATAAAATTAACTGTTATATCTGCCCAACATCCACTCTTTCCTATTTTAACTCCATGACTCTCTTTCCCTTTAGGGAACCACCCCTTGTCCATGCTCGATCCATGTTGTCGGGCCAGGGCTGACCCTAACCCTAAATTTCTAGGAACAGACAATGAGAGCATTTCAACCCCCTGGATAGAGTGAGTGACTCTGAGATAGACCACTGAGTCTCACTCAGATTCTGGGACTTGAGCTATAAGCTATTAGGAGAGAGGAAAATAAAATGAAAAGGGAAGTTCCATTCTGGGGTTAATAATGTTGGTAGGATATAGAGCAAGAACTGCTAAAGGCCTGTGCGAAGGACCTACGTAAAATTAATGCCAACACATAAGAATGGAGCTGAGAGGTGACGAGAGAGAAAAAGAGAGAAACTGAGGCTTGGTGACAGGGTTTGGTTTGAGCTCTGAGACAACTTTCCCTAGACATTTTAGTTGCACAAGTTACATGAGTAAGTTGCTTTGAGTTTCATTTCATGCTTAAGCTGATTTAAGGTAAGTCCTTTTCTTTTGTAAGCAATGAGTCCTGACAGATTCTGTGAGCACATTATGGACAGAGAATAAGCGGAGGGGATGGGCCTCCCTTATCTTAGGAGCAGTGAGCAAGCAGCTGGCAGCTCGGCTTTCCACACGGTCCTTTTGAACTAAGTTATAGCATCGCTGAAGGCAGTTGAGTGAGCTGGACTTAGCTTCTGAGGCTGAAGTTAAATCTATCAACTACTAATGTCACACTATTAACTGGAAATGATTCTGTCCCTAAAATTCCATCACTTTGACAATAAGAATCATCTGTGCCATTTAATATGAGCATATACAGTGTACTATCAAGGCTGGGATTGGGGAGAGAGAGCCAAGAGCTTAAAATCCCATTCCTACTGCACTGAGTGATGGGAACCGAATTTGGGACCGTGGATGGTCCCAGTGACAAGTTAGAAGGACAGGCTGGGGCTCTCCTGACATCACGGAGATGGTGGACTAGGACGCCCTTAACATTCCTTCCTTACACAGACACGATGATTCACAACAGCACATGGCTCAATACCCTTTGTGAGAAATCCAGAAACCAGGGGAAAAATTCCCGCATGCCCGGCAAGTGCAAATCCAGCCACATCAAAGCCGGTATGGAAAATAAATGCTCTCTCACCAGACACCCCGCTCCTGGTACAGAGCCATGTGATGAGGAAGGAACTCCCAGCGCCCACTTTCTCCCTAAGGAGCAAAGGAGTTGGAACACACATCCAGGGTCCCAGCTCTGCTGAGGACCACCCAAGGGTCTGGCTTGTATCTCGCCTCTCACAGAGAGTTGCTAGTCCCCTGGGGTTCCAGAGAACAAAGTGATAGTTTGCACTGGTGTGCGGGCACTCACCACAGCTCTGCCCTCAGGCTCAGCATGGAGAGAGCAGGCCATAAACCTCAGCTGCTCCCTGAGGAGGGAGAGAGTCCAATCACACAACTAATATCCCAACTTTTCCTAGTGCTGAGGAACTGGCTTCAGTCTCTCTCGTCTCAGAGCACCGATGGGACCTGACATATACCAGCCCCTCTGGGCTACAGAGAACAGAGCCGGTGATGTGATCTAGCATACAACTGGTCACCACAGCCGCTCCTGCCGACCCAGAACAGAGCAAACAGGCAAAACCCCTCAGATTCCAGCTTCTCTTTGGAGAGGGAAAGAGTTGGACAGAGTGTTCAACATTCCAACTTTTCTGGGGGCTGCCTGAGGAACTGGCTTCAGTCTCCTCTGCCTCAGACTACTGACAGGACCTGGCATACACTGGATGCCTGGGGGCTGCTAAGAACAAAGAAAACAGGTTGGATAAGCACAAAGCTTTGAGAAGCCTCCAGAATCTCTGGACATACTGCTGAGAGTCTTTTTTTTTTTTTTAGATTTTATTTTTTTAGATTTTATTTATTTATTTGAGAGAGGGAGAACATGAGCACGGGTGGGGGAGAGGAGAGAGAGGCAGAGGGAGAAGCGAACTCCCCACTGAGCAGGGAGCCCGATGCGGGGCCCAATCCAGGGACCCCAGGACCACGACCTGAGAAGGCGACGCTTAGCCAACTGAGCCACCCAGGCACCCCGGAGGGGTCTTCTCCTTTATAAGGTCAGTCCATGAAGACTGGGAGAAGTGGCTATTTTATAAAATGCACAGACAGCAACATAGAGAGTCAAGGAAAATAGAGAGACAGGGAAATATGTTCTTCCTGCCCCTGCCTGCCCCCCCCCCAACAAAAGGAACAAGATAAATCTCCAGAAACTGATCGTAATCAGATGAGATCTATGATTTAACTAGTAGAGAATTCAAAATAACCAAGATAATGATGCTCACTGAGGTCAGGAGAACAACGCATGAACAAAGTGAAAAATGTCAGCAAATGGAAAAGGTTGCTGAAGATAACTGAACTGAAAAATATACTAGGCAGACAAAGACACCACAAGAGAAGAGAACTACAGGCCAGTATCCCTGATGAACATAGATACAAAAATCCTCTATAAAATCCTAGCAAACCAAATTCAACAGCACATTAAAGAGATCATACACCATGACCAAGTGGTATTTATCCCTGGGATGCGAAGATGGTTCAGCATATGAAAATCAATTAATGTGATATGCTTCATTAACAGGATGAGGGATAAAAATCACATGATCATCTCAATAGATGCAGAAAAGTTGTTTGATAAAATCCAACTCCCTTTCATGATCAAAATGCTCAATAAATAGGTATAGAAGAAGTGTACCTCAACATAATAAAAGCCATACACAAAAAGCCCATAGCTAACATCATACTCAAAGGTGAAAACCAGAAAGCTTTTCCACTAATCCCCAGAACAATGCATAGAGGTCTGCTCTTGCCACTTCTGTTCCACACAGTCCTGGAAGTCTTAGACAGAGAAATTAGGCAGGAAAGAGAAATAAAAGCATGCAAATCAGAAAGAAAAAAGTAAAAGTGTCCCTATTTGCAAATGGCATGATCTTATATGTAAGAAACCCTAAAGATATCACAAAAAAATATTTAATAAACAAATACAGTAAAGTTGCAGCATACAAAAATCAACATATAAAATCAGTTGCCTTTCTATACGCTAATAACAAACTACCTGGAAAGGAGCTTGGGAAAAACAATTTCATTGATGATAGCATCAAAAAGAATAAAATAGGTCAGTGCTAACTTCAAACAATC
>CM052895.1:72850076-72916931 GCA_028534135.1 Potos flavus | reverse complement strand
TCCTGAGTGTTGTGAGAGCCACATAGAAATACCTCAAAAGCACAGGGAGGGAGGGGCTCACTGGCCTCGTAGGGATGTTTGCCACCACTCTGGGTCTCAGTGTTAGGGGAGCAGCGCTTCCGGAAAGATCATTTCTGTCACTTAACCTTGGAATCTTGTAACTAGTCACATTTTCTTCTTCGCTCTTAACCACGAGAATGCTTAGAGCTGATAATACACAGCCTGTTCTAATGTAACTCTGGTTTATTAGAACAATCATTTCGTATCCTAACGTGACCCTTGAATTTACCTTATTTTTAAATTTTTTCATTCTATTGTGCTATGTTACATTTGTCTAAAATATTCAAAAGCCTTTGTTAATGAAGATGCATAAATAAATTATGTACATATATCTCCTCGTAAGTAAATTTTCAGTTCTTTAAAATAAATAGGGTTTTTAAAATGAAAATTGAAGAATAGACAGTACTTCTTTTATAATAATCTATGAGTCTTGTTTCAGTAAACAAAGTGGTATGTATTGCTTCGAGGAAATATAAGTACATCAAAAGGACAAAACAAATTGCCAAGAAACCAATACTTGGTTTGTATATATAATATTTCATGCCTCTATATGATGATTTAGTGTAAAAGAAATGTGGTATCATATCTTTCTTTTTAAAAAATTTTTATTTATTTATTTGACAGAGAGAGGGGGGAAGTACAAGCAGGCAGAGCGGCAGGCAGAGGGAAAGGGAGAAGCATGCTCCCTACCGAGCAGGGAGCCCGATGCAGAACTCAATTCCAGGACTCTGGGATCATGACCTGAGCCGAAGGCAGATACTTAACCGACTAAGCCACCCAGAAGCTCCTGTAGTATCATATCTTAATGGGGAAAAGAATGACGATTCAATAAACAGTGTTGGAATAACTACATCAATATTTTGAAGAAAAAATTTTTATCTTAATCAAATAAAACTTCTGATGGCTTAAAGAGTCAAATGTTAAAAATTAACCTCAAAGAAATGAGAAGAAAATATATTTAATCCTTATCAGATCTAGATGTCCGGAATGTCTTTTAAAGAATTAACCAATGTTGAGACATCTGGGTGACTCAGTTGTTAAGCATCTGCCTTAGGTTCGGGTCATGATCCCGGGATCCTGGGATTGAAACCCGCATTAGGATCCCTGCTCAGTGGGAAGCCTGCTTCTCCCTCTCCCACTCCCCCTGATTGTGTTCCCTCTCTCGCTGTCTCTCTCTCTCTGTCAAATATATAAATAAAAAAATCTTAAAAAAAAAAAAAAGGAATTAACTAATGTAAAAACCAAAATAGAAAAGGGTACTGGATTGGTCATAAAATGGAAAGCTTTTCTATACAAAAAAAAACACACCAAATCTCAATTGGTAAACAATATACTGTGAGCTATTATTTGATATGAAATATGCTAGTTCAATACATAATATCTTTAATATAAATATGTTAAAGGAAAAAAGTAAAACAAGCACTAAAGTGATTACAACTGTGGGCCAACGGCTATAACAAACTAGAAAAACAAAAATGACAAAGGGCCCTTAAGGACAATCTCTCAATATTCCTGTCTCTGTAAACTCAGTTTTTAGGATTTTCCCTAAAGAAACAGTCTGTGGTGAGTCAGAGAGTCGAGTTATCAGGATTTAGAGGGACCCTCATGCAGAACAGTGAAACACTGGATGTATCCTCAATGTCTGACAACAAAGGAACAATCGAATAAATTTCAAAGATAATGTAATAAAATGGGGGAAGAGTTCCTAAAACCACTTCAAAAATACCTTTAAAAAACTAATAATTTTAGGGTGCCTGGGTGGCTCAGTTGGTTAAGCAACTGCCTTCAGCTCAGGTCATGATCCCGGAGTCCCAGGATCAAGTCCTGCATCAGGCTCCCAGCTCCATGGGGAGTCTGCTTCTCCCTCTGACCTTCTCCCCTCTCATGCTCTCTCTCATTCTCTCTCTCTCTCAAATAAATAAATAAAATCTTAAAAAAAACTAATAATTTTAAAAACAACTTTAAAAACAAGACTATGTATGGAAATAAATAACAGGCAATAGGAGCATAAGTCATTTTTTTTGAGCATAAGTATTTTTTAAAACTGCCTTCCATTTTTTTCAATTATCTATAATGAGTATATGTGAATTTTACAGGCAATACCAAAATTTCTTGAATTTCAAGAAATTTTAAGAAGAAAAAAGAAAATTCATTTCCTTCATATACTTCCTGGATCTTCAGAGAGAAAAGTGGAGGAGGAACAAAGTATATATAAGAGGACTGTATTTAAGCCTCCTGATCCCAAAGCAACCTCAGAAAAGATGGCCCCTCAAACTGCCATCTCTAATTTGGGAACACAGCCACTGAATGGGGTCTCGTACAGCCTGAATAGAGCCATGGGTTCCTGCAGCTGCTGGAGAGAGGGTGTGAGACAGTGACCACCTGTTTTTCGTAGAAGCTCAGTTCCCTGGTCTCCTTACAGCCTTTTCCAGCCAGGTCAACTTCACAGAATGAGGGAGCATCAGAGGACGTATCTAAACTTGGTTTAACACCAGACTTGACACTAAGGCGCTGATGACAAATGCCGGCCTGGCTCACGGAGAGGCTACGTAGAGTCTTACCAGCCTGGCTGCCCTCTAGGTCCCCCCTTCTCCCTGTCTCCTCTAACTGAGTGACCACGGCAAAAATACCTAACCTTCTGCGTCTCCGTTTCCTCAACTGTGAAGGAGAGATTATAATTTCTACCTCATAGTGCTGTGAGCAGGCCTCTATCCAGATGGCACATACTGGTACAGCTATAGAGATTATTAAAATATTGAAATTCTTCAGTACCAATTGGCAAATAATGGCTGCCCTAGGCCCTCCAGTGTTCCCCATGGTTCCTACTTGCCTTCTCCATAATCTTCCAACTAAAGGCAGAGGGGCCTCCAGGGCCCTGGTCCAACACTATTCCGGGGTGCCATCGGAATTATCCGTAAAGGTGCCTTATTGTTGTTAAATAGTTTGAATATTTTCTCATGTTGTGGGAATTAAATATGGATGAGGTGATTCACATGGGTGAGATCATAGACTGAGGAGATTTGGAGCTTTTTTTCAAGAAACATATATGCGCAGTCATCTACTCAGGTCAATAGGATGTTTTGCCCCTTGGGAGTAAGCTACATCCCCTACAAAGGTGAGGAAGATTGAGGAGATGGGGAAGAGCATTGACTGGTACGACCTGGAAGCAACTCTCTGGTCTTTAAGCGCTGCCTCCCCTGAGTTCAGAGGAGTGGGCAAGGTCGACTACGCACGAAGCCTCATTATGTAATCACCACAAGTGACCTTCCTTAGCCTCGCTACTTGCACAGGAAGAACAAAACTCGTTTATTTTTACAACAAAAATAGTTTTTCTGAAGAGAAAATACATGACCTTAGATTTTAATAGATCATCTGAGAGTTTTTGACACTGATAAAGTTTAGGAGTTGAACTTCTGGCCTATCTCGCTTCAAGGCTGGGCTGACAACTCTTCAGAAAATAGCCTCTAAAGAAAAAAAAAAACCTCTTAATTTATGATTCTGGTCTTTTCTTGAGGGCATTTTGTCCATTCTTTAGAAAAGAGAAGCCTAGGACAGTCTGTTTAGAGATATTTCATGGGAGTGATCACTAATTCTGGTAGAAACCCCTCATAATGGACAATCAACACTCTTACCCTTCTCCAAAACATTTTTTTCCTTGCCCTTTTATGTGAAAATACTGAGAAACCTTCTGGATACTAATCATCTAATACAAATTTGTTTAAAAATATCATCTAAGTTTTCTGGGAAATTTGCACATTGATAATACTAATGTGATTCCAACTTACACAAGAATTACTTCTTTCTTGTTCTTGATTAATGTACTACAAAAAAATAATATGTGATATTAAATTGGGGAGTTTCAGAGCATTGTTTATTGGTGGGAGTGAGAATTACACTGATCCGAGTGCATTTAAATGGCACAGAATTCAGATACTTTTTTTTACATGTTAGATTTCCTGTTGAAAATGTGATTGTCTTAACACTACATGCCCTCTTCATTCTCAGTCCTTGTCAAGTCCTGGGGGAAAGAGAATAATCCAAATTCTGTGCTCATGTCTTTTTGGGGCACTTAATTTGCATGCCTGTTATACCAAAAGGCTCTAGTACCCCTGAAGACAGTTTCCTGAACTACCACTGTTTTGTTTTGGCTTTTTTTTTTTTTTCCTCTCCAGGATTAGAAAACCTTCTGAACCTCATAACCAGAGTTTGGATGAGGGCAACTTGCACTTTTCACAGGTGTTCTTGTCTGTGACAAAGGACAAATTAAGTCTCCAAAATACTCATCTGCTAGCTTTTTCTGATGACTTCTATTTCAAGGTCTTCTCTCTCTAATTAGCCTCCCCAAATGGACTGTTTAATGCATAACTAATCTTGAACTTGCTCTTTTCTCTGACTGAAGAGAAAATTGCACTTCATTTTGTTGAGCTATGGTGCTTATGTTGCACATTTATCAACGAGTGATATTTTAGAATTCTAGATGGCAGCTGTTCAGAGTTTCCTCATTGGCAATATTAGATTGGGAATTACTAATGATGAATATATAAACCCTCTTTAATATACGGTCTAGTCAAAATTGTTCTAAATATTTAGCTTCTTAAATTCAAATTATTTTCCAAAGTATATTAGTCTAATGTGAACAAGAAACATTCTTTTTAGGGTCTAGAGGAAAGTTGAAACATTTATAACGTTTGTCATATGGCCGAATAAATCACTAATAACAATATAATGCAGTGTGTTGATTTTAATATCTTCCTAGCTCTGCATCTACATTATTTTAATCTATTTCTATTAGTTTCTTTTCAACAGTAAATAAAATACTTCAAAAAAAAAATCTTAGTCTGAAAAAAAAAATGGCCATGCTTGCTTTGTGTTGTTTTACCAAAGTCATTTTTTATTTTTATTTATTTTTTCCAAAGTCATTTTTTAAAGTTTGCTTTTGTTTGTTCTTTGACTGCAAGTAAAGAAGTGGAAAAAAAATATGTACATACAAGCTGAAATACACTGGCAAATAGAGTTCACACCATGAATCCTTTTAGTGCTTGATACCACACTTATGTAGGCAACAGACAACAGTGTCTCTCTGTGCCTACAGGCGGGCGGAGTTCCCCTGAAGTGAGCAAGACTCTGTGGAAGGACTGGAGGACAAGTATTCAGGGGACCAAGAGCTCAGGGTATTGGAAAAACTTCCCTAACGTTCGTTTCTAAGAACTGTAACTCTTACCTTTTAATAGGAGCCTTGAATTGAATAGTCAGGAGGCACAAAACCTAAAAATCCTCAGGTTTGGGGGTGGGGAGATAGCAGCCAAGGAAATCTTAAACCAGGGAGAGTCACAGAATCAAAGAATGAATAATGAATCAAAATAGGTGCTGTGGGGTTGACGTCACAGGAGAGGAACTTGAGATGTGGAAGAGGGGGAACTCCCCACTGAGGGGGGAACCAGATGTGAAGCTCGATCTCAGGACCCTGGAATCATGACCTGAGCCAAAGGCAAATGCTTAACTGACTGAGCCACCCACACACAGGGTGCCTGAGGATGGCAGAGCTCCCTAGGTATATGGGAACGGGGAAGCCGGATGCAGAGATGGAGCTACAGTGGGCTTTCAGCTCCGGCTTACCTTGAACCGTGATCCAAGGCACAGTCAGGCCACTGTTCATCGAGCAGGGACCCCACAAGGGGCAGATCCAGGGAGACCCCCTCCTTCCGCCTCCGGAAGGAGCGGCACGGGAGCGTGCTGCAAGAATCTGCTCGGTTTGGAGACTCCAAATGGGGCCGTGCGCCAGAGATAGAAACGCTTGGTCGCAACCTGGGTGAGCTCAGAGTGCGGCCGGAGATGAGGGAGACGGTAGGGATTGACTGCTTTTCTCTGAGGGCGCACTGAGGAGCAGGGCCCTGAGCTCTCGGCTCCTACGGGCCGGAGATTAGGAGGCCGCCATCTTCATTCTCCTCCTCCAAAGCTGTACGGAAAGCGTTCAGGGAACAAAAGCTACGGAGAGCAAAACCGAGCAGATTACTTAGCCTCGCCCCTGGCAAGGGTGGTGCAATTCCGCCTCGGGCAAAGACATTTGAGAATCACAGCAACAGGCCTCTCCCCCAGAAGATCAACAGGAACATCCAGCCAAGACCAAGTTCACCGATCAATGAGAACTGCGGAACTCCAGAGCTAGGGGAAAGCAATACATAGAATTCATGGCTTTTTTCCCATGATCCTTTAGTCTTTCAAAGGTAAATCTTTGTAATTTTATTTTTTTCTTATTCTATTTTTTAAAATTTTTCCTCTTTCCTATTTTAATGCTTTTAACTATTTTATCTTATCAATACCTTTTTTAAAATCTTTTTTAATTTTCATTGTTATAGTCATAGTCTATCCCTTCATTGTATTTAACCTTACTTTTGTATACATATAAGTTTTTCTTTCTTTAAACTTTTGGGATACACTTTCTTCTAACAGATCAAAATATACCCTAAATCTGGCACATGGTTTTGTTCTAGTCTCCAGCCTGATCACATTTCTTTCCTTTTTTTTTTTCTGTTTAAACCAACTTCTTATCAATTCCTTTTTTAGAATCCTTTTAAATTTTCACCTTTACAGTCATATTCCATCCCTTTATCATGCTTACTCTTATTTTTGTTTATATATGAGTTTTTCTTTCCTTAAAATTTTGGAAGGCAGTTTCTTCTAACAGACCAAAATACACCCTAAATCAAGTGTGTGGCTCTGTCTATTCCACAGTCTAATATATATATATAATATATAAATTTAAATATATATATACCTGTACCCCTGAAGCAAATAATACATTATATGTTAATAAAAACTAAATAAGTAAACCAAGATCAACCAGCCTGTTGTATCCCATGCAACAATCCCCCCATCTCTCTCTCCTTTTTCATCATACTGTGTATAGAACCTGACTCCTTACATGAATGAACTGTCAACAAGCATTATTAGATACAATCTTGACTCTTTCACTAACCGGTGAAATGATCCAGACCAACCCATTTGCTTTTCACCTCAGTTTCCACAGCTGCTAAATGAGGGGTTGGAGAGATCAGTGATGTGAGGGGCATAAAACAAATCTGCTATCGAAACTGCAGACCCCAAGCCCATCCCTAGAGATTTGTGATTCAGTAGATAAAGGGTAGGGTCCAAGAATCTGCACTTGAACACATTTAAGGGGATTCCAATGCAGACGATCCAGAGAAACATTAAAACACATTAAAACCCGTAAGTCTCTTACAAGTTAACCCTCTTCTACTCAATATTTATTGAGCATTCACAGAATGCACCATGCCTTACAAAAACCAAATGTGCTCAAATAACATCTATTTTTATTTGCGATCCATATTCATTGGGTACTGGGTTGGGTAACAAGGTTTCATCAAGGTTTCCATCATGGCACATCACAGCATGCTGTTGGCTGCACATTGATTGGTAGGCTCACTTTTTCACTGGTACAGGTTAACTACATGGTTAAACTAAAAGATCTCCCTTAACCATGAGATGCTATGATTCTATCATAACCTTATGTCAACCATTAGGAGTGGCTAGTTTTTCTCTGTTATTTAAGTCTAAACATACATTTACTCCTCCAGAAGTACTCCAAGAAGTTCTCTGTGGGGTTAAGAATGCTGTTGTAGAGGGTTCACAATTACACACACTGAGTAAAAATAAACTTTCTCAATCCTCTATATATTTGCTATCTAAAAATGCCTCAATCTTAGAGAGTTCAAAATTTGATCTTCCTCTCAGTACTGTCCTTCCCTCTTTCCCACTTGAGTTGGCATCTGGACATAAAGGTACACTTGTGTGTGACCACATACCAGAAATGAAATGTCCTTAGGGTCATGTACCATCCCCTGGATCCTTGCTAGTCTCTGGCATGCTGTCACTTGTTTGTCTCCTGCCCATGTGACAATAGTGGCATGCATTGAAGTATGCTTCTTCGAATCTGGCTCCTTCAAATGTCACGTGGGCACCCTCTACTGAAGTCACAGCCTTAGTTGTAGGGTCACACGAGCAATGCCTTCTTTCTGACACTCGGGTTCTACTGGTCCACTGCTTCTTTCCTTTTCCATCTCTGCCAGGGATAAGCATATGGTAGGATATGAAGAAATGGGGTGATATCTAAAGCTCAGCCCCCTAGACACCTCCCTCAGCCATTTCTAAAATCCTGTCTGGCACCACGTTAGACGTAGTGTCATGCCAACTGTGGGGAGGCTCTGAAATGTATGCTTGGATAAACCCACTGTTCTGGAACATGTTTCCACCACATAATCCAACAAAGTACAACCCCAAAGGGGCCAGACTGCAGGGATATTCATGGCTAATGACGTGTATTTCTCCTTTCTCCTCCCAGCAACCTCCTCTCAGAAATAGGAAGGGTTTCCCTGTTCCTTTAAGGCAGAAATGGCCCTTAAAGCATATATTGGTCCTCTACACAATGGCTTATAATAAAATTCAGTGACCGAGATTCTCTAGGCTCAGCATTTGATTTGTAAAAGGAATTTTGGCAAATTTAGACAACTTTTTTCCCCTCTAAACAAAGCCTGGATTTCAATACTATGGTCTCACTGTGAGTTTTTAAAAATATTTTTTCCCACTGAAGGCCAAGAAATGACTTCTCTGTTCCAACCTCCTTTGAAATGTTGAAGCCCATTGATTTAATAAGTGCTGAGCCACATAGCCACAGGACTTCTGAGAATGAAGAAAATGTCAGTTTAATGTAAGCAAAAATATTTTTTTCTGTGAAAACAATAATCTAGATAGATTGTCTTTCAAAAACAGGAAGC
The DNA here is from genome assembly GCA_028534135.1 of Potos flavus. Taxonomy (NCBI): domain Eukaryota; kingdom Metazoa; phylum Chordata; class Mammalia; order Carnivora; family Procyonidae; genus Potos; species Potos flavus. The sequence continues at coordinate 72,908,079 of CM052895.1, read as the reverse complement.
TAAGAAGAAAATAATTTATGGAAGTGTAAACATTGCCCCTAGGGCCATAGATGGTAAACTTTTGGCCAAATATTGTTGAGTTTCTCTACTTTAGGGTCTTTTACAGATGCAAGAATCTCAGAAACATAGGGAGTACAGTACTCTAGATATCATTACAGAGAAAACTGATACAATGAGAGATGACTTCTTTTAGAAAACTAACAAGAGTAATAGTATCTACTCTTTGACCACATGGCCCCAAACTAGCACTCCAGCTTTATATCCCACTCCTCACGTGTGTCAACCTTCTCTTTCAATGAAGCCAGCCAATCTGCAGACCTTTGGATCCACTGTTTGTATTCTTATATCTGTGTCATTGCTCTCACAGTCCCTTCAGGGGAATGCTCCTAGGTTAGGGCTTTAAAGAGTAGTCAGCAAATCTGTTAGGATCAAGTGAGTATCAAAAATCTTGTCTCCTGCTTATATTTTCATCAAAGGAGGTAATCTTGTGTTGTCAAAAAGATGGAAGTACCATATTTAGATTCCTTTTACCGAAAAAAAGGGTACTATAGCAGTATCTTACTTTGAGGGAACAAGAGTTGATGTCCAATTTCTCTTTGCCATAATTTTTCTGTTCTTTTTGAAAGGACTTCTGAGTGGGAGCCATGAAGCTGAGTCTGACTCTGAGAAGAGAGAAAAATGGGAGAATAAACACTGAGCAGGAAGCAGGGAGACCACGGTTGTTACCATAGTGATGAACATCCAGTCCGATGGTGCTGTTGCCGGCTTCTGCTAGTGAGTGGGAGAAAACCACCTTCCTTCTGGACTAGTGTAGCAGAGGACAGAAAATCTGAGGTGACCTATTTTAACTCTCTACTCGAGAGCTTAAATTGTATCTCTATAGATATAGCTACTGTTATTAAGCACCTAAGTGGTTGGCAATGTGCTGGAGGATTTAATGTATATAAACCCAGAAAGTTAGGGACTAACACCCCCATCTTAAATATGAAGAAAGCAAGGTTTCAAGAGAGTAAATAATTGTTACTTAATGCACTAGCTAGTAAAAGGGCAGGGCCAAGATTTAAATCTAAATCACTAAGTTAATTCAATCTAATTTATTTCCATTGTAAACCTGTTTTCACCAAGCCACAAACTATACCTCTCAAATGACTTGGCAGGAAAGTTGTATCCCTTTGACTATTGAAAACTTAGAGGACTCTATGGTGGTTACTCCAAGCTTTGACCTTTTATAGTTTTCCCTGTCTTGCAAGTTTTATAGAAAAATAATTTATATTAAAGCTTTTTTCCTTCATTTATAAACTGAATTGGCTTTTTGGTAACAGCTTAATTAATTAAGAAGTGATCCTAAATGACAGCTTTCAGTGTATTTTGCATTAATGTCATAGCAATCAACAATTTACTGACTACAGACATTGTTTCATAGATAGGCAAAGTCATAAGATGCTCTCATACATTCTTTTTCTTCCAAAAACAGAAGTACCTTTGAATTTTTAACAATAATCCCGTATTACCAGTAAACACAATAAATAATATCAAAAAATTAAAGACATCCGTAGTCCTATTCACCTTCCCATCCCTATTCTACAACAATAACTGTTGGTATTCGTCCTTTCTGAACATTCGTGCAGACTGTAATAGTTAAGAATATGGATTCACATTCCAGCTTTGCCACTTATTAGCTGTGTGACTAGGCAAATTAACCTCAGTCCTCAGTATTTTATCTGTTAAACAGGAATAATAATACTACCTACCACTTGTGGCTCTTCTATGGAAAAAAAATGAGATAAATTATGCTAAGTGCTGAGCACAGTACTTGGCACACTCTAGCACTTGGTAAATGGTTGCATAAAAATGTATATATCCGTCTTTATACATATTGTTTACATAAATGGATCATGCTATACATATTGAGCTATAATTCCACTTAACAAAGTATCTTAAGACATATACCCATGTCTATGTGTAAGAATCTATCAGTTGCTGCATAATCCTCTATAGGACTCTATATCCTCACATGATCTTTCGGCAGAGCGCATCTGTGGAGAGAGAGAGAACAAGCTCTCGGTGCTCTTTTCTTGAGGGCACTAATCCCATCATGGGGCTCTACCCTCATGACCTCCTCTAACACTAATTACCTCCCGTAGGCCCCATCTCCAAATACCATCACATTGTGAGGTTAGGGCTTCAACACGTGAGTTTTGGGGAGGACAGCAATGTTCAGTCCATAACATATTAGAGAGGGTAACAGATTTTTAAACAGTAAATGTTCATATGTATATCAGGCTTTCTACCATTTATACTTTTACTGAAGTATGCAAGAGTACCCAATCCTCTACATCTCATCATTAACTCATCATTAACATCATCATTAACTATTGTAATTCATTTTATTCTTTGATAATCTGATAAGTAAAACATTATATCTACTTTCAATTTGCATATATTTGATTATTCATGAAGATAAATATCTTTTCCTACGTTTATTGGTGGACTATATTTCTTCATTCGGGAATTTCTACTGCATATCCTTTGTCAATTTTTCTTTTTTTTTTCTTTTTTTTTTTTTTAAAGATTTTATTCATTTATTTGACAGAGAGAAGAGAGATCACAAGTAGGCAGAGAGGCAGGCAGAGAGAAAGGGGGAGGCAGGCTTCCCGCCGAGCAGAGAGCCCGACACGGGGCTCGATCCCAGGACCCTGACATCATGACCTGAGCCAAAGGCAGAGGCCTTAACCCACTGAGCCACCCAGGTGCCCCTCCTTTGTCAATTTTTCTATACTAATATCTTTCTCATTGATTTCCATGAGTTCTTTATACATAGGAGGTGTTAACTCTTGTCTGTCAATACACAACCACATCACACTCTCCTATGGCAACCAGACTTGACCATTATAATATTCATTACACTCAAAGGTACTTGTTCAGTGTGGGTTCTTCACTCACTGGATCACAAGCCCCATGAGGTCAGGCATGCACTTATCTCTGTTCCCAGTTCCGACTGCAGTGTTTGGCCCATACTTGAATAAATAGCTCCAAAAGTGTTGAATAAATTTGTTTTCTTTTTCTTTTAACATTATTAATGACATCTTTGGGCATATGATTTTTAACTTTTATAATCAAATTTGCATATTTTTTTTGCTCTCAAGTTCATACCATGCATAGAAAGGCCTTTACTCTCAAATGATTTAAGATATTTTCCTGCATTTCTTCTATTTGTAGTCTTAATTTTTGCAATAAATTTTTCATCTGCAAATTATTTTATGTGTGTTTAAGGTAGGTACATGATTTTATTTTTTCTCCAAATAAACACCCTACCATTTATTGAATGATCTACCTCTTTACCATCAACGTGAAAGCAATCTTTATCATTCTATGTTGGACACATGTGTATTTTATATGTATGTTTTGTTATGTGATGGGGAAAAAAATCTCTGTTTTTCTTCTTTAAGGCTTTTTTTCTTTTTTTTCCGGTCTCATGCAAGGATATTTCCAGATAAATATGGTGTCAATTTGCCAAGTCTCTGTTAAGTGCACTTATTCCTAAAGAGTAAGCCGATGAGCAGGGTATTGGATCAGGAAAAATAATCTTCCAATCTGGCCTCCTTCATTAGCTCTCCAGTGTTAAGATGCACAGCTTTGAAAGATCTGTAATCATACCTGTCTGACCTGCTTCACGGAGTTATTGTGAGACGAGAGGGTGCAAATTGGTCTGCATATTAAAAGTGCTCTAAAAATTAGACATTCCTGAGAAGTGAAAATTATTCATATTCTCTATTACCGACAAGTATCCAGCTATTTCATCTTGAAAAGACTTTACTCGAATGGATTGGAACTAGATGAGTAACATTCTGTGGTAAATGGTGGCAAATCAGTGAAAACATCTTTCTGTTTTTAGTCCAACTTATATTCTGAACTGCCAGTGGGAAAGCCATCGCACAAAATGAATCAAATACCGAAGGCTTCTTGTCTGGTTTTGTGCCTGCCTCCTCTTGGCCCAGTAACATTTCTGTCACAAATCAACATAATCCCACAGCCCTTCATCGGACAGGATCCCAGGGAGACCAGAGAAGCCCCCCTCCCCTGCCGTGTGCTTCTCCAGAGCGCAGCGGGATGGCTTGGATAAATGTGTTTTGAGAACTCTATTAGTTTCCTGAGGCTTCTGTAAAAATTACCACAAACCGGGTGACCTAAAACAACAGAAATTTATTCTTTCACAGTTCCGGATGCCAGAAAAGTCTGGAATCTAGGTGTCAGCAGGGCCGCACTCCCTCTGGAGGATCCCGGGGAGAACCCTTCCTTGCCTCTGCCAGCTGTTGGTAGCAGTTGGCATTTTCTGACTCGCAGTCTCTGCCTCTGAGGTCACCTTGCCCTCTCCTCACTGTGTTTTCCATTCAGGCTCTTATTAAGGGTATTTGTCATTAGATTTAGGACCCACCCGGATAATCCAGATGATCTCATCTCCAGGTCTTTAATTTAATTACATCTGAAAAGGCCCTTTCCCAAATGAGGTAACATTTGCAGGTTCCTGGGATAAGGACACAGACAGATCTTTTTGGGAACCACCATTCAACCCACCTCGAATGCCTTGTATCATAAGAGGAGGTAAATGCAAAGCAAGCTCAGAACATGCAGTGTTTTATCAGCCTGAGACCCCACAGGCCAAGGCTGATATTAGCCAAGTGGAAGTTCATTTTCAAATGATGCACATGAAGTTCTGACATTTTGCTGTTCTTAAAATATTCATATAGCTTCTCTCAGCCTCAAACTTGACTGAGGTTGAATTCAAAGACTTACATTTAATTATGTCCTTCTGGCTCCCACTCCAAATCTTCAAACCCTAAATAGAAAAGAGTCAAGATAGGATCATCAGACTAGCACGTTTCTTATTTCAAACTACCATGTCGCATCACAGAACAAGATAAAGATCTCGACGCCAGCCTTCCAGTCAAATCCTCTGTGCAAAAGGCAATAGCTCAGGAGCTTCTCCCAAGGGTAGCCTGTATTTTCCTAAGCAGACCTTTCCCTCACTCTTTCAGAGCAAAGCTGCCTCAGGACTGATTTAACCACAGAAGGCCAAAGATTAAGATTTCTTGAGATCTAAAGCGATCTCTTGTGTTAGTCCTTCAACGGAAGAATCTTCCATTCCAGGGGTGCTGGCACTCATCCGAAGTCATGGTGTGTAGGTGTTTTCAGTGCTCATTCATAGGGTAAAACTCCATGGTTTTCACATCGTCCTTTCAGGACTTTTCATTCTATTCTTCAACCATAGGCTTCTACCTCTCCAGAAAAAGCTTCGGGCTTAGGTTGTTTCAGGAGAAGGAAATACTGGTGCTCACAAAAAGAAAACAAAACAAAAATACATTTTTGCCTCAAACAGATAATTCTATTTCCATTCCCAAACATCTAGCTACCCAAAGGTGCCATAACCAAAACATGGAGAAATAGGACTTCAAGAGGTGACTTGGCAAGGGCTGTGAGCGTTGCCATGGAGAACCAGTTTTTATTTTATTTCATCTCTTAAATATCTTTTTGTAAACCAGAAAGAAGTGTTTAGGACACCTTCTAATTTGGAAACTTGGCAGTGTGGTGTAATTAGTAGATCAGAAAAAAGATTTCTTAGGAGGTAGAGTGACTTTTCCAAGGTCCCATGGCCACTTTTGACAGGCTCACAGTCTAGTGCTCTTTCCACTACTGATACCACGTTTTCCATTCTCTCTCTTTTTTTAAAAAAATATTTTATTTATTTGAGAGAGAGAGAGAGTGCACAAGTCAGGGGAGGGAGAGGGAGAGAGAATCTTGAGCAGACTCTACACTGATTGCAGAGCCCAATGCGGGGCTCGATCCCATGACCCTGAGATCATGACCTGAGTCAAAACCAAGAGTACCTCACTCGACTGATTAAGCCACCCTGGCACCCCATCCATTCTCTTATAACTGAAATACTCCCTGGAGTGACAACTCTAGGGATTCCATACCAAGCAGACTCAACAGTCAGATAGACAAGAGGTCTAGTCTTTCTCTAAAGGACCATTAGTAAATATTTTCAACTTGTGGTCTCTGTTACAACTGCTCAACTCTGCCTTTGTAGCCATACAGCAGTCATGGAAAATATGTAAACAAACAGTATAAAGATGTTCCAATAAAACTTTATTTACAAAAACAGGCAGTGGGTTAGCTTTGGCCTGTGGACTGTAGTTCTCAGGCCCCTAGATAAACTAAGGTTGGAGTTCAGTTTCATTAATCTTCACTTTCCTATTCTGTAAAATGGGTATAATAATAGTTTAGCTGTTTAGGTTGGTTGTGAGGATCCAATGGTATAAGTATATCATATGTTTACAGTGCCTGGCACATAACACTCAATAAATGTTGGCAATTATTATTATTACTATTATTTAAAGATTTTATTTATCTATTTAAGAGAGAGGGAGAGAGCATGGGGGGAATGAGAGGGGCAGAGGGAGAGGGAGAAGCAGGCTCCCTGCTGAGCAAGGAGCCTGACACGGGGCTTGATCCCAGAACCCCGAGATCATGACCTGAGCTGAAGGCAGACACTTTAACCAACTGAGTCACCCAGGAATCCCTTTTATTTTTTTTAATTTCACCATAATTAACATACTGTTATGTTAATTTCAGGTGTATGATATTAATAACTCAGCAATTGTATACATTACTTAGTGCTAATTATGATAAATATACTCTTAATCTCCTTCACCTATTTCGCACATTGCCCCCATTATTATTTTTTATTATTATTTTACCACGAGTTTACTTTTTACCATACCTTCCAAAAAAGGAAAAGAAACAAAAGAACCAACATACAGTGATCCTTTCTTTTTCCCTTGCCCCCAGACAAACCAAAATGTGCCCACTGCCTTGAGCCCCCCACTGCTTCACGAACATCATCGGGTCGCTGATTGCCACAGTCACACAGATGGTAACATCACACTCTGAGCTCCCAGGGCTCCATATGCCTGAGACAGACAGTTTGTCTTCTACTCGGAACCCTGGCAAGAGCTCCTACCGCTTCCTGGCTCCCTGACACCAGGTGCTCAAATAGGTAGTTTCTTTTAAAATATTGAACAGCTTTCACTTTCATTGTTTATTTCTAGAGATTTTAATGAAGCCAGGTGCATAGTTTCAAACACCAGTCGTTTTTGCTGGTGCCACCCTGCCCCTTGTGTTTCCTTCTAATTTGAAATTTTGTACTTCACAGAGCTCCTTTTTCCCAGGGCTTGTAAAAACTACAGGAACTGGGGCTTCAACTCTGCTGAAACCTTACTCCTCTCTCCTCATGTAAATAGGGTGGAATTCAGGAAGAGGTGGGCTAAGCTTTCACCTGCTGCAGTTTTTACTGAATTATAAAACCTCATCATTATTACATTTCAATGACGCAGGCCCCAGAGATTGCGTTATGACAAGGTTCATCTAAACTTTAAAATATTAAGCCCTTTTAAAGCTGAAAGTATTTAATAATGTGTCTCATTAATTCTTTAACCTCTTATCTAGGTGACAAATATTCCTGAATCTATGGTTGACAAATTAAACCCTAGAGACAGTCCTGAAGTAGATTGACTGTGGACTAATGAAATACCCTGTAAAATTGTTCTGTCCAAGTTTGGATTCGACACTGGAAGTCTTCACCGTATCATTGCCACAGAGCTCTGGAGTCGACAGATTCATATACTAGAAATATACATTTCATAATTGCCTTAATCCAGCATCACATGGCTCCAAAAGAGTATCACAAATTCAGAGATCTAGGTGTCCTTTTCTTCACATATTTGGCAACTATGTGATGTTGCATTAAAGTTTCCTGAAAATGACACATGTGTTTCTTTCCTCTCACGTTCTTCAGTGTGCCGACAGATTAACCTTCACGGGCACACTACCGCGTATCCTTCTCTTGGGTAGAGTCCAAAGTTTAGACACAGATTATGGAGGGTCTTTAAATTCAGCAAAGACACTTCCGGTCTTTCGGTGATTTCCCTTCATGAAACTTCCACCAGATTTGAGATACCTTGTTTTGGTGCCATTGGTGTCATGTCACCTACTCTCCTACACGTAACCACGTAGTTGGTGATATACTTCCATCCTTCCAGGCTCCGCTCAGATCCTCCCGCCTCCCTGCCATTCCCCCGCATCTCTCCAGACAGAAGCCGAGTCTCCTTCCCCTGTATCCAAATATCCATCATCTGTGTAGCCAGCGCTGAGGTGGCTCCCTCGCTCTCTGATCGTATGGCTTCTTGACTCCATACAGGACTTCTCTCCTTCACTAGACCTCAGGGCAAGATTATTAAAATCCTTCTCCCTCGGTACCTAGCACAGGTACCCTGCCCGAATGACAACTTCAGTTAATGTTTGTTGAAAGCTCAGTGCAAAATCTAAAACAGATTACCTTCAGGCTCTATTAAGGGGAGCCCCATAAATTCAATGAGGATTAATTTGTAGATTTTACCTAAGAAAATAGATTTTAACTTCAAAGTAATCTTATTAACTTCACTTTAAAAATCCATTTAGGAAGATAAACGAATGAGTCAAATTGTTTTTCTTGAAAACTCACTTCCATACAGGCAGCCCGAAATGATTTCAGTCCTGCGTGTGGCAAGGAAATCCATCCCAAGAAAGGCAAGAGCTCTGATCTTCTGCTCCAGAGGGGAGTTTTGGACCAAAACAAAGGCCTTACTGTGACTTCAGATCATGCATCGAAAGCCAACCAATGAAGGCTCCATTTGGTTTAGTGAAGTTTTATACATCCAGACCCTAGAGACACATCTTGCTTGGTAGCATTGCTATTCAGATTTGGGACCAGAAAATGAGCCCCAAGGCTAAGCTTGTGAATAAAAAAATTGGAAAGCTATATGGAGCATGGGAGCCAAGAACACAAAGTTCCATCCAAAGCCCTTAAAATATGCCCTTTTAAATAGCACTCTTCCAATTTCCCTCCTTTGCTTGTTTGGAGATTCAGAAATTCACTTACAGTCTTTCAATGATATACATCTATTGGGAAAAAATATTAAAATATTTAAAGCGTTAGCCGACATACTTCAAAGGAGCTAGTCCCACTGACTCGTTGCTTCCACCCCAGCGCCTTGATCCTCTTCTCCTCTGCCTTCCAGATTTTGTTTGATATATTGGAAGGTTCATCTTGCTACACAGGAGCCAGCCCCGACGGGCCACATTTGAAGTGAATGAGACACTGACTATATGCGCCAAATGAACTCTGCAATCTTCAAGCATGTTGCTAGTACACACATCCTTAACTCACTTTGCATTTTTTAAAAACCTTCTCACCTTACATCTGAAAAAAATCTCTACACGATATAATTAATTAAACACAATTTTATTAAACGTATTGAGCAAAATATGTAAGGTGGTGGGAGCAGCAGGGACAAAGTAAGGGGATGTGTTCTGAGGAACGGACTACGACCTACGACCAAACCTTAGTTGTGCAAGTACACACGCACCCATTCAGGAAAGTACCTAACCGAGAAAGCATGGCATTGGGGCAGTGGTGAGAATTATCAGTTTAAGTGTTTTTAGCTCTTCCTAACAAAACACTAAGCTCAAAACGGCTTAAATAGCAAAGTGGCATTATTTCACATAACAAGAAGTTTGGAATTGGTTCATTCAGCTGCTCAACATCATCAGGGACCCAGACTCTACTCATTTTTTAGTTGGTCGTCTAGTTGACTTTTGTCCTCAGGCTTGTCACTACGAGGTTGCAAAAACGGCTGCAGCAGCTCCAGCATCAACACTTAGACCAATACTGCCTTTAAACATTGCCCTCTGAGGGTAAGATGCTTCCTCCTTCTGAAGAGGAAGAAAGCCTCCCCCGGGGAGTCCCCAACTGACTTCCCATGATAGTTCATTGGCCAAAATTGTGTCACATGCCATTTGCTAAATTCATCATCCAGCCTGGAGAAGAAAATTCTCATGACTAATTTAGATCGAGAACAATTCCCTCCTGAAGCTCATGGGTATCCGATTCTGAATAAAATCAGGGTTTATTAGCACGGAAGGCAGAGGGGCAATGGCTGCTCATTAAGCAATGACAGTATCTTCCATAAGGAGGTCACATCCTTCAGGGGGATTAGGAATGCAGCTTGAAACCTCCATACTTTAATTTCTGGTAATAGGACCTTCCTGAAGGTTTTTAAGCAGGAAAAAAACACGAACAGATTAAGATGGAAAGGATTTGGAAAAATTGTAATTCTGAAAATTCTAATTCTTGTTTCACAACACTTACTGGTGGTAAACATACTTTCATTCATTTATTGAACAAATATTTTCCGAATGCCTGCTGTTCTAAGTGTGAGGACGCGATCCTGAATAAATGCTGGGGTTCTTGCCTTCAGGAGAGCTTATATTCTAGTGGGAAGACACACTACACAATTTCAAGTTTGGCTCTGTTTAAGCAGAAAAGAAGCAGTGACATAAAAATACTCAGTGAGGGAGTGGAGATGGGACTGGTTTAAATTGGCTGGTCAAGGAAGATTCTTGAGAAGAGGACGCTTGAACCAAACTAGAATAATAAGGTGCCTGCTAGGGGAGGATTTGAGAGCAAGTTTGAAGCAGAAGAACAAGTGCAAAGCCCCCAAGAGGAATAATGTTGGCATGCTAGAGACCCATCAGGATCCTAGACAACAGTAAGAGGGAGCATGGTAGAGGGGAAGGCTGATTTGGGTCAGGAAAGGATTTCTGCAACACCCACGCCCCCCTCTCAGAGCTGAGGTGAAGGGAGGGACAGGGACTAATCCAGACAGGGCTTCTGGACCATGGTGAAAGTTTGTAAGTTATTCCAGGTATGATGGGAAACAGTTTTCAACAGGGACAGCATTTTTCAAATTTTACTTTCTGGCTTCTGTGTGAAAAAAAGAGACATAAGGGGGCAGGAGCAGAAGTAGACAGAGCTGTTATAAGGCAGAGTGCATATAGACGAAGGTGGCTTGGAACTGGGTGGCAGTGGACAAGCGGGCAGGTATTATGGGATGCTTCCTAGAGATTGTAATGTGTAGGAGTTACGGTTAAGAGCTATTTAGGAAAGTTCGGTAAGAGCAGAGAGAAAGTACTTCCTGAGGAATGCTCTAGGCCAGTGATTTAGTGGGCATGTGAATCCTCTAGGGATCTTCGTAAAGTGTGGATTGTGACTCAGCAGGTCTGAGGTGGGGCCTGGGATCCTGCATTTCTACCCAGTTTCCCGGTGATGTCACAGCTTCTCGTCTGAGAACCATAGACAGTAGCAGGATTCTAGCACATGTGACCTTTATTTACATATTTAGTTGTCTTTCCTACTATTGTCCTATCCTATACAGACTGGTGCTCAAACAGTGGTCACATGTTGCTATTTAAATTTAATTAAACTAAAATAACATAATCAGTTCCTTAGTTGCACTACTACATTTCCAAAGTTCAAAAGCCACAGGTGGCTAGTGGCTACTCTATTGGACAGCGCATGTATAATGAACTTGCCCTTATTAAAGAAAGCTTTATTGGGTGACGCTGCTCCAGGCAGAAGAAACTATTTCTAGTTCTCTATGCTTCCTGTTACCATCTTTCCTAATTCTGTCTTTTCCGAGGAACACACGTATTGTCTCTGTTAAAATTAAGTGCATCCCTTAAGAGCTATCTCAAGTCTACCTCTTCTATGGAACTTTCCTGGAACTGAAACTGGGTGTGCGTCTTCCTTCAAATCTGTGTATTTGGCTTTTTTCTGGCAATGTATTTCTACTGAATTTTGTCTGCCTAGTATTCCAAGTATCCAACTCTTCTCTGGTTGTAGAATCCCATTTTCTGTGGGTGTGCATGTTGGGGAGGGGGAAGACCATGTCTCACTCACGTGATTCTGTGTGATTCCTGTGAACCGAGCTCTGCCCTCATCACGGTCATTAGCATATTATGAGCCAGAGGATAGCCAGTGACATCAATCCCAGGACACTTGGTGAAAAATTAAAGGTGCTCTCTTTCCCTGGGGTCACCAAGCCGGCTGGATGCGAGTCTGGGTCTGCTGGCAGCCATTCTGCCCTCAAATGTGGAGCCCTTGCCTGGGAATGAGAGCCATGGAGAGAAAGCAAAACCAGGAGATAAAGACAGATACTGGATGACATCATCTCATACTTGGCTCTGACTGTATTTGGAGGGCTCTACCTACCCTTGACCATTACTGGGAACAATAAATTTTCTAGTTTTGCTTCAGCTGGTGTCCAGTGAGTGGAGTCTTGTCTATTACAGCCTCTCTCCGGGCATCGCTGCTCTGATCTGACGCACAGCAGCACGGGGCCCTTGCTAATTCTCGGCCACTCCCCTCCTGGCTACCCCTTCAGCCAGCCAGTCCCAATCACACTTCCTTGGTTTCAGATCACAGGTTCATAGGAGGCATGCCAACATACACCTACCTGAATTAGGTTTTTCTTTACAAGTTTTAATATTCAAATTATTTTGGCATGTTGATAATCAAATATGATGGAGCCAAAGACAATTTCCATTATCTGCTAATGAAATGTTTATGGATATTTCTCAAACTTTTAGTTTGGCATACAGATATTACAAATTGATTAGCCTCTTTATAAGTCACCCCAAACAAGCCCAAACTCCCTGGTTAGCATGTATCACTTGCCTGGCTAACCCATATGAACCTCCAGTGTATTTGTCCTTCAGCCGCCCCAGCTCCCGGCTTTGAAAGAACTCTCTGAAAACTACTACACTGGGTGCTGCTTGGGGATAGCAAGCTAGTGGAGTTCCTCCAGGTTCCGCTCTTCCAACCAACTCTACCTTCTGGATCAGCTCTCAGGGACCTTCTTAGCTTCACATGTTGTCTCACTCTCATTTTCGTCCTGTAGTATATGGAATCTAACCAGAACCTGCTCCTCCAATTGGCTCAGAAGGCACCATAGGTACCGTGTTGTTGGGAAGGTTCCCAGACTCCAAACTCAAAGATGGCCCCAAACCCAGACAAGAAACTCACCACCACCCCCGTCTGCCGCTTGCTCTCTAAAACCATATTCCCCAACCAGCACTGGGCAGAAGATGGAGTAGTTCATTCCTGCAGGAACAAAGAACAGCCCCTCACTACTCCACCCTACCCCTCAAAATGTATTATTAATATATGTTGTTGACAAAGTAAGACTTAAACAGCACTCTAGAGGACTATGTACATGGTAAGATTTATCTTTTATTAGAGATCTTATATTACATATTCCCAAAAAGATATAAAATCTTCCAAGAGAAAAATATCAAAACCTATTTGATTCCAAGATAAGCAACATAATCAAAATGAAAGCAAAGATTTTCTTCCAGACAAAGGAATGCGAAAACATTTCGGCACAAGTACAACAAAGACATGGGAAGGTAATTACAATGTTTCACAACACATTCTGTAGCATTTTATTTTAATCAGTATTTGAAGAAAACAAGGATGCCGAGTTCTCAAACACTGCAGGTAGAAGCTCAAATTTTCAAAAAAAAAAAAAAAAAAAAAAAAAAAAAAATCACAGAAAGGAATGAACTACTTGCTCAACTGAACATCTGCGATAACAAATGTAATAAAACCTAAGCAAACAAATATGCCACCGAGATCACAACTGAAGTGTATGGTTTTTAGTGTGTGCCAGAGACACTAAATTATTTAATCAGTTCTTGACCACTACCCAAAGCAAAAGCGTCCTCTCTTCATTTCCCGGATGATTTATTCTAAAAATAAAGAGCAGAAACTGGCTGGTTTAAAGAGAATTTCTGCTTTACCTGTGAACAGCTGGTGGCAACACACACTAAGACCCTCGACTGACATAGGACAAGATCCATCTCAAACAACCAGGAGTGGCAAAACCACTGTTATTGCATCAAGATTTTTTATTTCAACTGATCAGAATTTCCAGAATGATTACACACACCCACTTAATCCCGGAACACAGTGAACTCCCAAAGGAAGGTTTTATGTTTAAGATGCAAAGAAAATACTGATCTTATTCCTGGGATTTGCTTCTGGCAATCTTAACATCTATAGATGTCCACAAAAAGGAAGTGGTTTTTTTTTTTTCCTTTTAGTTGTTTATCCCCCAAAATGAGGAAGGAAACTTACAGTACATGTTTATTGCATGAAATTACTCCCTTATAATATCTTCATCAACACTAGTATTGTTTCCTTAATTATTGAAGGCGAAAAAAGTTTATGAACTTAACATAACTTAGCAATGATCTTAGGAGCTGCATCTTGATAAAGACAAAACAAAATAGGTGATCATCAGACTACATGGTGAAACAGAAATTAGGTTTCAACTTCTCTATAAAGATGTTGGACTGGCAGGAGGTAAAAGGAAGTGTAAAGTCAGAGAATACTAAATTCATTAGGTAACACAAAGAGAATTTTCAAAAGTGTACATACTCAGTGAATCCTTTCTATCTTAAACTGAACGTTCTAGATGTTTCTAATGTTGCTTCAACTTCAACGTCACGTTAATCATGCTCCCAAATAAATTTTATCGAAAGTATTGTAATGGCACATGGGTTTGGAACTTCACTTTGAGGTTAGCATGTACAAAAGTTTGGAATTCACTCAACACACGTGTTCTTTAATAAAATAAATCACGAGCTACATATAATTATGAGCTACATATAAGTGGGTTTCAAAACAGGTCCCTTTTAAAGCATTCTTTCATAGAGTTACCTCCTGCGAACAAGTGTATGGATTTTGCATGTTACAAAATCCTTGCTTCAAGCTGCAGTCTTCTTGGCAGCAGTGTATTTTAATTAACAGTATTTTTTTCTCCCTTGTTTTGTTTTCTGACATCTCCGTACATTCAAATAGTCAAAATGTTTAGAATAACATCACCACAAATTTAATGAAACAGATCAGAATGTGGCCAGCATTGTCAGGCAAAACTGATAACACTGTATGTGTCATCAAAAGTACCCACCTCCTCCCCACCCCCGCCCTCTCCCCCCTTCCTCAGTCACATGGACACCAAAAGATTTAACAAGACTTATAAAAAAATAAGGCACATTTATCTTGATATGGTTATTTTTAAAATAGAAAAACCCTCTCCGAGCATCTGTATTCAAATGAGCTGTGTAAAAAGACACCTTGTGGTACCTACAAGAGG
Organism: Potos flavus; assembly: GCA_028534135.1. Classification (NCBI taxonomy): domain Eukaryota; kingdom Metazoa; phylum Chordata; class Mammalia; order Carnivora; family Procyonidae; genus Potos; species Potos flavus. The sequence continues at coordinate 72,892,984 of CM052895.1, read as the reverse complement.
TTATGGTACCTATGGAATTGCTTCTTCTATTTTAGTGACAATGGAATAAATTGCACCTATCCCACATTGTCAAGTAATGAAAATATGCCTCTTTCTCTACTATTGAATGATTCAAAATCTGCTATTTCTGGAAATACTTACAAAGGGTGAGAAGGGAGGGGTCAAGTTGTACATTAGAAAAAGGTTTGAAGATCAACGATGTATAGATATCATAAGGGTTGATGGATTGCACTTTTCCACATATTTCAATACACGAAATTTTTCCAATGCGTATGAACGATTGCGACCATTTTGGCCATTAGCTATTACCCCTCAGCTTTTTATTCCATTTTGGTAAAAACGGGTACTTCTGTAAAACTAATGAAGGATCAGCAACATGAATACTTACAACAATCTCTTCACAACTCCTGACACAGATATAGTTAGTTAGCATTTAACCTGAGATACAATCTGTGGAGAGGTTGTTTTAGATGTTTCTTCCTTCGTTGTTGCATCGATTCATACTGATGGTGGTGGTTCATGGACGGAACTTAAAAAAAAAATAATTGGCTATCGCATGGCTTTTTTATTTTTCTTTCTGTACTGGTTAAAAAAAAAAAAAAAGTAACAATCACAGAATTCATGTCCTCACAGTAGCCAGAAGCTAAAATAATGTGCTTCCTTATTGCACGTCAAACCAAGAAGTGTATAAAAGACAATGCTTCCCAATTCAAATCTGAAAGCCAGGTTCATCTCAACTGGATTCGGAATGTGCTGATTTCCATGGGACTCAAGTTGATCTCACTTATATTTCGGGCTTCTGGAGGTGAATGCATCAAGGATAATGATGAAGGTACGAGACTTGTGACAGTAAACATGCTAAAAAGCTTCTGTACCAAAATCTAGAAAATAAATGATAAAAAAAGTTGCACAGTTAGGTCAACTTTGAAGAAAGATTAGTAGCACATCTATATATTTAGTCAGGGGAAAATAGTAGGAGAATGAAAAAGTATATTTAGTTTCCTTTTAACGACAAAAAGGGGAAGGGGAAGGTGATTAGATACAGCTAAGTGTGCTTGGACACACAGACCGTCCTTGGAGGGACACCTAGGAGAAGGGTAGCCAGGAGAGGACGGCTCGCTCTACATTCTTCTTCCAAATTTCTCGATAACTTATCATGTGCAGGGTCCACTTTTCCAATAAAAGAACAAACATCTGTGTGCCAGCATGCTTTAAAAACATCCACATCCTCTTATACTCAACACCTAACACCTAACAGTCGTGGTTCCTCTTGTGCCCAAAGAGCTGAGAGAAATTCTGGACACAGGCCCGCTACAAAGAGGGCTCCTCATGTCAGGGAGTCCCATTTTGAGGGTTGGGGGGCTGCTGGGAAAGTACTACCCTCACCCCATGTCTCTCTGGATCATATAATCCCCTTAAGACTTGACGCCTTAATGTCTACCTACAAATGCTTACAACCAAGTATACTTACATCATCAGTAATAAGGTAAAACGTAAATATAATGAAAAAAAAGAAAAAACCCGTCAGTGCTTTCTTCGTACCAACTCTACGTAGGGCATGATACAAGAAATGGAGAAGCTTATCCCCCTAAGTGGATTTCGACCCCCTACCATATTTTCTTTTCTCTCCTTTTCAGATCCGATGCACATTCAGATTTGTAGGGTTGGAAGTGAATCACTTGAGTCTGATCTATAGGATATCTGTGAGGTTTTGAAAAGGAGCTGCCCCGTGGGACAGACCTGTTTGCCATTCAATTGTCTTCTCTGAGCACGACCTGCTCAGAGCCAGAGGCAGAAGGCTGGGGGTCTTTTCCTTCCAAGGAGAGGCCTGCAGGAACTACCAGCAAGACAGGCTCAAGGGAGACATAAAAACGGAGCAGCCAGCAGGTCAGCCTGAGGACCTGTTCGGCCGGCTGGGTGTGGACTCCCATGCAAATCTGGCTTGACCAGGAGGTCCAGACTCTCGTTCCCCCTGGGGAAACAACTGACTGGAGCTCGGTGAGGCTGCTTGGGGGCTGTGGTGAAACTCCCTGAACGACCAGTGTCACCGCTTCCTGTCGCGTCCCTACCGCCACCCCACTTTAGTTATTATAAAACCTGCTTTAGCCCCTCTGAGACTTCACAAAACTGGATCCTACACGCGCACGTGTGAGACAGGAGGAAATACGGGGAGGGGGTGGGAAGAAGATGCTTTGTCAGTTGGCAATGGAAGGCCTACGAATGGAGGAGAATGTTGTCCTCACAGGTGCCCATGTTCCAGACATGCATTTTGATGCTGCAAGAAGAGAGTGAAGGTGGAGAAAGTTGCTTTCTTAAGATGGAGAGACTTGAGCTAATTACAGCAGCTGTGCGGTATGAGTCCACGAAGAGGCAATGAAACACTATCAGCGTACTGTCAGAATTATGAGCAGAAAGCAAGGATTTCAAAGCACATGAAGTCAACAAGCAAAAATCACTTTTCAGCTCACCTTTCCCTGGGTCGTGGAACAAAGCAGCCCCGTGTCTCTGCTAGAGAAGCGGCAGTCAAACCCCTTCCTGTGGAGGATCAAGGCTGCCTCATCGGAATGCTTGCTGTCCACCTGGAGATGGGCAGAGAGCGCCAAAACGCCACAGAGACATTAAGGCAAATAATGACACCACTGTATACTCCACTGTCTTGAAGTCAGTGTCCTCAAACCACAAATGCTCACTTTATTTAGCAGGGAAGCCAGGAGCATTCATTTCCCCTCAGGTCCCACATTCACTGTCACACCTGCTACATCCCCTCTACCTCCCCCTCAAGGAAGCAGGTGACATTATGTTTTAAGGCTCCTTGTTAAGTCATCTCATGCCCTGGTTTCCGGCACAGTCCCCGAGGACCTGGGTGTCCTTTTGTCTACATGTCACATACTGTTTCATCAGTTTCTTCAAATAAAGCATTTATTTATTTATTAAATTTAAATTCAATTACTTAACATATAATGAATTATTGGTTTCATGTCTAGGTAGAGGTTGGTAATTCATCAGTCTTATATAATGCCCAGTGCTTATTACATCACGTGCTCTCCTTACTGTCTATCTCCCAGTTACCCCATCCCTCCAGCAACCCTCAGTTTGTTTCCTATGACTAAGAGTCTCTTTATGGTTTGTCTCCTTCTCTGGTTTTGTCTTGTTTTACTTTTCCCTCCCTTCCCCTATGATCCTCTGTTTTGTTCCTTAAATTCCACATGAGTGAGATCATATGATAACTGTCTTTCTCTGATTTATTTCACTTAGCATAATACCCTCTAGTTCCATCCACGTCGTTGCAAAGGGGCAAATAAAGCATTAATTTTTATTTAGTTTTTAACATATACATCAGCTGAATAAAGTGTACCTGAATTTAGTCCTTATGATACATTGAATGATGTATCATCCACCTCAAAAGTGGAACACACTTCTTTATTGAATGCTAATTTTTGCTAATTGCATTAACATTTTTAATCTTTAATGCATTGGTTCATTATTTTTATATAAAAGACATTTAAATTGAATTAGTTATGCTTATCACTTGCTAGGCCAACCACATTTATTAGCTTGATGTATCATTTAAATTCACATTACAGAAGCTATTCTTCTTGTGCAGGCAAAGAGAAAAATACTAAACATGACAAGTCAGCTACAGGGATCAATATATACTTTCTTGCACTAAAATTTCCTGCATCCATTTAAGTAAGGATGCCATGAGTGCTCTGAGTATTTTAAATTACAATTCTCTTAATAAATTTTATGTTTCCTAAAGGGGGGCAATGTTTCTGATAATAAGCAAAATAAATTAAGAATCCTTGGATGAATTAAGAAAGGTACAGCTATTCAAAGGAGTTGAGTGTGCTCAGCACTGACCTGTGATGAAAGTGATCCCTTTTTCTCCTCTGTGGCCAGAGATACGCATATGTGCAAGTTCTTAATCATCCTCACTAGGGGATACGATTTTTAAATGTGCCATAGAGACATCTTTGGTGAAGAGCTGCCAGCATTCTCACCACTGATTTGATTTTAATGTGCCTGAACAATTTAAAGCTGTCCTCACCTCAGATTCTTGGCTGAAATAACCTGTTTTATGACATTTCACACTGGTATTTTGCAGTGGTACTGCTAAGATTTTGTTTGAAGGGAGAGGAAAAAAGTCACTTAAGGAATTCTGAATCATCACAGGACTAACATAATAAACATAGCAAGTTTAAATCATATGATAAAGATTTCTAATAAAATTTCAATGTGTTTCATACAGTCCCACAAGAGCATGAAAAGAGCACAGTAAAAAAAAAAAAATCCTTCGTTTATCATATATATAAGGTCTCTAGGAGCACAACAAGGATAATTCTGTCAGGTGCTAAGTGTCTAGGCTTGGAATAGTAACTGATTACCTAAGCATCAGTTTCTCTGTCTGCAAATTGGAGTTAATGCAGGTTTCCCTTCTTCCTGGAGACGTGGTGTCTAGTAAGATGTTGAAAATACGAAGTATGGTGGCTTAGCTTATAGGACAGAAAGTGTTGGTACAGAAGCTGTAGAAAATGGATCAGAACCTGGGCTGGCAGTCAGGCAGCGTGAGATCTAGATGCTAGTTCTGCAATTTCCTAGATGCTTTTAGCAAAACCTGGTTTCTCCTTTACCATAAAATGGAGAGGAAATTCAGTTGTGTAACAGGGACTCAGCCCAGTGTCTGCAGCAGAGGAAGCCCTGGGTACATTTTAGCTATTATTATTATTTCTATCAGTGTAATCTATCAAATAAGTATTGGGGATTATTTTCCCACAGCTACCAAGTAAATAATACTCTCACTTAACTTTTCATTCACAAATATTCTTTCATGACATCGTAACTTTGTAGCTGAGGAATCAGAGATCCTCTATAAACTATATGTCAACAATTATGCATCAAAATCATAACAAAGTCCCAATTCAGATTCATTATTTACATGGTCTATTGATAAGGCTCTTTTAAAAGCCCCTATCATTATAACCTAAAGCATCTGGCCATTTTAATTCACTAGACCAACACTGCAACACATGTGCTTTTGAAATAATGAGTGTGTGAGGCCTTCAGCAGACTGGAGGTGAAAATAAAAAAAAAAAAGGAAAGGAAGCATCTTTGGAATTTTGCCATTAGTTTTACAAGAGATTTAAACAATATGAAAAGTAGAAATTGAAGTCATAAAGAGTAATTTTCACTGATGGGAAAAAAGTTACATTTCCTCTCAAAACCAAAACTGCATCGCTTTCATAAGGACCAGAACACCAACTGAAATAGCAATCATCGTGTCCAAGTTTTTAAAAATTAAATATTCATGAAAGTATCAGTTTTCAAGCAAAAATACCTGAGGCAAAGCCGCAATTTTTTAGTTTCAAAGTCTGTGTCGTCATTTTATTTCCAAGAAAACTGTTTTTCAAAGTAGGGAAACTGTGAATTTAACTTGAATATGCATGCAAGAAAACAGATACCTTCACCAAAAAGATGCTGTTCACTCGAAGAAGAGAGTAAACAGACTCTGAAAGACCTGTTTTTGTATTCATTAGTGTATGAGTACTATCCAGACCTCAGGGGAAAAAAAAAAAAGGGAAGGAGGTAGGTCAGAAAATTTACCAAGTTTGGAATTGGGCCAAGCACTGTGCTGGGTGAGCTTCAAATCGAGTGTGTCTGTAAAACAGCTCAGCTCACAGTTGAGGCTGAACCCCTTCAGGAAGGCTTGGGTGTTCCGAAGGCACTCGGAGAATCCACCGTGGAACTAACTTCCACTGGATAAACCAACCGACGGCTCTGAGGCTAAGCAGGGCCTGTGAGGTTTCTCTGGCAACTGGGGGAGTGGAGGGAAGGCGGTGCGGCTTGCAGAATGAAGCCATCAAGGTTAGACAAGCTGATCAGAGGCAAGGTTTGGTTTGGTTCTACCATGAACCAGTCCTGTGTCTGCGAATACGTCATTTAACCTCTCAGAACTCAGAAAACTCGGTGAGACTCCTGAAGCGGCCCTTGGAGGATCAAGTACCAACCACAGTGACAGTAACAGTAACCGCAGCTAAGGCTTTCCGAGCACTCGCCGTGTGCAGGACCCTGTACAGAATACTTCTCAGGGAAGAACTCGATTCCTCTCACAACAGCCTCTGATACAGTGGAGGTGGTATGCAAGTTTGCATTATTATATTTAAGTGCACGTGAACATCCCAATCACGAAGCATGCCCTCTCACGGTCAACTAGCAATGATCACTGACTGACCCTACACTAGTCCTTCACGATCCTACCCACAAATGGTGGGTGGATCCTTATATGGGTATCTTATGACTGAGTGGTCAAGAGAAAAACAGGCAGAGTGTTCCCTAACATTTTCAGCACTCTCGCTTCCCTTTGTTCCCAGAAAAGAGGAGTATGAGGTTCTGGGTGGGGATCTGGAGTCAGCCATGCTGGGGCGTGCCCCTCGCCACATCATTTACTGGCTGCATGACCTGGGAAAGCTACCTACAGTTGCTGGGTCGGCTAGTTTCCTCCTCTGAAACAGGGGGGCACAATATTGCCTACCTTCACAGCACTGCTGGGAGAGCTAAATAAGGCTCTCTGTAGAAAACACTCAGCATAATGCCTGGCACACAGACAATTTTAGGTACTTTATTAATAACTGCTCAGATTTTTCAAAAACAAATATAAGGAATACAAGTCAAGGTGATGTCGAGATTTACTTGGGGAATAAACTTCAACCTTCGATTTATAAAAAAAAAAGTGCCTACATTTTTATTTCATTTTTAGTAACAATCACCACTGCTCATGGCTGAACTCTCACTGTTGAGAACTTCATTCGTCAAGCACTCCGTGTTTACTACCTGCCAGACGCTGTTCTAAGTGAGTCCTTTAATTCCTAGCACATCTCTGAGGTGGGTCCTATTATCACTGCCACTGTTGTGAATGAGGCAAGTGGGAGGGAGAATGAGGGGCTGTGCTCTAAGGAACTGGCCGGTAAGTGCAGGTGATGGGCTCAAACAAAGGCAGCGGGACTCCAAAGGGCGGAACAGCTTCACCCTCCTGCCTTCACGCTGGCTAAGGACCCGCGCTCGTGGCCACCCCGCTAAGAGGGAAAGGAGAAAGATCACTTCTAATGTAATGGAAGAAAAGTCTATAACCTGAAGGAGCTCACTCTCTGATCTGAGGTTAGAAAAAGGGAGTAAATTATTTAATCCAAGGTTCCAGCAGCACTAAAACCACCATTTATCAAAACATACATCAATTCAGAAAGGAAGGTGTGGACACGGTCATTTCCATCCATCCAGCCTGCCTACCCATCCATTCACCCCATTTTAAACAGGGTTTAAGGCCGTGCTGAAAATTTATCCACGCACATGGCAGGGTCTCATAAGCAAAGGAGCTGGCAAGTGTCCCTCTACCGAAGTGGGTGAGAACTCAGAATAGAGAGCTATGCCGGTCTGGTCTCACACCAAAAGCAACCTGATTTGCTCATTAATAATGTGAGCTTCACAGGTAAGTACACTTCTGGAAACTGTAGTAAATGTTACGTGTGCACACTTTTTTTCTGTGGAAGAGAGAAGCCATAACTTTGACTAGATTCTCCAAGAGAAATGTGTCCCCACCCTCCTCAAAGAATGTCTAAGGTCTAATAGATTAAGGCATAGCTAAACACCTGGTGGAAAAATTTCTCCAACCTGCCCAGATTCCTTGAAAATGCCTACCCACATCCATCTTGCCATGTTATCCTGGCAACTGGAAAGGTGAGAAAATTGCACGCTGCATTTTCAGTCCTGAGACAGGAAATAACCAGTAGAAATTCATTTTCCAGGGCATTCATTAAAATGTCCAATAACGGTTATCCTGTTTTGATCAACAAGATAAGATGACAGAAAGATGGGGAAGGTGAATGGCTGTTCTTAGATACATACAACAAAGGAAATTTTCTCCACAATTTTCACCTTTCCAGAAGCCAGGGAGATTAATAAAGCACCAATCAATTCTTACAAGAAAGGCAAAATGAAGTAAAAACCTTGAACTGCCTCTTATAAGAAAAGGGGGCCGTGTGAACAAGTGGAGAGAGAAAATCTTGTTCAGTATGTGGTGCTGATGTTGAAATGATTAGTTAACTATCTGCAAGAAATTGTTAAGCAGAAATCAGAATAAAATGTCATAGAGAATAGAGCTAAATGTAATATGCAGAGATAGAGGTAGATACAGATATAAAGATACATATCTATAAATGAATTAAATAAAAATACATCTGAACATAAAAGTGGTGGAAATAATCTGGGGGAAAGAAAAAGGTCGAACAACATTATCATTGTGCAAAACATCAAGGCAACATGGCTCTGTGAAGCCTAATTAAATGGATTAATCAAATTCCTTCTGGTCTCTGGAATGTCCACTTTCCAGACTGAACCTATCACTCCAGCCTACAGAACCCCGACCGATGATCCGTGCCCCTGTGAGATTCTCCCAGCATCCTCTCTACCAAGACTTCCTTCTCTTTTAATCAATACCCTTTCCTGATGATGGCATGTTTTTACCGTTCCCGACCACTTCAGTGGTGTTCCTGTTCAAGCCTTTACAGAATCCTCTTTTTAATATTTCAAGCTTTTTTTTTTTAAAGCTTTTATTTATTTATTTGACAGAGAGAGAGAGAGATCACAAGCAGGCAGAGAGGCAGGCAGAGAGAGAGGGGGAAGCAGGCTCCCCGCTGAGCAGAGAGCCCGATGCGGGGCTCGATCCCAGGACCCTGAGATCATGATCTGAGCCGAAGGCAGAGGCTTTAACCCACTGAGCCACCCAGGCGCCCCAATACCGCAAGCTTTTGACAGTACAAGAAAAGGAGATGATAAAGAGAAGAGAAGGGGGCCGAGCCTACAGGAGGAGAAGGAGGACAGTTACACTGCTAGACGGGAATGTGCGGGGGCCCTCGGCAATGCTGTGAGACACGGTTTAAGAGATGTTCGCTCCCATCTTCATCTGACTGCAACCATATGACACGCAATCAGTTTTTCCAAAAACATACAAAATAAGAGCAAGATATGCTTATATAAAACCATAAATTCATCTACCAATATAGAATAATTCCTGAAAAGCTGGACTCGGAGGAACAGATTCAGTAACTCTTAAGAAGTTCACCACCACCCTCTGAGGGCCTGTCCAGCACCCAGATTCAGAAAACCTGCATGTGGGCCTTAATTCTGCCATTTACTGCTGCATAATTTTATCTCAGGCATTTAATTTCCAACTCTTACTTTCCCAATGTAGTGAATGGAGATAACAGTAATTTCTAGAATCATGAGTTTTTAAAAATTACTAATAACTAAGTTGCCCCACCCCAGACCTACGGAATCAGAATCGCCGAGATGGGGGAAATCTACAGATTCTATTTCAAAATCTCTATTCAAAAGTCTCTATTTCATAGTCTCTATTTCAAAATCTCCCCAGTGCGACCCGGACACATTGACTCTGAGGACTGGCAGTTGGAAATGCTGCAGCATCGTGGTGAGTCAGCACACCCCCAGACCCTACCTCGCCTCTCTCACTGTTGCTCGAGCCCATAACTACTTTCTCCCTGCGGAGTCAGGCTGCCCAAGTGAGGTTTAGAACTTGAGGAACCTTCCGATGGTGGCCCAGGAGCTGGGCAAGCAGGGACCTCCACTATCAGTGAGGTAGGAAGAGAGATGTGCCTCCCTCGTGTCCAGGTGGTTCTCAGACACGTTTCTCATAGAAAAACTAGGAGGCGATAGTTACGAAAATGCTTGCTTACACACAGAGCAATGCAGAGCTCTGGTCTTACTTGGAAGCCGAGAGCCATGTTCACATTATTTCAATGGGAAAAATGCTTTGCAACCTTCAAAGGAACAATTCATTATTGTATGTTTGGGTCTGCCAGCACACAAAAATAGGAACACAATCCAAAATGTTGAGGTCTGACTTCTGGATTTCTTCCAAGTCATTTTTTGTCTTCTTTTAGTGTAACCATGAAATTACACTTGACACCTTTTTAAGCACCAAGCTTTCTTTGATTCAATACCTACATCAGCTTCTTTCAATGATTATTTTCCTATTATCAGAGGTTAAGGGACAGAAAGCAATTCTTTAGAGAAGTGATTGTGAATGGACAAATCAATCCCCTTGCATTACTGGTGAGCTTTTTAAAGAACTGTTAGAAATACGTGCTGAGAGTCAAAGACGAACACAGGAACCGGCACTGATTGATAGGATAATGTGAAACAGCCCCAAATACTGAGGTCTGACCATGTGTCAACATGCTAGTTATGGTTAAACATTAACATTTCAGTCTCTGTTCTTCCTGGCCCAATGTTAAATTGCTCTCTACTTCCTCTGCTAAAACCTTGGTTTGCACCTGAGCTGACCAGTACCGCAAGACCCATCAGGACAAAAACGTGTGTTTACAAAGCACTTCTGTTTCCTAAGGGCCTTTACAGCATTAGTTTCTGTGTTTCTCACAACAGACCTGAGCAGGTGGCTCTGAGAGCAGCCCCATTTTATAACGGCTAGCTGAGTCAGCACTCGGCCAGCCATCAGAGAGTGGAGGGAGGCCACCTGTCGAAGGGCGTGAGGAGCAAGGGGAAGCCAAGTGGATACAGTGAGTGAAGGCCAGGGCACACAGAGCCTAAATTCTTGAGAGTGTGAACCAGCTGAATAGCAACGGGATTTTTAATCTGGGAAGTGATGAGACTCGGGTGACAGGAAGCTAGGCAATAAGCAGGGAGAATGAAAGGAGCAGGTAACCATAGAAAAGAGGTGATGTGGAAAACAGGTGCCAGCCCTGGTAAAACTGCTTCCAGAAAATAATCATGGGAAAAGGTCATCTAGAAATGAGGCTAAGGAACAGTGGCTGCCGTGTGCCCTAGAAGCCCTCAGATCCTTAGGTTGCTAATGTCCTCTACCATCCATGCCCAGAGGCGGCAACCTGAGGCTCAGAGTCTTTGGTAACCCCCACTCCATCCCCTTGTTCCCTTTGGTTCATGAATTAATGAGAGGAAAACTCAGGGAGGCTATCCATCACTGGTGTGCTCTTTTCCATGAGTCAAAAAGTTGACCCACAAAGACTAGCAGAATCCTAGAAAGAGCACTCAGGAGATTTGCTCAGTCAGCAAATTGTTGCTGAGCCCCTTCTATGTGCAAGCACTCTTCTAGGCAACGGGATGCTGCAAGGAATCACAGAAAAGGCCAGCTCCCATGGAGCTTCTTTTCTCACCACGGCACCCATGTTTAGGCCTTTCTACTTGCTTGTAACTCTTCTTCCTGGACCACTCTACCCCCAGAAATCTGCATGAGTTTATTACTCTCTAACCTCCCTCAGATTTTTACTCCATTAACACCCTTTCTGCAAGGTCCTCTTCCAACGACACTATGCAAACTCACGTCACCTTCCAGAGCCATCCTTCCCTCCCACTTTCCCTCCCTGACACTTATCACCATCTAACACATTATATGTTTCTCTTCTTTTCTCTTATTTTTTTCCCCCCACCAGAATCCATGCTTCAGAAAGGCAAGGGTTACTGTCTGGTTTGCTTATGACGGTATCCCTAGTGCCTTTAGCTGTAACTGGCACGTAGTAGGCACGAAATAAATCCTGCAGGTTCGTTCACATGATCAAACAAGCCTTTGGACACAGGCAGATAGATACAGGCCTCCTGTGTTCACCTGTATTCATTAGCACAAGCCGTATGGATATTCCTACATAGGCCTAAGTTCCTTCTGTTGGTCACACAGTTTTAAAAGCCCTGTATGTCCAAATTTGCAGGTATTTATCCTTACTTTATTTGGTTTGCCTTAGTTCTTTGTGCTTAAACGAAACACTTTTCTTATGTGGTCTTCAAACCTGAACGCTGTCTTCTTTTCATACTCAGGCCGTTTATCACATTCCCTACAGAATCCCTAAACACTTACTATTGCGAGCTACGCACATGGCAATTCACAGTATCAAAACAGCTCTACGAAAGATAAAAATGATGTCAAAAGTCTAATTTTTATTCTTTTCGAATGCAATCTCTGACTTTAAAAGTAGGCATACATGTAAACAAAAGCAGTCTTAACTGAATTAAAATTCCAAATCTAATAAAAACTTCCCCTCTCTTCCTCTAGTCCATCTTTAGATGTCTTTAAAGAGTTCGTTTCTCAATGCAAAGGTCTGAGTTGCAGTGATTTTCAGGAGAAAGATATCAATATACAAGGCCTCTGATAGAGAAATAATTAAATGCTATGCTTCTTAATTCTCTAACTCCTCAAGAAACACCGGCTACCAAGGAGAAATGAATGGAAAATGCCAGAAGAACTGATCTGAAGGCCTGTTCTCCCACCTACGATTATGTGACCCCGGGGCCAGCTTTTGCTTTCTTATTTATAAAAAGATAATATTCCCTGACCTTCTCACCACACACAACTGTTCCGGGAATAACATAAATTAGTAGTGGGATATGCTCTAAACTATAGAGCAACAGTCAAATGAGAGGTAGAATGATTTTGCCTGAAGGCCAAGTCCTCTTAACGGCTCCTTGAAGCACAGTTAAAACTCACAATATGGTTGACCCTTGAACAGTGCAGGGGGCAGGGGTGACAACCCCCCCCCCAGGTCAAAAATCTACATGACTCTGACTCTCTCGAAACACAACTACTAATAGCTTCCTCTTGATGGGAAGCCTTATTGATAGCACGAACAGCTGATCAGCACATATTTTGGATGCTATATGTATGTTACACAGTATTATAATAAAGTAAGCTACAGAAAAGAAAACGTTCAGAAAATCATAAGGAAGAGAAAATAAATTTTTAGCCCTGCACTGTGTCTGCCGAAAACAACCTGTGTAGGTGGACCAGTGCAATTCTAGCTCATCCTGTTCAAGGGTCAGCTGTATTTCTTTCTGCTTCTCATCCCCTTATATCAAATATATTACAAAAAAGTAATTCTTTATAGATACACTTTGGGATATACCTTTGACTGTATTGTCCTCAGATTAACGAGATGAATGTCACAAGGCAAAGATGACAGTAACGGAGAAAATTCACCTCGCAGCTGAAGGGTGGGCACGGGGATCTTTTCTGTCATTATAAAGACAGGATGATTCAGGAAAAAGGAAGTTACGTGGCTAACGAGAGAAGGATAACTGACCGACTTCTTTTCTTCTTCCTATCAAGAAAAAACAGAAATGCTTAAGTGTTAAATATTTGCAGTTTTCACAATGTTAACGGAATTACCCAATGGGGTTTAAATAGAAAAGAAAAGAAATACTTTAATTTTATTATATTTTATAAATAACAGTCTTAGCCAACCCAGAGATTACCAAATTCATCTGTAAGTAATATAAGAAAATGAACAGTGTCCACTTAGCTCATGTTTAGAAAGATCTTTTTTTCCATTGCTTTAGTACTAAATATCCTGGCAACATTTTCCAAAAAAACATTTTAGGACAAGGTATAATATTTTATGGAAACTCTTTCTCAATCTACCACAAAATTCTTAAATAGATGGATTGGGATATCCACACATCATGCACACCATCAAATGTGATCTCGTCTCCCTCGGGTTTTACCCATCCTATTCTCATGATTTCATTTATACACTCAACTAGACCATAAACTCTGTAACAATCCAAAGCTATGCTCTATACATGTTACCCAATGACAGGATTTTTTTTCAGGAAAAAGACTCTCAAAATAAATAAGGTTTTTAAGTAACACAAGGAGTATACCTAGATCATGTTAAATTTGGTAAATCACAGCCACTGAACTGGAACTGTTAAATTATGTTATGCGATGGTTAGTACATATTTACCTAGTACACAATTATTTAGTAGACTTTAAAAGTACTTTAGTCATCGCTCTTGTATATACTTCCAGACAAGTGGTTCAGCATGTTCAGACATTAAGTAAGCCTGCCAGGGCTGGGGATAGGCATATGGTAGATGACACACTCAATTAATTAAATCAATGACTAAGTAGAACCTCAACCAATAATGCCTAAGGTATAAGAGAGCACACATAGAAAAACACTGAGAAGAGAAAATAATTTATGGAGAAAGGTTTTTTGATCAACAGTGACATGTGGAACAAATTTAATTTTGTATCTTATTTTTAAACTGTCCATTTCACTGGTATCCTCGGATTTTGCATCCTTTTTGTAATATGGGGCTCAAATAAAAGGCTTGGCTACTTATCTGGGTGAAAAGATAGGATTTATAGGAGATAGGGGGCTTAAAATTCAGAATGTCAGATTAGCACTGAACAGAGGGTGTTGAGCAAAGAGTGACAAGCATCCTGCCAGCAGCGAACTGTAGATGTCATTACAATTCAGACTATGGAGAGAGAGAAAAAAAAAATTAAAGGCAGCAGAGGGACACTGTAATATTAAGATACTGACAAAATATATTAGGTCTGAAAGAGTTGTAAAAAAATTACGTACCCATCCCGCACTCTTTTTTTAAAATAAATATTAAATAAAGCATATACAATTATATTCACCAACAATACTGAAATTTAATGCATGTTGTTGAAATTGAGGGAACAGTTTCAACTGGAAACTTTAAAGGTACTCCAAGATCAAAGGACTTCATAATCTAGGTCAGGATTGCTGACAAAATCACTTTTCACTAATAAAAGATAAAAGATTCCAACAGAAAAGAAGACACCTGCTGTATCAGAATCAGAAGGCATTAAGTCCATTCTAGGTCAAGTAACATTCAGAAGAAGCTCTCTGGCTTTGTTCTGTGCTCTTGGAGGAATCCCTGGACACTTCAGTGAATAGATGGGATACTTCTTGATGGATTCTGTATACCTTTCAAACAGTAATGTGCATATGTACTATTCCTCCCGACCCATACCGGTTCCCCTGACTCTCAGTGCCCCCCTCCTTCCCCCCCCTCCTGCCAAACTGACCATACATAAGAATGGCCTGGGGAGCTTTAAACATAGATCCCTGAACCCTAACCCAAATCTACTTAATCAGAATTTCCAGGGGTGAGCCCTAGGAAGCCAAAGCTTAACAGCCCCTGAAATGAATTTCAAATCTCGGTCTGTCTGACATAGCTCTGTGGACATGTGCTGGGAACCATCACCCCAGACACCCTCCTAACCTTGCAGAAGAAAGCACTCCCTTTGGAATCAAATGTCTTAAGTCTCATCCTTTAACTAGTTTTGGATTAAGAAATTGATTCAGACTCAGAAACCTGTTAATGGTAAGTCTCGTCAAAGGAAACAATGCCATGAATGTAAGTCCTTCGAAAATTCAAAAACTGTGCCATTTATTGTCCTAAGCAGGATAAGGAAGAGAAGTCTATGGAAGAGTTGTGGTTCAGAGCTATAAAAGCACCAAGAACAAATTTACACTGCTGGAAGCTGGCCAGGCAGGGTGGGACAACATCTCACAGAAGGTTCCAAGATTCATGCGCTTTCTTAACATTTTTATAGCAATGACGGGCTTGACAAGATATTTAGCTGGTAAATTATCACTTTTTGACTAATCTCCTGGAAAGGTAATCTTTTAACTGTAACCTTTATGATAAACCCAAAGCTTATAACACATGTTTGTTATGGGAAATTTTATGTGTTTGTTTAAGCTGTAAATGAATTCCCCAGCCTTGTAGTAACTAATATACTACTCTAAAAATTATTTGGTTTCTTGTGGGTTGGAAGGCTTCAAGCTGTTCAGGTCTAGCTTTCTCCTTGTAGCCTGTATGAAATTATAAAGAGTTTCTGGCACATTCTGATCCAAACCACACCAAGTTGAGATCTCCATTGGGGTCCAGCCCTTATTTCATAAGTCAGAACTTCTTGCTAGGCTCCATGGTGTCCTTCATTAACCCCACTTAAGTTATCTGATCCCTAAATATCAAAGGTTTCCATTCATCTATATCAAAACTTGCTAAATAAATTAAGATAATAAGAGATGATACTTTCAGTCACTTTTGCTTATTCAGTATGACCTGATACATGGTGGGAACTTGATAAATGTTTTTTGAACTTAATCTATCAACAAGCAAATATAATATAAATAAATGAGAGAAAAATACAGTAGGGGAAAAGGATGCAGGAAAAGACAGAAGAAATAATGAATGAAAATATAATGAATCATATGATTTAGAAATAAATCTCATTTAGTGCAGAGGTGAAGTCTGATGATCTGTGGGCTAAATTTGCCTATAGATAGGTTTTGGTCAGTCTGCATGGTATTAAAAAGTTGTCTGTTTTTCGGCCAACTCTCAAAAAAAGAAAAAAAAAATCCAGGAGATTTCACATTTAAATTGTCAACAACAATAAAAAACTCCCCAAAACAGGTAACCTTTTTCACCCAAAACAATGGAAATCCAAGTCACACCGGGCCCCCACATTCCCTCTAGTGCAGCTGAGTTGTAGCTCCTCAGTGGGATATATCCTCATACTCATCACGGACCTGGGGTCACCTCACTTAAGTGTTTGCCCTGAAACCTGACCAACCTCCCTCATGCCATCACTTTTCTGAGCCCTGTAAGCATGGGAGCTTTTCATCTGATCTCTCCTAGTTCTTTTTCCTTACACGTAAAGAACTGGTATCCACAGGTAAAATGACACAACTGTAATACCTGAACACTTGCAGCACTTCTAATTTCTGGTTCAATGCCCTCGACTGTATACGGCAGTCAGCAGGAAGGGAAAGGCAGTAAGCGTCAAGGCAAAAAACCTAAAGGGTCAATGCCAAAGAGACACTTCCCATCTTCCACTTCCGTTGACCCCTGAGTGTCATTACCACGGACGATAGTCCACCTCACATAGCTAGGGCAACCCACTGGACATCTGCACATCTCACAATCATCATTCCAGTCCCAGTTCTCACTGCCTCTCTGCAGAACATTCAAGACTAGGACTCGGTTCTACTTAGTCACCCAGATTACTCCCAGAGGCTCCGGCAGGCTGAAGACTTCCTGCTAAAATGCCTTCTTGTACAGAGAGGGTCCCCTCACCATGGTTCCTACCATCAACGTTCTAAACATGAGAGTCTGAGTTGAAAATAAAAGCACTTAAGCTATAGGGGATGGAACATTCCTTAATCAAATGTCTTTTTAATCAATGTCACTAGAAATTAAAATGTATTTTCTCTTCTCCAGTTCATTTTTTTATTTAAAAGAAACTATTGATTTAAGTCCAAGAATCTAGAGTTGAGCAAAAGAAAAATTTAACCAACACAGGATTATAAAAACATTGGATCAAATTTCAATCAATTACTATCCAAGGAGTTTTGAATAGGAATAAACAAATTATTTCACTTCTAAGTGAAAGCTTTATAGATGTGACATGAAAATGCTTATTGCCATAGTTAACAGAAGCTTTGCAAATTAGTGTCTATATAGAGAGAAAAAAAATCATAAAAGCTGGAAACATTTTTGGGAGGAGAAAAAGATAGTAGCTGCCAGCACTCAGACAATGATTTTCCTGTGCAGTTTCAGTCTTAAAATTAAGCTATCTTGTCAGTAATTGATTTAAACCATGAGTCCCAAGGACTGGTTTAAATCTTGACATCTAAAAATGGATATTAAAATCTTTTTTTCCTAAAAGATGCTACATACTGGAAGAATTCTTGGCTTTAATGAGCTGTTGCCACTTCATTCAATCAACTAGTGTTTTATTTATAGAATAGCTACCACAGGCAAGGAGCCGTGTGGGGCACATGAAAATGAGGCAGACAAGTCCCTGGAATCGGGCAGGGGGAGGAGAACATGCCTCGTGTGACAAGGCAGCAAGCAGGGACTGGGGTAAGTGTGGTGGCCCCGGGCGCCGTTAGAGCTCACTTGTTTATGCATTTGTGCATTCATTCCTGCAACAAATACGGGGTGCTTCCTCTGCTAGGATAAATTCTAGAAGCAGAGGAACATGTCCTCCACTCTCCGTGGAGTTATGGTCCCAAAGAGGAGAGAGACAATGATCAAAAATAATCACATTCTATGCACGGAGGACAGACGCGCAGTTCTGAGGAGGCACTGAAGATGGCGATCTGGCCTGCTCAAGTAAAAGCAGGTGACCAAGGTAGCTTTGACCCGAACTCCTCTGAAGAGTTCCCTGGGCAAATGCAAAGGAAATATCCATGTATGTATGTACTAATATCCACGCAAAGGTGCCGTGGGCGCAGGGTGCACGGGGAGCACTTGGGACTGAAAGAAAATCAGGGGGCCCAGAGCAGAAATAGTGTGAGTCATGCTAGATGAAGCTGGGGGACAGGCAGGGCCCAGATCATGACGGGGGCTCTTCAGGCTGCGGGCAGGGTTTTGGTTTTATTAGGAGAGCCATGAGAAGACATCTGAGGGGTTTAGAAGGGGGCAGTGAGGTCAGATTGAGTTTTGAAAAAACAAATCACTTTGCCTACTTGATTGAGAACAAATATGGCAGGAAAAGAAGAGCAGAATGATTCAGGAAACACATGATGTTTAGATTAGGATGGTCGAAATAAGCGAGTTTATAGATTTGAAATATTTAGGCAATAAGATAGTCAAGCGCTGGTGATTATTGTTTTAAGAAAGGGGCAGGCAAAGGAGAAGTATCAATGAGAGATGCCTCCTATGTGTGTGGCACTGGATGGAAGGTGGTGCTAGTCCCCGAGAGAGGGAACATGGGAAAAGAGCAGGTTTGGAGGGGGAGAGAGATCATGAGGATGATCTTGGATATGTCGGGTCTGAATAGCAGGACACAGCTAAGTGGATGGGTCTGTAGGTAAGAGGTGAAACGTATGTGTGGGTTTCATCCGCGTAGAGGTGGTCACGCAGCCACGGGAGTAGGCGAGATTGCAGAGGGAGAACGTATAAAATGAGAAAAAGAGAAGGCGTGGGGCCAACCCTTGAGGGCTCTGACATTTAATGGCTGAATTGATAACCACCGGAGAGATAGAGAAAGAACCACTTGGGAGGTAGGAGGGAAACCAAATGAGCACGGTACCACAAAAGCCCTGGCTAGCCTGTCTTCTGAGAAGTGACACGGTCAGTGTCAAATGTTGCTGCAAGGTGAACTAAGACGCTGGATCTCGTGATCCTGGAAAGGGTGTGAAATATCTACCGGATCTGGTGACACTGGCAAAGGTGTGCGGGGGAGGCTAAAGCAAAACTGAAATGAACTGAGTGTGACACGGAAGCAATGACATAAACCCCTCTCACAAACCGGCTCAACCAGGTGTGGGAGACAGGACGGTAGTGCAGGGGAAATGGGGATGAGTCTGCACGGAGGCTGTTTTTGGTCTTTATTTTTAACAGGAAACCAGGAAGAGTGTCTGAAGCCTGCAGAAAGGGTTTCCTAGAGGAATGCTGGCTATGAAGGGCAGGGAGAGGGAAGGAGGAGGGTGACGTCTCTACTGCAACATGAGGGAAGAAGGAAAGGGTGGGAGGAGATGGTTGATACCTAGAACAGAGAGCCCCGTCAAATGTGAAGTCGATGGTGAGGCCGCCAGCTGAGAGGAGCAGAAAAGGTCTGAAACGGGTCAGTGAAGAAAAACAGAGAGCAGAATGAGAAAAAAAAGGGTCAAACAGAGAGCCATCTGAGGGGGGAAATCAGTAAAGCATGGGGGATGGTGATGATGACTTTTGTGTTGCCTTGAAGAGGTGTATTGTCATGTTGGTTTATGTCCAACTGAGCTTTAGCCAGATTGTTTAATGGAATCTGGGGTTTTGTTCTGAGAAATGAAAACTGAGCAAGAAGACAGACAAGTAAATCCATTTTCAATTGAGGAGTCTAGGACTAGAGTAAGCACACTAAGGTTTCCAATAAATTTTACTAGACAAACTTGATCTCCTAAGTACGTGCCTAGGTCCTATTCTTAAATTCAACTCTTATTTTCTTCCAATATAATTTCAGAAAATTTCACCCAAACTGATGCCTTAACATTATTTTACATCTACATAATAAGCAAAAATAAAAAAATAAGATGACCTAAATGCAAATCTGACATATGTGTAACTGAAGTTCTCTTTCTTGTCAATATGGGCTATATCTATTATAAAGATATATCAAGACTGGGAATTGTAAATCATAAAAAAAAAGTGGAAAGTCGTCATGTCAAATTTTGGGTGGCAAAGAACAATCGACATCAGAACGTACGAGTTTGTTTTTTTTTTGCCTACCATATTCACAACACTTCTTTTTTCCAGTAGTATTCGAAATAAATTATCTGTAACCTTGTTATCATGGACACCTTGCTCAAGGCCGCGATTATCATCTTGCATCAGTCTTCGATCCATGATAACTTCAATCTGACCTGACAAACAAACAAACAAACAAACTGGCCAGGGTTATTTAATACCAACATCCAGTGAGGATCACGTAAGTTTGGGCACGGTCCTGAGTTAAGCCAAGGAGCCAGATCTGTGCAGCCAACAGTACCAAGGGCTTTCGCAAAGCAGCTACTATAAATGTAGAAAGTAGAACTGTGTTTCTGTTCTTCTTCATTAATGTCTGGTAAAATCTGGTAATGAAATTTGAAAACGAGACAGATCAAAATTTAAGTGAAATCTAAAAAGAATTAATCCGAAGAGAAAATTATGTCCTCTAAAATTTTTAGTGGTAGCATCTGGAATTTAAAAATGTTTATGAGGTTCATTAGGAAACGTACATCACACATGGAGTAACAAGACAAATACAGATATGTAGAATCTAAGGAGGATTTGAAAGACAATTTAGGTTACTTTGTATCTGGGGATTCTCTGAAGAAACCCCAGGATTTGGAGACACCCACCACGTACCCCCTTCCCGCCCTGGTATTAGGTTAGTAGCATCAACTATCCTCTCTCCTCCAGCTCAAGAAGAGGTCATATTTGGTTCCTTCATTTGCTGTGCAATAATTCCATACTTCCTCTAGTTTAAGTTGTAAGCTAACAGTTAGGCTATGAGGCTACAAACTAAAAAAAACAAAACAAAACCAAACCAAAAAAACCCACAAAACTGAAAACAAAAAAGCCCTATCCAAAACAAACCAAAAAACCACCCAGAGCCACAGTCATTTATTTACACTAAGAAAACCTAGTCATATATACTTAAAATATATATGTATATTCATCCATCCACTCATTCACATTTGTTATAGTATTAAATGATCATTTGGCATAAAAGAGCAATACATAAAATATTTTAATAACTATAATTTTGACATAGTCGATCCAACTCTGTTTAGTTCTTTCTTCTCAGTTTAGGTACCCAGTACATAAAACTACCAGTGATGGTCAGAATTTTTGTTGTTACTACCTCCAAATTTATTTTAGAACACAACTGTCTAGAATTTGTTCCTCAGGCACTGGGACGAACTGGCCATCTAGGGCTTCATCACTTCACACCCAAATTAGTACATCAGTCTCTTGGCAATTTCTCTCTTCTCCCTGCCTCCAAATGTTAGCCCTCCGTAATATGTGACACTCAGTAAATCTGGGCTGTCCTCAAATTGTTCTTATGTTTGTAGGTACTCAAACGCTAGGGTACTTGGATGTCTCTAGCAGGGGCGCCTGGGCCAGGGTGACTCTCAAGCCCATTTTTATTTTTTACTTATTTATTTATTCATTTATTTTTATTTTTTAAAGATTTTATTTATTTATTTGACAGAGAGGAGAGAGATCACAAGTAGGCAGAGAGGCAGGCAGAGAGAGAAGGGGAAGCAGGCTCCCTGCTGAGCAGAGAGCCCATGCGGGGCTCGATCCCAGGACCCTGACCTGATCAGGATCAGGATCATGACCTGAGCCGAAGGCAGAGGCTTTAACCTACTGAGCCACCCAGGCGCCCCTCAAGCCCATTTTTAAATCTTGCTTTAAATTCTCAAAGCTGGATCCTTAAATAGGGAACTAGACATGAGGGGTGGAGCAGTCATGGACTAGACAGTCACGTCACTTTCCTTGATAAAGGCGAGCTGAGAAATAAAGCTCCTCTGCCCCTAAACCACATTTAGGAATTTTATGTGAAGTTGTCCAATCTAAAATGTTGACTTAATTTTTTAAAAATCAAAACACAAATAATTCTAGACTTCTGGGCTCTTCAGAAACAGAAAAATTTGGTAACCCTGGGCCCCTTTCCCCATAGCGACAATGGCCCAGCACTGAGCAGCAGCTGCCCCATCGCACACCGGGAATGGTGTCCCCAGTCTGCCGAAGCCCCGCCACTCCGTGCTGCATCCCTGACGTGAGGCCATTATTATCTTTATAATGGCGTTCATGTCTTCACAGCATCATCTCATGATTCTGTGTAATGAAAGCCACAAAGAAAGATGAGTAGTATGCTTTTTCATGTGGGCGGACATACAGAACGTATGTATATGCCTAATAAAAAAAAAAAGTGAGTTTGTGGCAAAGGGTATGCCAGGCACCTGCACCCCTTTATTATCTGCCTGGCTCCTTAAGACATTTGTCTTAACAACTCTTAATAAGTAAGAAAGAAGAGCAATTGACTACATATAAATGACAATGAAAAATATGTATTATAAAGGACATAAGCCTCCCTTAGAAGGTTTTATAAAAATTAATCTGTGTTTATGATTTATTTTCTCCTTCCATCTTGTTCTGTCTTTTGGGAATCCTTGAAATTGTGTCTATCCCGTCTTTATCCCCCTAGCGGTATCATTTCAACTGTCTTCTTTCGGGTGGTAGTGCCCTAGAAGGATATGATTCAGAAGGACCTGGGTTTGAACTGTTACCTCCCGCCTTTGGGAAATTAAGCAACTCTGGGAATTTTCTAACTTTTCTCCCGGCCCCTTCTCCTCTTTGACTTCTGGAGAGTTTCCACAGCTATTCCATTATGACAATGACAGAGGCTTGTGCAAACAATGAGCTATCAGGGGCAATAAATTATCTTTAAGAAGCAATGGTTTCATGGAATTTTAGGTCCCTCATTCTTCATCAGAAGATTGAGGAAATACATTATCCTATGTTATTCTCACAAAACCAAAATTAACTAATAGTCTGTTCTCAAAAGAAGGAGGCTGCTATCTGAAGATGATAATTATTACATATGACCAACAGAAAAATTATACACTTGAAACTGAAACCTGTAAGAGCAAAAAAGAATCCAAACAATACGCACCACTTTTCAAACTTGAAACCCCTAAAGACTGAGCAGAGAGTAGTGTCAAGCGATGTTTGGCATCCTGGATATAAGCCATTGTAGACATTGGATAGACATTTGCTTGAAGAGGTAATTTGCTCATTGTCATTCTAGGCTGAATCTAAAAGACCAAACAGTTCACTTTAAAAAAAAGAAATCAAGTGGTATTTACAGATGTACTTTAAAAAATTAGTACTGACTACAGACGACTTTTCTTCCAAAGAGAAGAAGGTATAGCTTCCTTTCTTGTTCAAAGGAAGAGCTAATTTAAGAATTAAAACATTCCTCAAAACAATATGAAAAAAATCATGAAGATCTTAGAAAATTTTATAAAGTGACAAAGACAGAACTTATCCAGGCTTTTAAAATAGGCATTCCCATTTAAATTCAGAATAAAAATCGTTAACAAGTCTTCTAGCTTTCCAATATTTGCATAAAACAAATTATAAAGGTATTAAGTATTCATTTCTCATCTAAATCTAACATACTGCTTTTGTAATGAATGTTAAGCATAATAGCTCTCTATCCCCTTTCAAAAAATATCTTTTATAATTCTTGCATCAGTTTTAATAAATACCACAGATCCTCTCATCGAATCCTCTAACAGATTACACTAAAATAATCAAATTCATATTTATATTTAAAAACTCTTCAGTGCTTACTCTTCCTGTTTAGTTTCAATGTAGATAGTTCCATATTTTAATTTTTCTTGGTCTAGTATGTGAATGCCTGAAATACATTATTTTATTTTTTGACCGAAAATACACTAAGCTGGCTGGGGGTCAAGGAGACTCCCTCAAACTGCAGCAGGAAACATCAGACAGAGACTTTGTTATCAGGTCTCTTATTCACACCACATAAAAATGACATCTCTCCTGCTGAGCTCATGCAGGTTTGACATGACATTCAAGAAGGAAAGAAGTACAAAGTTAATGTAATAGTTAACACGTATTGAGTGCTCATTATAACTAGGCAAAGTATTAGGTATTTACAAATACAGTCTTTAAACTTTACAACAGTCCTGCAGTGTGTCCTTCAACTTACTGGTTGTACCAAATAGTGTCCCCCCACATTCATGGCCACCCGCGACCTGTGAATGTGATTTATTTTGAAATAGGATCTCTACAGACATAAGTTATACTGGATTAGAGTGGGCTCTAACAAGGACTGGAGTCCTTCTAAGGGGGAAGTCTGGATACACAGGGACACAAATGGAGACACAAGGAGAGTATGACAGGGACTCTGCGACAGCAGACGTAGACAGTGCAGTGATGGGTCTACAAGCCAACAGTGTCCAGAATGGCCTGACGCCCCTAGAAGCTAGAACATGCAAGGAAGCGTATTTCCCTAGACCCTCTGGAGGGAATATGGCCCTGAAGACATGTTGATTTTGGACTTCTGGTGTCCAGAACTGTGACAGAATAAATTCTGTTGTTCTAATCCACCCAGTTTGTGGTAATTTGTATCACAGGCCCAGGAAATTATGAAACTGAAGAAACAATTGTAAAATGTTAAAAAAAAAAAAAAAAAAAAAGGAAAGAGAAAAAGAAACAAGACCAGATAATTTCAAAGAATTTTCCATTTCTTCTTTCCAGTCCTAATCTCCCTATTCAAATTAACTTGTATACTCAATGAAAAGGACATTCACATTGTCATGACTATGGGGCTGCCAGCCTTGCTCCCTACCTGTGGGTCTAGATTTCTGGTTTTGCCCAAGGACTACTCTTTCCAAGCCTTAAAAAAAAATGGCCTATTTTAGAAGCAGAAATATTTAGGTTATAAATTTAGACATTTATAAATTTAGAAATAATATTTTCCCATTCATTCAAATGCTTGATCCTTGAAAAGAAAATTCACATTTTTATTCACTTTTACAAAGTTTTTTTTTTCATTCATGTATACACCCACATATACAAATAATTGCTTCTGTAAGATTTTAAGAAAAGTTTTTTTTGTACACAAGGAAAATGAATCACCATAAAGTCATGGCTTCATTTGAAAATCAAACAGCTGCGGTAGAATTAACATGTAAATTCAAAGTGTATAATGCAATTTTTATGCTTTGGAAAAGGTTTAAATTTAACCTTTGCAGGAAATTGCACAAGAGAAATTATCACAATCCCTTCCACTCATCCCAGTTGAAAATCAGACAAAGTAAAAGCATTTGTTGTGAAATTATTTCTATTCATAGCTGGAAATTTCTAAAATGCTAATGTCTCAAAAACATGCTAATGTTTTTAATAGGACTATTTCAAAGCTATGTTGTCACACACATATACTCTGAATACAGAAATTTAGGTAACAATCAAAAGAGCCCTATTAAATTAAAGAGCTGACAATCTGAAAAAATTTTGAGTCAATTTTCTCATTACTATTTCAAACTGTTTTGTGAACATTTTGATTAAATATATACCTACCCACATTTTAAATAGATACATGCTTGTATTTCTTTGTCTACATCTATGTACACATATGTTTGTGCATAAAGGTAAACATACTTACATTATTGATAAAAAGGGGAAGAGCTTCCCTGAAATTTAAAAGAGCTCTTTATTACATTATACATTTAAAAGTATATATGTAATAAATTAAATATGCACAGACCATTTCCTTATGAGGGGAAAAATATATACTCCATCAGTCCCTAATTATGGTTCCTTTCTATGAGACAAATTCAGAGGCATTTAACATGCAAATAGTCACCAAATCTGCCTTTGAAAAAATACATCCGTAAATCAGACGTTCTACAAACCAATCTCTCAAATATTTATTCTAACTTTGGAAATCTGGTTGAATATAGAACCTATAAGTACCTGTTAAAATTCAGTTTTCCTTTAGAAATAATTTGTAAACTTAAGCATATTTTTCAAAGGATCTGAAATTAACTGGCCAATTACCATATATAAAACTTACACACTAACACAGCTATTACTGAGGCATTTTAAAGGAAAATTACCTGGTATCCATTCAAGTCAGTATAAAATCTGTTTTGGCTGTTTATGCTAGAAGAAATTCTCATTGCAATCTCACGGTTATGTTCTTTTCGGATGTCCACGATATTGGACACTTCCACAGACTGTCCGTCTATTCCTAAATTTAAAAGAATATATACGTTAATAGAAATGTACTGCTCCACTTTTCTTAAATATACTGTACAGTACTTCCAAGGTGACATACATTTTCCTGTTTTCTACTCCTATTGTGACCATTTTTCATGCTAACTGTGCCACTGTTCACCTTTTTCTTTCTTTTCTTTTTTTTTTTTTCTTTAAACTGTCAGATGGTAGAAAACATTTACTCCAGGGCACATGTAACTCAAGAGAAGGATGAAGAGGTTGGGATGAGATACATGCAGGTGAAATATAACATGCAAATGATTCTCCAATGAGTTCTGGAGGGGAAAGAGGACATTGAATGAGAAAATGTCAGCCCTGCTCCAGGTCAGGCCGCCTGTCCTGTGTGCTGCCCTTCCCTGACAGAGCCATTCAAGCCTACTTCTTCACCACTCGCCTCCCACGTTGGAAATCTGAAGCAGTGAAATTTACACTCTGTTGGTTCAATAGACAGTCTATTATTGCCCATGATCTATAATCTAGGAAAAGAGACGCGAGATCCAATGAGATGATTTATGGCTGAAACGGGTATTATCATATTAGTATTTGTGGAGTATAATCTGGAGAGCTCCCCAGAAGTTAAATCAATTTTAATTGAGTTTGGTATCTCTTAGGACCCCTTGTTATGGAGTGATTCATTTCGCCCTTTGCTATATAAAGCAGAGGACAGCTTGAAGAAGTCCCAGATGTATCAAGCATTTATTTTTTTGGATAAGCCTAAACTGTTCACTAATTTCTATCTGTCACGCCACCCTAACTCTATCTTCTGGGCCTCAGTGAAGCCTTGGGTCTATTTCAGAGATGGAGAGGGGAGTTAGGAAGAAATCCAACACTCCTAATACAGATTGAGTGTGTAGAAGAGATATTGGATCTTCTAAGAAAGAGCAATCAGGAAAGTGAGCAGTCAAAAGAAGAAAGACTGGCTCTATCCTATTTCATACGGCGGAAGGTTTTTAAGGTTCTAAGAGCCCTGGACACGTACCTGCAGTTGTTAGTCGTTACCATCATGCCTCACACACAATTTGTCACAGTGTGCTGATAACCAGAACCCTCTTTAGACAAAGAGGGCTATGTAAAGAGAAATGGGGAGTGGGGGAAGGGAGTAAGGAGGACCTTTTCTGGGAGCCAAGAAGAATTCCCAGGGCTTAGAGAAGGTGAAAGCAAAGAGTTAAAGAAAGGAAGTTTGAATCTGTGGGACTTGTGGAAAATGAAAATGCAGCTAGCCGAGGCACTATAGGTTTATATGAGAAGTACACCAGAAATTGTGAAACATAAATAGTAATATACTGACAATACTAAATGGGCGGAAGCCTCCATCAACGGAATTTTCAGAATTCTCACAGAAGTTCTTTTCTGGGAGATGTTACCCTTCCAACCCAACAACCTTAGTCAGAGATGACTTCAGTTTCTTACTATGTTCACAAAGCTGGGATGAGCACTGTGACCTCATGTGTGGGGGAAGAAGGTACCTTTTTCCCTCCTGCTTTATGGCCAGTCTGAACCACTAACCTTTGCCCAGTTAAATATACATATAACTTTCCTTCTGACAATTACCAATGAGCTTCACTATTACTGGAAAGTTAAAAGAAAAAAAAAATCACATCCACTGATGCTAGAACAACGGTATCTTCTTTGATTAGGAAATGTATTACTTTTGATGCAAACTTTCCTTTCAGTAGGTTGATGTCAATCTCAGTATTTTTCAAAGCCAATGAAATGTATATGGAATTTTAACAGACAAGCTTCTACAAATGAACCAAAGACGCCGAAAACACAAAATGCAGCGCCAGGGATGAAGTCTCCCCTGGAGCATTTGGGAGAACACCTCATCTACTGGAAACATTCATAGGGTTTTTAGTACTGCGTATGTTTTCTCCTCTCTAGACTGGATATTCTCTCAGGGGTCAACAGAATACATGAAATGAAATAAAGTCTTAACAAAGGAGAGTGTCATTAATTCCAAGTCATGTATCTCTGGAAAACATTTACAAAAAAACAGAAAAAAATAGGTAATTTCACATTACCTCTGGCAATAATAAATTATTTCTGTTGAGAAAATCATCCTTCTTGAGCTCAGTATTACGCTCAGATCCTGTTGTGGCAACAAATGCTTAAATTCCCTTTAAAAGGATCCTCGATGTCCATTCACAATTCAGCAAGACATTAATTTGAATTCTGTTCCAGGACAGGTTTTTAAAACAAGATCAAACTTAATACACTTATTATGAACAAACCAAATAAATCTTGTAATGGTAATCAAAGCAAGGAGATATCCCTGAGTTATCAAAGGGAATTTATTACTTTTTAAAGAAGAATCTATGTGAGGGAGATAAAGAACTGCTACCTTTTCCTACTCTAGGTCAAGAATTCCCTAATGTATGCCATTCCCAAAGAAGTTCATGCGATTGAGGGGACAACTCCCTGGAAGGCATGGTATGAACCCAGTGGCCTCAGTGGTCTGCAGGATCTTTGCAGTTATGTGGCAGCAAAAGTTCCTTTTACCAATGTGGTTCCACCTGGGCATGGATGGCCAGGGATTTCTAAGCCCCTCTGGGTCTTCTTCAATCCTGGGACAGAAAACAGCTCCTACCTAATGAGAGTAGTCCAAAGTCTCAAGATGTGAGGTATGTCACTGATAAAGGAAGGGAAGTTAAGTGCCCTCTTGCTGCTAACACTTCACAGTCTGTCCCCAGAGAGAATGGAGATTATTTATCTTTATCAGCAGAGGAAATGCAAGGTAAAAAGAGAGCAAGTCCACAGGTGGAAAGCCACCATAGAGAATGGGAAGAATCTTGCAGAACCCACTTTTTTTTTTCTCCTCCCTATAGGACCTGTGAGCTTCTTACAGATTGTCTTACACAACATCTCTGCATTCCGGTTTTTAACAACATTTTGGGAATGGAGCAGGTGCTGAATCACCATTCAAGAGAATGAGTTAAGAGGTGAGAGGCTGTCCTTCGTGATGTCCAAGTCAGCTGACATGGGAGGAAAGCAAACCAGGCCATGGACAGAATTTAAAGAGATAGAAAGATAAGGGAATAAGTAATTTAATTGTGAGCAAACACATGCATGTTAGAATGTAAGCTCCTCAAACACTGAGACCATGTCTTATTTATGCTCCCAGCACAAAATAGGCAGATAGTAGTGTTTGCTGAGTGACAGGCAGCAGCTATGTGGGGGAATCAGCAAAAATTACCAAGTCCTTGCTATGCAACATATGCTTGCTGTATGCTTTACATACGGTAACTACCGTAACTCATTCAATCCTGACCCTAAGCCCAGGAGGACATTCCTTGCCCCAGATCACAAGGCTGGCAGAACACCAGCACTAAGCCTCTCAGTCATCATGCCTCACTAGTAAACTGACCACTAGAGAATGCTGAAGTTACTTTGGGACCACGATTTGGAGAAGCTTTGGCGTGACTCTAAGTAGAAAGGAGACCTCCAGGTTATTTTTTGAGAAAGGAAGAGGGTACTGATCTGGGATCTGATATGCTGTAAGTGCTACTTAAGAGAGCCAAATAAATTACTAATAAAATGATAATAAAATAAAAATAATAAAAAATAATTATGAGACAGCCTTCCCAGAATACAAAACTTCTTTCAAACGATACCAAATCTTTTTTTTTAAATGTCACAGTCACTTTAGAAGCCAATAAAGTAATATACATTAATTAAAGACACTATGATTTCACTTGTCTACATAAGATGAACACTAATCGCAAGCACAAGCATGTTCACTGAGAGTTGGCGCCAAGGGTAGATACATGGAAAATAGGCTACAGGCAAATGAATAATAAAACCAGTACACCCATGTCATGGAATGCTCTGTAGCAAATGAATGAGATAGGTCTCTGCCCGGACAAAGAAAGATACCTGATGCAAGAAGTGAAGGCAGCGTTTGTACAGTGTGATGAACTTTATGCTAAAACCAAACACAATACTATACCTTTCTACAGGTGTGCATTCTAAGTGTGTGTGTGTGTGAGAGAGAGAGGAAGAAGGAGAGAGAAAGAGAGAGAGAATGCAAGTGATCGAGTGTGCACACAGGTATCTGATTACCTCTCTTGAGTAGTGAATAGGGGCCACATACAGATTCTAGAGAGATTTTATATTATATACATATACTATGTGACATTTTTGTCAAAAGAGTATACATAGATATTATTTGTATACATAAAAATTATCTTAAGTATTTTTAAAAGAAGATTATTTTTTAGAAAGGCAGGGAAAAAGATGAAACTGAGTAGGCAAAGGGTCAGGGAGGGAGGCATCACCTTTTGATTTTGTTGCTTAGCACCAGGCTTAATGAAATTCAGAAGGGCACCCCTGCTTGTGCAGAGAGAAAAACTGGAAGGTATCTCTGACACATCATTTGTGTGTGAAAGAAGAGGTAGATGGAAATGTCCAAAGAGGGTGTGGCTGAGGAATGCAGATGGAAAGCCCGGGGTCGTGGCTGGGGCAGAAGGTGGTGGCTTTCGGAGAATTCTAGGCCTCATTTTCTTGCACAGTCTCCTTTCTTCCCCATCAGATCATTACAACACCTATCTGGGCAGTGGAAATCAATCCTAACCTGAAGAATCTCAGAGTTGGTCCAATTTTCTCCACCAACCCAATCACCTTATTCTAGCAATTTTGAAATGCAAAGTGGACCTTTCCAAGGAGTATACCTAATACATCAGACACCACTCACCATACTCAAATGGTTATCGGAGTGAGAGGCAGAGAGGAAAAGAGAGCCTGACTCACAATCGGCAAGTTTTCCATATCTTATTAGTGCTGCTCAATGTGTGATTAGGACAAGTCCTTACATCAATGTGCAGTAACAGCAACTGCCCCACACCCAACTAGGAAACTGAAAAGTGAAGGCGAAAACCCAAAAGAGGTGTTTAACTGAATTTGACATAGATATGAAATCATATAAAATCAATACTCAAAAAACCCGTCTAAAATTCAAAGCAAGGTCTTCAGTGAGTGTCCTTAAAAATGTAGGTTCTTGGGGCGCCTGAGTGGGTCAGTGGGTTAAAGCCTCTGCCTTCGGCTCAGGTCATGATCTCAGGGTCCTGGGGTCGAGCCCCACATTTGGCTCTCTGCTCAGCAGGGAGCCTGCTTCCCCCTCTCTCTCTGCCTGCCTCTCTGCCTACTTGGGATCTCTTTCTCTGTCAAATAAAATAAAAATAAAAATAAAATCTTAAAAAAATTTTTAAAAAAATGTAGGTTCTTGGGCAAAAATGCAAGCTTGTTATCTAATTGTTGCCCTCATGCCTTTTTCTTGAATCTGTGTCTGAGCAGAGGGGGTGCCTGAGCCATTGCTTCACAGAAGTAGGACAATGGTAACGATAATTGTTAGCAATAAAAACAGGCAACAAAAAAAGCTGTCATGAAAAACCAGGGCTTGAAAGTCTAAGTATTGCCCCTCTAATTTGGGGAGTATTTTGTTCTGTATTTAAATCATCAAAAATATGGGTGCCTGGGTGGCTCAGTGGGTTAAAGCCTCTACTTTCGGCTCAGGTCATGATCTCAGGGTCCTGGGATCGAGCCCCGCATGGGCTCTCTGCTCAGCAGGGAGCCTGCTTCCCCTTCTCTCTCTGCCTGCCTCTCTGCCTACTTGTGATCTCTCTCTGTCAAATAAATAAATAGTCTTTAAAAAAAATCATCAAAAATATAAAAAATACCTTTCCCATTATCTATTTACTTTCGTGACAGTGTTTTTGTGAACTTATCCAACTTAACTGGGAGTTGACACTTAGAGTTATTAACTAATTACACACTGCTTCATTCAACACATAAACTTTAATGACAATTCTCGCAACAGTGATAAATTTAGTAGGCCAATATGGAGATGATGTTTCTAAAAAAAGCAAACATTATCATTTTAAAAAACTGAACTCACATCTGAAAGTACCAAAAATAAAAATGGTAATAACTCCCACAACTGGATGACCTTTTTCTCCATGTTGACTTACTCAACTTGCCTATCCATTGTAAGATCTAATTTATCCTCTGAGGTACTTGCTGATTTGCAGGTCTGTAAATGTTCACATTGATTATTTCTCCACAAGTGAAAATTTTAACATCTGCTTTCATGAATCTAAATTTGAGTAAATTTCATTCCAAGTCTTGAATTTAAGAAAATGATGATGTACCACTTAGTTTCATTTCTAAAGCACTAGATAAATAACTACTATGACTTATTGATCAACTTATTATGAGCGTGGCACTAGTCTACATATTTTAGGCTTTTCATTTCAGTAATTCTTACAATGACACAAAAGTAACGCATAATAGGAAAGTTAGAGCATTTTGATTCGATGGATTGCAAATTTTGATTAAAGATGACACCAATTAACCACAATATACTTAAGACCTAATAATAGAAAAAAATGCACAATAACACTGGAAGCTGTCCTTTTTTTGTCCTATTAGGCACTGATTTTAAGAAACGTCAGGTTTTTTGGAAGCTCTGTCTTCGAGGGAATACAAGATCTACATCAGTAACATTTTTTTTTTTTTTAAATTAACGTACAATGTGTTATGTGTTTCAAGGGTACAGGTCTGTGAATCATCAATCTTTACACAATTCGCAGCACTCACCATAGCACATACCCTTCCCAATGTCCATAACCCAGCCACAATATCCCTACCCCCCCATTCCCCAAGAAACCCTCAGTTTCTTTCGTGAGATTAAGAGTTTCTTAGGGTTTGTCTCCCTCCCCAGTCCCATCTCATTTCATTTTTTTCCCTCCCTACCAGCCACGACCCCCCACCTTGCCTCTCAAATTCCTCATATCAGAGAGATCATATGATAATCGTCTTTCTCTGACTTATTTCACTTAGCATAATACCCTCTAGTTCCATTCATGTCGTTACAAATGGCAAGATTTCATTTTTTTGATGGCTGTGTAGTATTCCAACAGACAAGATCTAATGAAAGCACTTTCATGGAAAGTGAATAAAACAGCTCACAACACTGAAGCTTTTCTGTTCCCTTCGCCACGATCCAAGCTGCAGCTGGCCCAGGACAAGTGAGGGAAGAATTCTGGAATAATCACAATGGTCTGTTTGCATAGCCTCCACACTAACAGTCACTCTGAACTTGACAACTTCCTGCTCTCCTGAACATGCTCCTTTCCAAGGTAGCTTAATGCAGGAAGCCTGGATTCTGTGTACCCTTATTCTCAAGTTGATCTTGCCATGGAGGCAAGCAGTTCTTCCTTGTTTTTTTCTTTTTTTTTTTTTTAAACCACACTAACCATTCCTTCTCTCGACTTACCAAAAAAGAAGCAGTGGCATACCTCTCACTCATCCTAACTCCTTAAGTGGATGCTGGACAGAGACAATTTGCAATACTGGCGTTTGGATGAACTTTAATGGCCGAGTAACAAATATTTTTCCAAAATATGTGATTTTCTTTTGTTTCCTTTCAACAAGATTGAAGATGTATCTAATCAATTTGTCAGGCAGTAAAGCATTAAAAATAATTGACTGAAATTCATGTTTGACAATAGACAATTCTGTGACTTATGGAATATAACTCATAAGGAGTTCAAGGGACTGAATGACATTCTTATAATAGAACTCCTTCCATTCCCACCTACTTATTTATGGTAACATCGTTTTTTTTTGCCTTACCTTTATAAAAACAAAAATTAAGAAGAAAATTGATGCTGAAACCTATCTCACTCTAGCATTAAGTAACATTCACCAACGGATATATGAACATATGGGGAATACAAAGGGTACATACAATTCATCCACTTGAGAGAAAGGTTTCCATTAAGGTTCATGAAATAAATGACCAAAATGGTAATACACAGGGACTGTTTTGATCAACTGTATACTATTAATAATTTTTATAACTCAATCCAGAAAATACTTAACACTTACTTTTAGGATGACAGAATTTTTAAACTTAATATACACATACATATATATTTCATAAGAGTAATGAAAGGTTGATCAATAACAAGACTCTCAATCATAAAAATATTACATTAAGATAAAACTCTGTGGGAAGCAGAATGGAAATATGAGTTCAAGGAGAAAATAAAGATGTGAAATTTGTTAAAGATCTTATTCAGGCCTTTTTAAAAATGCATGATTTCGAAATCAAATTGCTGCTCACTGGATATGCTTATTTTAAAATGTCAGTATTTATTATATTCCAGAAAAAATATCTTTTGCAATTTTTAAATGTATAAAAACTAGATGTCAACTTAAATATATGTAATAGTTTTCCAAATCTTTATAGGAACAAAGGAGTTTGATTAAAAAAACCCTACTTTATGCTTTGTAATGTTCTTTCCCTCCTTTCTGCCTATATAAATGACATTTCTCTAAGACACAGCATCTCAGCAGCTCCCTTCCTTTATCAAATCTTCCCCAACACCCTCAACCCTCAATGGCTACTCTCTTTTCTAACACTTATGTCTAATTCATCTGGCCCACATCCTCTTTTTTTTTTTTTTAAGTAGACTCCACACCCAGCGTGGAGCCCAATGTGGGGCTTGAACTCACAACTCCTAAGATCAAGACCTGAGCTGAGATCAAGAGTCAGACGCCAAACCGACAGAGAACCACCCAGGAGTCCAAAGCCTACACATCCTCTTAAGGAGACACAACACTTAACATGTGCCAGGCTTTATGTACATTAACTCAGTTAATCCTCCAACATTCTATGAGGTAGACTCTATTATTGTCACCTTTTCCAGGATGACAAAACCAAGGACAGAGAGGTAATAACTTGTACAAGGTCAAGCAGCTAGCTGGTCAGCTGGGATGGGGCTGCAAACGACATGCAGGTGCATTGATTCTGGAGTCTGAGCTCTTAACCATCATACTTCTCCTATATTTCCCAACCCTATGCCCTTCATCTG
The DNA here is from genome assembly GCA_028534135.1 of Potos flavus. Lineage (NCBI taxonomy): Eukaryota > Metazoa > Chordata > Mammalia > Carnivora > Procyonidae > Potos > Potos flavus. The sequence goes on along the minus strand of CM052895.1, from coordinate 72,857,963 downwards.
AGTTTAGTACAACACTTATTTGTGGGGGATGATGTTTCCCTGCTAAGAAGCTATGCTTTCAACATGGCAGCTGATGTGAAAGAGCCCCCAAGATAATCTCTGAGTTCCGAATTTGTGTAACCAGAATGTGCTAATAGTCCCTTAAAATAACCTTCCCTTTCATGCCTGTTGGGAATAATCAGATTCGACACATAGCTCCTTATTCAATTTTTAAAAGTTCCAATTAAAGGGAAAAAAAATCCTTAGCAGTCAATTGCATATTATGGTATTCCAAAAATGTTTTAATTACCTAAGTCTGCCTAACTATAACTTACTTAATGCTTTTACTCTTAAACTAAATATGGAATGCAGTCCTGGGGAAAAAAAAATGAAAGATTGATTGCAAACCATCTTAATATCCTCATGAATCTTTTTATGGAAATAAAAACAACTTCAATGAAGCTCTGAGACCTTGTTTACAAGTAGGAGGACTCTAGGGATGGAAGGCCCAGATTTGAGCATCTTTAAAAGATGAATTTAGGGGCAAGGAGTTAAGCACAACAGAGACTTTATGTGATACTAAGTTTTGTGAAGACTCCTTAATGGTTACACCTAATTGGCCATCTAGTCTTTCTACAGTTTAAGAAACTGAGTCCATAAGAAATTTAAGGACAAACTCAAGGTCACTCTGGTTGGCTTCAAGGTGAAACTAAGGTTTCAGATCTCTAATTCCCAATGTGATTCTATGTGTTTAACCAGGTGAAATTCACTTCGACTCTCTAAAAGTCAAGGGTCATGTTATGAATCCAATCACATTACATATTCAAAACAGAGAAAAACTAAGTGACCTCTTTTTGAATGTTAAATGTGCCCACGCAAGGAAATTATTCAGTCATTGGAGCCAAAGGAAAGTCTTTTCTTCCATACTTTTTGATGGCAGTTCATTACATTTTACCTCCAGGCTACTTGCTTTCTTTTAGCAAGATCCATTACATATAGTACTTTTATAATATGTCGGCAGAAAATAGGCCAAAAGTATTGCATTTAGATATTTCTAAATATCTAAAAGGGCTGAAACATGGTTTACACACATACTCATTCACTCACAAACACCTGCCTAGGAGAACGTAGTCCTGGGGGGAAAAAAGCTTGAAGGTATGTATTATAACTGATCTGGAACCTGAACCTTGTGCTGGTGAAAATGTACATGACACATTGGTAACCCATAGCAACGTAATTCTTCAAAGTAGCTGTTGATGTCAGAAAACTAGGGCACCAAAGTCTAATAATTACCGCTCCGAAGACAAATGAAGCCACAGCTAGCAAATGTCACTTACTGATCATGATGTCACTGCAAGTTATGCACTTATTATGATGGTACAGAAGCAAAACAACATAAGGGGATACACGGGCTTCTGCCTATATCACATTCTATCTTCCAAATCAAGATTAACAAAAAAAGCTAACATAGCCAAAGTAGCCTTAGTAACTTGTAAAGCTTCAACTTAATAAAAGATGATTACAGTACAAGAAAAACTAATCCTCACTTCTCCTACTGTTTCCTCTGGAAAAATGTTATTTTCTACAGACTAAATATAATCTTTGAAAAATAAAAAAAGAAATAGCTCCAAAAGGGCATTTTATTAAATTATGGGTGCTACAAAATGGATTTCTTATTTAACCTGATGGAAGGCAAAACACTGTTGCATTAGAAATCTCTCAAATCCCTCTGATCTTGTAGAGCTTTTAAAGCTAGTGAGCACAAGATTTCCTCTAATTTAATATTTCTAGAAACCTTTTGAATGTAATGTCTGAACAATAATGAAAAGAAACACAGAGTGTTTTTTAATAGCTTAAATGATGTTAAGAGAGGACTCTAAACAGCACCTCCTACCATTTTTTAGAATCCGGAGAGAATGAAAATAAGACACTGAAACTTAAATATAAAACACCAAGAAAAAAAAAAAAACTTGGTTGAACCCACGCCTCCCAACTCAGTTTGTTGCAAAATCCACGATGACCACACAGTTTTTATAATCTGGGAAGTGCTATTTGAGTTCTGTTCTTGATTTTGTTTTCTCTCAAAGCTTAATTTGGGTCAAAGGTTACTTTGGGGAGAAAATGGTCAAAAAGTAACTAAAACAGAGATTGAGGAATTTAAGGATACTTTATCAGGCTCGCATTACTTTAGTTTTTTTAAAAGAATATTTCAAGTAAACTGAATTTGAAACATTATTTAATAAAGACTCTCAATAAAGACAAAGAATCCATAATATCACAACTCTTCCTGTTTCTTTATCCTTGTTGCTGAGAGGTAATAAAATCCTTTGTATAATTGATGGCTTAGTAAACTAATACAATTAGAGTATCTAATCATAAAATATTAATAGTTTCTCCCCCCCAAGCCCCATTTTTTTCTGGCACATAAATTTGGTACTAACAACAAACAGGCTCTATTCATTAATAGTCATCCGATAGCTGCATCTGGTCAGTTTAAAGGGGGCAAAATTAGCATATATCCAAAGATAGTTTAGTAAATTAAATTCGAAAGTAGATATTTGTGTTCTTTTAAGAAATATTAAACACAAGCTGATCTACAAAAGCATGTAAGTTGGCTGACGTTTTCTTTACACCTAAGAGGAAAAGCTACATCCTGTCCGTGGTTTTGATCAATTGCCCAGATGCTTGGTTTACGTGAGGCAAAAGTTTAAAACACCAAAGAGCTTTCAAGTATTGCAAGTATGGCTGCTTCGGTGCAGCATAAACAGACCCCATTCAGGCACTTTGAACTTGTCGACATCCAAACACCCTGAAGACCTCACATCTCTTCCTCAGGTTTCGATCAGTGATTTAATTAAAACCCCAATGAGCCAGGATCCAGACAACCTGAGCCTTCATGTAACGATGGGTGAAAGAAAACGACAGATGGAGGGAGGTCAGGAAGGCCACTGAGAAAAGGCTCTCTCTCAGCAACGGGGCTTATTTTTTCCAAGGGGGAGATCTGCTGAAAGGGGCTCAGACACAAACATGGAAGGAGGTATAGTTTGGACGAAAGCCTTTCAGGTGAATTGGTATCTCCATCTCCTACCGACTGCTTTCATGTTGGAAAAAAAACAAAAAATATAAATGCTCTGGGCTTGAGAGAGCAAAAAGAAAGATTGCTATGTCACTTCGAATAGTTATATACACTAGTTTCAGGTTCAATCCAGGCAAGAACAGTAAAACTCATCTGGAGAAGCACTCTAAGTTAACTTCACATTATACGTTGTTTCCCACCAACTTCTGAAGCTTTCTGCTTTCAAGCTACAAAAATCTAATACAAATGCTTCAGCCTGTTTATTCCACCCACTGTGACAACCAGAGGCAATCTGAGGTCTGTATTCTTATTTTATTATTATTACTTTTGTTATGCTAATACTCTAAGCGCCCAGTTGAGAACAACTTCTGTTTCTTAACTCACTGATCCACCGGCATGGTTACTTTGGAGGGCTGGAGTTAGTTAATCTTGGTGGTTCCTGATTCCACTAAGGGGCTACTAGTCAGCCACTGGGCATTTTGGACTGCTCAGCAGGGGAGAAGGAGAGGGGAGAAAATAAAGGCATTTAGGGTCTGGTAAATGCATGTTTTCTGGGACGAGGCAAGTCAGACAGAGCCGATTAATTTCCAAATCAACCACTGGGGTATGATGGCAAACTAAGCTTATAGTCACAGGAGCAAAAGAAAGCCCTCTAATTTACAGAAACCGTCTTCTGTGATGAGCTCCAGATACCCTGGACAACCCGCGAAAACTCTGAGGCTGCAGTGATGGTGGACAGACTCATTTAAACAAAAGCAAAAGCAATTATGCAAACAGACTTGAGTGACAAGTTGGAATTCTCCGGCGAGCTACTTCAGTATCAACTCTGCGATAGAGCCTATTCTCTGAGTATACGTGACGCAAAACAACGGTAAACCATGCTTGATGACACAGGTCTGGGCCAAAGTTGGGGCCAGGTTGTACTCAAGGAAGAAACATTTCATTACAAGCCAACAGTTTTAAGCAAATCTAAAAGCAGGTAAGTGCATCTGCTGTGTGATGATCCTACTTTCTACCCATAAAATGAAACCTCTGGCCATAAATGAAGGTGTAATTGAGAGCTCTCAGAGATGCTGAACAATGGCTTATGCAAGAGTAGAAAGGGATGGTCAAAAATATTGTTTCTGACTTACTAGAGATTTTAGAAAACTCAATAAAAGATTATTTCAGAAGCACAGACTTCCTTGCAGGTAGGAAAGTGAACATTCCCTGAACACAGTACCCTTTGCTTCCCCACAAAACCCAAAAAGCAAACAGCATGTGCCCATATATTTTATCATTAGTTTTCAAATGCTTTATTATCTACTGATAAAAAGATTTCAGGGAAATAATATTTCCTTTTCTAACTTTTGCAGCCTACCTAACAGCAAAGAAAAATCTAAAGTGGCATTTTTATGAGGTCCTTTTCTAAGAGAGTTGATACCATGGTAAGTGGTCCAGTTACTAGGATTAAGTTTGTGGTTGGAAAAGTACTCCATTCTAAAAAGAGTGAATTCAACACCAACCAACATAAATGTGCAACTCTGAGGGTACCTGGGAACCACGGCTCCACCCAAATCCTAAGGAAGGACAAGAACCACTGCCAGTGGTTAAGTCCCTAAGAGGATTAAAAGCCTATTTACTATCACTTGGTTGAAAAAGATGCTGCTCAGTCCCATCCTAAAAGCAGTAAACAATCTCCCGATTTTATACTCTCCCAGGTAAAGAGTTGTAAACAAAAAGAACTAGTAACAAACGTTTTTCCTAAAAGGAAGTTAAATTCCAGTAACACCTGCTACTGTGATACATTCCATATTTAAGGCCGGCTATACGTGGGGGGGCATGTGTTTGTGTGTGTGTGTGTCAGAGGCGGTCAGTGATCCACTACCTGAAAGCCATACTTGACAGAATTCCCATTTTGTAAAATTAAAAACAAAACAAAAAAAACCCACTCTTTTTAGATCTTAAAAACAGAGCTTCCAATTAATGAACTCATGACCAAGACAAATATTATGATAGGTAGGGGAGATACACATAAGGAAAGAACATGTTTATGTAGAGTTAAATGTTTAACTATTTCTGATTATCAAAAGGTTAAGTATATTTTTAAACCACACAGTGGGTATGATGGCAAGTTAAGAAAAGACTACCATATGTACCACGTTCAAAAACCAATTGCTAATTTATTAAAAATGACACATACACAAATTCCAGAACCAGTATCCATGTTTCACAACTGTGCTTCTGTTTTCTTACCTTGTATGTTGTACAGTCGAACTCTATGGGTAACATGTTCCAAAAAGCAAGTCACGTCTGAATAAAACCTTCCATGTTGCACTCTGACAAAGGGGAGTGTTGTGTAAACATAAGGCTGAAGAGGAAATGATATTTTTAAGAAAAAATTTCAGCTTTAACTTTTCCAAGAGATGTTTATTATCATTTACAAAATGGCAAATACATAGCACCTGATATTTGTGATTTCAAGTGAAAACCAAACCTTACGAGGTATCAGAATATGCACATGCTATAAAAACGGAATATTTCATTGGACAAAAAGTGCTGAAAATAGAAAATAAAAATGTTTACAACGTGACTGGCTTAGATGATCTACGAACAGTCCTCCCAGCTATAAAAATTTCTAATTAAAACCCTTCTATATTGTCCATATGTTATTTATTAGAAATACCATTCATTCTACAGCAGTGACATTTTCCCAGGCAAACATTTATTATAACCATGGCCCCCTAATGTTCAGGTGTCAGGGCAGGTGGCAAGGATGACCACAGGCAGTCATCTAAGCAAACAGAAAGCAGGATTCAGAGACACCGTTTAATCACAGTTAGGTTTACTACTCTATAAAACACACTGCCCTTTTACTAGAAAGAACTAGCTGAATAAAAAGCAAATTTACAAACTTGAAAAAACTATGGCAACCACTGGTTTAGGTTTCATCATTTCAAATCTAGTGTCAAGAAAAAAAAGGAACAGAACATAACTTCTGCAACACAGAAACAAATTGAAAGCATTTACGAAGAGTTTTATTTTCTTTTCCTTTTTTTCTGCAAGGAATTCTATTTTCTTAAGCATTACAGGCTAGAGAAGCTCAACAATGGCATGTCGAGCGAGGCTTGCAATGTGAACTACTTAGGTAGCATCAGATTTTCAGAACTGTGCAGTTTTCTTCCACATGTACCTCTCTGGTTCTAGAAAAAATATTCTGAAATTAACATAATGTGTTAAGAGTTTACAAAGTTCTTGGACCTAATTTTACCATATAGATGAAAAGTAAGGGAAGAAGACGAGAGCTGGCATGGGGATTTCTGGGCTCCTGTCTGCTTCTGATGTGCCCAGCTGCCTCCCTGAGAGTCTTTTATTTTCTCTTTGTAAACACATGATAATTCTCTTGGTCTTTTTATTTAATATTAGAGCTATTTAAAGAAAGAATAATTTTAAATAAATTAGTCACAATTGTCCATGAATAATATTCCATAAGTATAGCTACTTTTCATTTTTCCTTTAGTAGAAGAACAGTCAATCAAAACCAAATTCCTGGGATGCCTGGGTGGCTCAGTCAGTTAAGCATCTGTCTTGGGCTCAGGTCATGATCCTGGGGTTCTGGGATGGAGCCCTGCATTGGGCTCCCTGCTCTGCAGGGAGTCTGCTTCTTTCTCTCCCTCTGCTGCTCCCCTTGCTTGTGCCCTCTCTCTGGCTCTCTCTAATACAAATCTTAAAAAAAAAAAAAAAAAACCACAAAAAAACCCAAATTCCTGTCCAACTGAAAACAGACTGATACAGCTTATATTTGGGATCCACTGCCCTTTCTGGAATGGCTACAATGAGCTGTAGTTTACCTTTAATTCCTACCTGATTAAAAAAAATCAAAACAACAAAAAACTAGATTCCTTAGATTCCCCGATGCTATTCTTTAAAATCTATTATTTGATTTTGGTTAGTAGGCTTTTCTAAATTGTAGAATAAAAGTAACTTTTGCAGGAGACAGGTCTCTAAGCAACAAAATATGGAGAATATTTAACTTATCTTGAAGTATGGAAAACCTATATAAGTAGAAGAGCAAAGGAGATCTTCTAAAGAAAAAAAATACAGAACGGACTACACAAAAATTTAAAAAATACTGTAACAACATAAAATAATTAAATTAAATGACACACTGATGGAATATTTTGCAATATATAGGAAAAAGGATTAATTCTTAACCACATATAACGAATGCTTACAGATCCGTAAGTCATATCAGTACAAAAATGGTCAAAGAACTTATATAGAAAACTCACGAAAGATATAGAAGAGAGAAATAAATGTGTGAAGTTTAGCTTCCCTAATAATCACAAAATCTTAACAGTAAAATATTTTTCACCCATTGTTATAGGTAAAGCTTTTGATATGGCTGATTCTCAGTGCTTGGAGTGGTGTATTAGAGAGCTACTCTCAAAAACACTGGTGGGAGTGAATATTTATGCAGTCACTTTAAGATTTTATTTATTCATGTGACAGAGAGAGAGAGATCACAAGTAGGCAGAGAGGCAGGTAGAAAGAGAGAGGAGGAAGCAGGCTCCCTGCTGAGCAGAGAGCCCGATGCGGGGCTCGATCCCAGGACCCTGGGATCATGACCTAAAGTAGAGGCTTTAACCCACTGAGCCACCCAGGTGCCCCTATGCAGTCACTTTAGAGGACAGAGAAATAGTGCAAATCAAGTCTTTTTTTTTTTTTTTTTTACGTCTGTGCCATTTTTTTATTTATTTATTTATTTATTTATTTATTTATTTATTTATTTCCCAAATACTTTTATTTTATTTTTTCAGTGTTACAAGATTCATTGTTTATGTACCACACCC
>CM052895.1:72686596-72849976 GCA_028534135.1 Potos flavus | reverse complement strand
GAAGAGATTATGTTGAGTGAAATAAGTGCAAATCAAGTCTTAAAGGCCTCATCCACTGACACAAAATGACTCCTCTAGAAAGTTATTCTCAGGAAATAATCATCACTGCATAAAAAGAATGCTACAAAGAAAGCGTATCACAATGCCACAGTAGTCAAGTATTGGGAGAAAATCTGTATATGTAACAATAGGAAATTCTTTTTTTTTCCACATATATATACATTTTTGTGTATGTGAGAACATTTAAGTTCTACTCCCTCAGCATATCATATAATATAGTGTTATCAACTATAATCACCATGTTAGACATTGGACCCTCAGACCTTTAATCACAACAGTATATATTAAAATTGTGTTTTCAAAGAACATACCATCTGATTGTGAGCACCGTCACAATGAAAAAATATGTAAATGCAGGAAGACAAAACTTGAAAATGAGGGAGAAAGGGATATGCATAGTAAGACAACAAAAAAATATCAAAATGTTGGCAGTGGTTTGCACGGCCTTTGGAACAGCTGGTAAATTTTATTGTTTTCTTCAGTCTTATGCATTTTCAAAAATGTGCCGAAATTTGCATATATTACACCTTTACCATCAAAGGGAGGGAAAATTTTTTTTTTATTTTTTAAGTGCTGAAAGTTAAGAAGAAAAATGGCCCACTGGGCAATTTATTTTTCCTCTCTGGCTAGATAATTGGTCTCTGTCTATATGCCATGCCACGTATGTACAGAACACCACGACAGCACCTGAACCCTACATCAAATCTGGCTTCTTTCCATGGAGAGCCATCGTTCATTGTAGCATCTTACTGAATTCCAGCCCTGAAAAATTATTTTTTTACCTAACATTCACGACTACCAATTGCCAAGTGTCCATAAGGAAATATAATAGTGGAACCAACTCATCTATACCTAACAGATGACAAAATAATGAGATGAACTCATTTTTTTCTTCATTACTCTTTCAATAAATTCTTAATCACAGCTCAGCTCATTGGCACTTACCTTGGCTTCCCCATCAGGTAAGAAAAGGTAGGCACCACTTTTGTCCTTTTTACTGGAAGTTCCGTACCATGAAAATTGTACTTTTACTTCATGATGTTTACCGTCTTCTTTATTTATCATTTCCTAAGGATAAAAACAATGTTTAAAAGCAACTCCCCTTTAAGATTTTAATGATGTTGCACCTGGTTCTGTGTATATGTTGATTAAAAAAAAAAAAAACCTCAAGACAGACTGAAAACAGCTAATATTCAGCCTCTAATGTTCACGATTCTTGGATGAACCCCCAAAATCTTATACTTAAAAGTATACTTTTATATCTTAGAATGTAAAACTTTCACAACAGAAACAAAAAGTCAGAACACACTTCATTAAGGAAGAGAGATACACAGATGAAGAGATGTAGACCAGCGCTTCTCAAACTTTCTGTACTGAAGAAGCAGGTTTACTTTTTTTATTTCCAGTATGCACGGACCAATATTTTTGTGAAGTACAATAACAGTGCATTACTAGAACAATTAAGTTTAAAGTGATACACCAAATATACACTCAAATGTTTTACTATTAGATTCAGTAGGCATAAATTCACTGTGTCATGGTGCTTTCAGAGTTTCCACAAACATTTTTCTCAAGCGTCACAGCTTCTATACTTACCTTGTGGACCCGAAACAGTTCATGGAGCAGCACCACCCACAGACCGCACTTGTTAGGAGCAAGCAGTCACAGTGGACCCCAAAAATCAGATACATATAGCTCATCCGTCCTTTCTCCCATTGTATTTGCATCAACTTCCCCCCCTCCTTTGGATATGTAATCTGCGCATTTTATAAGAAAAGTGATGTCTTCCAGAAATTTGCAAACTATTCAGAACATACCTCCATGAGCCCAGACTGACCAAACCGAAGTTTAACAAAGGAGTTCTCTAGAGTTATATCTTCTTCCGTACTTTTTACATTCTTCATGTTGAAAATTCCTTTATCTTTTACGTTACCATTATGCAGGACATATTCAGCTAAATGTGGATCTGAACTTGCTGATTCCAAAACTGTAAACACTTTCAGTCCGAGTGGTGGCATCTGCACTAGGAAAGAGATCTTTAAAAGATAGATGAGAGAATTTTTTAAAGAGAAATATAATCTACTGAAAGAAAAGCATTTATACATTTGGTAAAAACAAAAACAAAACCAAAAAACTACTGTATTTTAAAAAGAATACTATAAAGATGTTTTAAGAATTTATGGGTTGAGTATCCACATTTCCATTTATCCAGGGAATCTAATAACTTCACGTTGGTAGGACTTTCATTCAATATATGAAATTATACAAGCATCCTCAATTGTCCCACAGTGCTCTTGATGGATGCTCAGAGCAGAAAATTCTCCATGAAGGTAGGAGCTTTGGGTGAACAATGATTGTTCCTAATTATCAGGAATCTTTTTATAATACTATGATATTCAAGTACATTAAAAATAAAAGTGGTAAACGTAATACTATAAACATTAGATGTGTGAACAGCAGCCATTGAATGCCTGGGTCCAGCAGACAAGGCACAAAGCAGAGACGATGCACACACCATAAGGCGTGGCCTCTGCCTTCTAAGAGCTCCTCCTCCCTTTCCTAGACAGCTGTTTCCTGTAACATCTGACCAAAACTTCTATTATCCTTTTCCTTTCTAACTAAAGGATTATGAATTTATGAAAGCAGCCAGCAATGGCTTTTAACAAGCAAAGTAATTCTCATTTAGAGTTCCTAGCTTATGGTTCTGCCTTCAGAAGTACAGTTTAACCAGCACTCGAGACTCCAAAAACTCAACTTTTCTAGTGATGCAGGGGTCCAGTTTAATATTACTTTAAGAAAAACATCTATTACTTCAGGCCAGGTTTTCCACGGTTGTTATCTCAGGAAAAAAGCATGTTCCCATACGTTAGGAAGTCTTTCTTTTATGGTACGTCACGTTACCTTTGCAATGAAGAGCTGAAAGTAACTGAAATTACTTAGAAAAGGTGTTATTTATTCCGATTTCAATGTGCATAATTGCTACTAAACTGAGTTAAAAAGTTCAAAAAAAAATTTTTTTTTAAATTCAAAATTTTATAAGTAATAATGACTTTATTACTTCAGGAAAAGGTTCCAATACTTACAAAGATATACGACATACATGCTAATAACATACTAATAATAATAAATGATACACAGACTAACAAAGATATTAGTATTCTAGGAAACACAGGATCTCTTTTCCTTTAGTGTTATGTAACTGGTCAGCTAAATCCTCTGGTATCCACAACTCAAACCACTTCACAAACACCAATTTGACAGCTCAAGGGGGCATGGCTACATATATAAACTACATACTGGCTATGTTTTTTAATGATGCCTCTTTAAGATCTAGGGCAAAAACATACCTCATAGGCTGTCTGTGAAATAGTACTTGCTGTATTCCAAACTGCACTCATCTGAATTTCCACAGGCTTTCCCGAAACAGAAGACACTTGCGCTGTGGGGGAACTTACATAGACTGAGACCACTGAGATTCGGTCTTGTTCTGAAGGATTACAGACCACAAGATACCTGCAAAAAGAGCTGCTTCACTATTCAGGTCTTAAAAAAATATTTCTACTTCTTTTACACTCTGTGTAAAGACTCAGCTCATAGATAGTCATAGAGTCAACACATGGAGAGGACTTTTAAGGAACATTCTGGTAAAATTTCTGGAGAACACACAATTTCATCACAAATAACACACAGTACAAAGGGTAATGAAATAATGATTCACTTTCTAAGAATAAAATGTTATACAAATGGAAGACATTAATAGAACTATAATAAAGTTATTTCCATGGCCCAGAAAGTGACCTATATAACACATGGTTTTATTAGCCTTTCTAAAATAATCAGCTTGATACAACTAATTTCCTGGTCCCTCCCTAAGCTTGCTGAGTAAGAAAATACATCCATTGCCTATTTCTACTTCAGCCACAATTAATTTCAATTAAAATCCTGACATTCATTTCAGACCACTAAAAAACAACAAAAATGTATGGCTATCCACACAGAGTCACACATACATTTTATATATATATGGGGTTTTATTCCCCAAGAGAGTTGGTTCTGGAAAAGAGATCATTTGAAGTAACTCCACTTAAAAAGGGGGTTAAAATTTTATAACAAACAGTGCTAAAAAAGATTTGATTGGGCCTAGCTAAAAAAAGGACAACACAAACTATCAAAATAAGTTTAGACAATATTTAAAACTATGTGCAATTCTTAGAATGAACAAAAAATAAATGAACTGGAGTTTCTGGCAGACTTTTTCCAACAATATTTTCTATTAGCACATTATGACATTCTTTACACATTTAATTTTTACAGAATGGTTTTAAACATAACTACATTTGTGAAAAATATTCAAAGACTTCATCGTCTTTCTTAAATTTCTTTGATATTTCCTAATTTCTCTGATATTCAGAGAATTCTTAGTTGGAGATCCTCACGGTTTTATGGCTTTGCCTGTGAGCAGAAATGTTCTAGATCATCATATTACAGACTTCATGAAATACACAGTCTTTGAAAGATTTATGATTTTACTTTAGGATCAATTTGAATCATATTATCTTCAAATAAATCAAAAGATTTATTTCAAAGAGGAAGTTTGAATAATATAATTCACTGATTCATTAGTGAATATTTTCTTGATTGAAATATTTTGGTTTCCTATACAATTTTGTAACTGCAGGAACACAGAAATGAATAGTCAGATAGCAACCCCATCTCCCCCTGACCCACAGCGGCTACGTCAGAGATGGCAGACACAAGCTAGTTTCGTGTGCTTAAGTGCATTAGAAAGCCTAGTCGTATTCTTTTATTTTACGTATGTTCTGTGTATTTCAATTGCATTGCAAATTGAGTAAGAAATAAAATTAATACCTGCAGTGGTCAAAATTAAGGTGAAGGACAACAGGAAAACATAAAAGAAAAGAAAGAGGATGTAGCATAAAATCTATAGAATGTCTGGCTTATAAATGGTTTATCGGGAGAAGCTCTTATGATAGAAATAGTATTCTGAGATATCAAAAGCAACAACACAGCAATAAAAATGTCCTTAATTCCTAATGACTTATAGTATGCATCAGGATCACACCATCTAACTTACATCACTTATGTTCATCGAGATGCCAGAGGTGTGTGAGAGAAGAGTTGCTGAAGCCATGTAGTCAAAAACATATTTACAAAGGACACTGAAGCCTTAACATACTAGGCAAAACCCTATTTTATCCACAGAAGCAATTCAAAAGGATAGTGAGGGCAATGCTTAACAGACTTACCTGAGGGGTCTGCCAACCTATTGGCACCCTCCCACTGCCCTCTACCAGAGCTTATGTATCACCTGACTTGTCCCATCACAAATCCACTTGGGGAATCACAACTGTCAGGATTCATTGTTACCAGCAAGACAATACCGTATGCCTAACGTGCACTGGGGAAGAAAAACAGTTGAGGATCACCTATCCTCAGCACCGAAGATATTCAAGCCACCATCCCCGAAATGAATGATTTACTGCTGAACCCCATGTTCCCAGAGGCATGGAGGTATTACGTGAAGAACTCTAAGACATGGTTAGAAGCCTCGGGCCAGTATCCTAATTCTGCAGAAACCCTAAGGCACACCCAGGGACTGAGCCTAGAATTCCTACCGCCAGGTTCGCTGGATGCCCCACTACACAGGGCTTGTCGTAAGGCTCTGATAATAAAATGTAACGTGCCCAAGCAATCAATTAGGTAATAAGCATCCAGAACACTGATTCCGTCCCATGGCCCATAGAGGGGAAAAGATTCACACTTAAAGCAAATAATAATTTTAACCATACATTTGGTTTTGTACAATATTAAATCGCTTTTTATAATAAGCTATGAACTAGGTTCTGTTTTGTTTCATTTTAGTAGCTAATTAGTATGTGACCATAATGATGTTTCTACTATACTGAATGATTATATAATTATCATGCCAGGAATCTATTCAAAAACTAAATGTGTAGAGTATATAATGAGTATAATGCTGCACTAAGAAAATCATTTTTTTAACATAGAGATTCACACCATGTTCTTCAAGTGCACCACAGCATAAATTTACCTTGACATACACACGACTCTTATCTACACACATTTTAAGTAGAGTACAGAGAAAGTATAATCACGTATGAAATATTTTCCTTCAGAAATAAGTACACAATCAGAAATTAACTAAATGTTCAGTTTTGTTATCATGTTTGGTAGTCGGACATTTGTTATTCTGCCAACATCCCTAAAGAGGAGTCCATTTAAACCCATCAGCTGGGAATGAAACCAACAGGTTTCAATATCCTAAATATCAAACCCAGGTATTAGAAATTAATAATATCTGATTCACATTAAAGAAGAGAGCAATACTTATATCCTAAAAATAGGGATAATTAATTTCTATTTTACCTTGTAAGTAACTATATAGGAAAACTCTGAACTTTTCCCCCTTGATTCTCCCCACATTTACATTAGCTTCCTCCCGGTCATCTATCACCAGGTCACATCCAGACTCCTCGTTCTCATTATGACACTAGGCCCCCTTAACTTGGGGTTTACAGCAATGATCTCAATTCTCCGTATACAAGGAAGAACCCTCACCTCACAAAGGCAAAGCACTCATATGCGACCTGCCCATCAAATTAGATGACAGACTATGATCTACTTTGAGAGAAAAATGAAAGGACATCTACATGCTCATGTCAAATTGGGAATCATTTTATGGAAGAACTAGAATTCCATTGTAAATGTGGTTCTGTCCTTGAAGACTCTATCGAGGATGAGTATATTTAGAATTCCTTCATCCCTTTTGTAGAAATGATTCATGCCATGTTAAAAAAAACAACTGTGGCACTCTCTCTTAAAGGCAAACCTAATCGCTGCTGACTATGAACAAGAGTCTAGGAGCATGTGGGCTTCCTTCTAGGACTGGATGAAGGGCAGAGCAGGAATATGCCTCGTGGTCAGAGTGACCTTGGAGTTACCACTTAGCATGTTTCCTGTGTGTGCGGCCCAGCCCTCGGGCCTGTAGAGACAACTTATAACGCATGGCCTTTCATCTTTCCCACTGGACATACGGTAGGAAACTGAGGTTAGGTATGCAGGCAAGACTAGGCCAGCAAAAAGTGCCACAACAAGGCTTTGAACTTGACCTTACCCCCTTAGCCATCTTAACCATTTTATTCACAGGTCAAGCTTATAAGCACCTTTTTGACAAGTGGCGTTTCCTGTGGAGATTTCCTCAGTTTCAAATTCATATGCGAAGAATTTTCTCTCCTCACTGATGCCAAAGATCCCCATGGAGCCTCTTTCTTTGGGAAGTTCAGAATGCACAGAAAGCTATTTGCATTTCAATATATTATATTTGTAAAAGAAAACTTATAAACTGAAACATTGGAGCAGAAAAAATCTTGCAATATATACTAAGGAGCTCATCTTATGACCTCACGACATGAGGTAAGCAAAACAACTTCAAGGAAAACATTTAAAAAGCATTGCATGTATTTGTGACTATGCAAGGGAGATAAAAATAAGAAGTATCTGCAAATCCCCTTTAAGTGCAGTTTAAAATCAAGGAAGCAAACACCAGGTTATATGAAAAATCATTGTAACTTCATGTGCCTAGTGTAGCATCTGACACAGAATAACATTCAATAGTTGATAAACGAGTAATGCAGAAAAATCCCACTAGGAGAATGTATCATTTATTAGTAATGCCTACTACTATGGGGCTTTGTAATTTTAGCAGATCATTTTCATTTCAATTATTTTAATTCCACAAAAAAATGCTTTTAAAGTTGACAAGCTATACAATTAACCCCTTTTCAAAGACAGGAGAAATGACAGATCCAAGATCACAGATAAAGTTAAGAATAAAGCAGACTAGAGCTCAGTGTGTCTGATTCTTAATCAGTGATGGCATCGTAAAAAATTCATTTCAAGTAAGAATATACTCATCTTCCCTAAGTAGCCTCATTAGTGGAGCATACTCTAAAGAAAAAGAGTAAACTTAAAGAATTTTCTGAATGTGGAAATATATAGACTTAAATGTTTATAAAAATTTCAGTTTCTAGACTTGAAGTCTTTCCGATAGAGTCCACCTAGTTTTCTCAGTTTAAACCATAATGCTGGGGCGCCTGGGTGGCTCAGTGGGTTAAAGCCTCTGCCTTCGGCTCAGGTCATGATCTCAGGGTCCTGGGATCGAGCCCCGCATGGGGCTCTCTGCTCGGCAGGGAGCCTGCTTCCCCCTCTCTCTCTGCCTGCTTCTCTGCCTACTTGTGATCTCTCTGTGTCAAAAAAAATAAAAAAATAAAAAAAATAAACCATAATGCTTACCATGTTCGTCGCTAGGGGGAAAAGAATCAAGATATTAAAAACAAAAAGCCATTTTGAGACATGGCAGGTCTCAAAAATCACAGAGTTCTGTGATTCCTGGGTTCTGGCATCAAACACATTCAGGCTGAAGACCCTACCACGAGCCTTAGAATTTGAGAGGCTTTGGGCAAGGTATTTCATTTCTCCAAGCCTTAATATCCTCATCTATAAAACCAGGAGACAAGACTCTTATTGGGGTTAAATGATAAAATGTTTGGAAAATCACATTGCTCAGACCTGACACAAAGTAGAATCTCAATAGCAATTAAATCTCTCCTTTTCCTTACGAAATCCTCCTGGCATCCTGACCAGGGACTCTGGTACATGAATCACACTGGATGGTGGAATGAATGTTTTAATTAACCCAGGTCACTGGGCTGCCTTAAATGCTTTTCTGTGTAAGGCATATAAAAATCTAAATGACAGCAATTAACCAAACTACGTATGTGATAACAAAGATTCCTTGAAACAAGAGTTCAGGTAACATGGAAGGGGGGAAATAAACGCACAGGTGCATACAATACATGTATGTACAAAGTAACCACATGGTGTATGAATAATTTAAAAAGAAAAAAAGGACAGAGAGAAGGATACCTCCTGGTACGTGTAGTTATAAACTTATGAATGTGACTGCATAGTCCCTGTCGTGGAAGTACCTGTAATCTAGGAGAAGAGAGAGACGGAAACTGTTAAGTTCAATACAACAGGGTAGGTAACAAGACAAAGGTAAGCACAGAGCATCCTGACATACACAAAAAGGTGGCAGGATGATTAAGGATCAGGAGAGTATTCAAAATAGGAAATGAATTTTACACAAAATGTATATACAGAAGATGACAATATTTTATTGGGAGACATAAAATGAATAAATGAAGAGACATACTTTCCTAGGAGAGAAAAATTAAAGACTGCCAAAAAACCCCAACTATCCCAAAATTAATTCATGAATCTTATGCAATGCTAATCCAAATCGCACTGAAATCCTTTTGTTGGGAGAATGAGCGAAACAAGTCTATCGCTATAATAATAGATGGGCGAGACAAACGGTTAAACAGACACTTTAAAACAATATGCCAACACTGAGTCTAGATTAAAAAATGTAGAAACATAAAAAAATGATACAAGAGTAGTTGAAAAAATAAATATATCCTCTGTGGCACAAAGGGTCTCTCTAACTGTAACAGTAAAAAAAAAATAGCATAGTGAAAGGTTAGCAGAATTGGTAACAAAAGCTTAAGCATTTTCTATCTTAAAAATAAGGTTAAAAAATAAAAAGAATAAAGGAAAATCAAATTTGCGAAATTTGTAAAGTGCTCTTACAAATCAATAGAAACATAAACACCCAAGTAGAGAAAGTGAACATTTTTCAACTATCAAACTGAAGTTGAAAAAGAAATGCTGCTTCAGCTTCTAGGAGACACAGATCTCGGAGAGATGGAGATGCTGACAGGCAAGAGCTCTCACTTCTACTCGCCAACTAGAAAACCCAGATAGATGCAGTAATCACCTGAAGGCAACAGAGAAAACTGCTGAGGGGTGAAAAGAACTTCAGAGAAGTGAGCTTTCTTCTCTAGCCAGTTTTACCCTGGGGCATGCCAATTCTCAATGAGAATGGCTGAGTTCCATGCAAAGCCTAGAGGAGGGTCACTATGGGAGCAAAAGGCTGAAAAGCATTTGCTGAGGACTCAGGAGGTTTCAAGTATACATGTAGCTTTCTCATCAGTACACATGTCAAATACTAGGCTGCTGCACAGAAAGGGAAGTTTAAACCCTAAACAGAAAGCTGATGAAAAGTAGACCAGAGACATCTCATGACATTTTATTTTATTTAAAGATTAGTTTATTTATTTTAGAGAGACAGAGAGAGTGGCAGGGGGAGGAAGGAGCAGAAGGAGAGGGAGAGAATCTCAAGCAGACTCCCCTCTGAGTGCAAAGGCCAACATGGGGCTCCATCCCTGAGATCACGAGTTGAGCTGAAACCAAGAGTCAGACGACACTCAACCGACTCAGCCGCACAGGTGCCCCCTCGTGACATTTTAGAACCTACCAGGGAGTAGGGCCCACAGAATACACAAGACTATTAGCTGAAAACTTGGAGAGCTTTATGAACAAGACGTGAATTAGCCTCAGTTTAGCATAGTGCTAGATTAGAAGAAGACTGAATGCTTTCCAGAAGAAGATATTTTCTGGAGACTACATGAATTTCATACACAATGTCTACCACTTAATATGAAATTTTGAGACATCCCAAAAGACAGAGTCACATGATTAAACACCAAGGAGAAAAAGACAAAAGAATTAGAACTCCACATGATCCAGATACTAGAGTTTAACTGGTAAGACTTTAAAACAATGATTCATATTTCTAAGGAAAGAAGAAAACATGAATAAAGTAGGTGAAAGGATGAACAATTTCACCACAGAAACAGAATACATTAAAATTAAACAGAATGAAATTCTCAAAGGAGAAATAGTTGAAATAAAGAATTCTGCAAACATATTTAACAAGTACATTCAGCAGAAGAGAAGAGTATATTCAGCAGAAGAGAAGTTAAACTATTAAAAGGGTACTTCCTCTATAGATTCTGGTATTATGAGTGATTATTCTGCAACTACTCTTTAATACTTCTGGATATAAAACCCTATTCCATAAAAAGTATGTATTTTTAAAGTAATCAGAAAAATATGACAACAATGAAGACAAGCAACTTTTTAAAAGTGGGGCAGGGGAAGGATAGCCAGGTAAAGTAGAGTAGGGAAATACGGTCTAGGTAGTGTGACTGTGAAAATAGAAGCACAGATACAAGAAAAAGGATGTTATTTTCAGGACATACAAGCCATCCAATACCACTAAAATCTACACAGTAAAGCGAACCTCTAAAATGCCAATATACGAGCTAGAAAGGGAGCTAAATCTCAAGTCACAGTGAGAATGGGTGTCTTTAAATCATTATAAGGAGAATGGACTCTATTATATAAGTTATAGGGAGTGACTAGAAGGTTTAACATGGTCATATTCATTTTAAATAGATACTTCTAGTTGCTAGGTAGAGGAAGAATTTAAGGAGCTAGGATTAAAAGCAGAAGAACAAGCAAGTAGTTATAATAGGTCAGGCAGGAAAGGTGAAGACCTAAGTTATAGGAGTGGTAGAAACACAAAAAGAGGAAGAAATCTGAGAATTATCAGTAGGATTTTTTGGATTCCTTGGAAAAGGCTGAGTAAAACCAGAAAAAAAAATCTTCTACAGCTCCCGGTTTCCAGTTAGCAGGGGGGAGGCATGGTAGTAGTGCCATTAACCAGCATGGAACACCTAAGGATGGGTAGTGGGAGGAAGTTTCAAGATAAAGGTGATATATTCAGGTTTAGACTTCTTGAATTTGAGGAATTCAAAATCCTCAACCTCTTGCTTGAGGAACATCTACACAGATTTATCTTGACGCTTCTTAATTAAGTATCCCAAACTCAGAATCTGCTTATCCACTGGAAATACAAAAATTAGGTTTCCAGGTATGGTAGACAGAGTAACTTACCACGACCCCCCCCCCTCCAAGATGTCCACATCCTAATCCCCAGAACCTATGAGTAGCTTATATGGCAAAAGACTTTGCAAATACAATTAAATCAAAGATCTTAGGATGGTGAGATTTCCTGGATTATCCAGCAGAGTGCAATATAATCACAAGGGTCTTTATAAAAGAGATATAGGGAGGTCCAACTGAGAAGAAGGCCACGTGACAACAGAAGCAAGAGGCTGGAATATGCAGGGAAAGGGCCACACGCCAAGGAATGTAGGTGGCCTCTAGAAGATGAAGAAGGCAAAGAAACAGACTCCCTTCAGAGCCTCCAGAAGGAACCAGCCCTGCCAACACCTGGATAGGTATGTGAAACGGACTTCGGACTTGTGATCCCCAACATTGTAAAAACAATAAATGCGTGCTTTTTTAAGAGACTAAGTTTGTGGTAATTTATTAAATGAGCAAGAGGAAACTAACACATCAGGTTATACTATTCCTCCTGAAATTGAGGGCTAAGCTGTGGTTTCATATCACAAAGACTGAGACTTTTTACCATCAAATGCATAAAAGAAAATCTTGAGGGCTGGAAAGGAGGACAGGGTGGGGATGGGCAAAGATCAATGAGGAAAAACTTGGGGTCCTTGGAACCGGGCCCGAGCAAAGACTGAAAGGAAGTGCATCCAGCTGTCTGACCCTCTCTCCCAGGGAGGGTGCCTTGCCACTTCCTCATCTACTGACTGCCAGGCTTGATGTGCCCCACCCCCAGTGTCTCAGTGCAGGTGCTCACGGCAAACACTACGAAGAAAACAGGGAAAACCCTGAACCTGTACTTTGTGAAAAGTAAATGACTGATAGTCCCTTATAGTGACTAAGGTGGTTACTCCTAGCCTTTTAAAATTCTGTTTATTTTCTAATCTTTGAATACCTCACACAGACTGCATTCACTGGAGAAATGCACACATGCACAAGAGTTTTCATAAAAGTTCCAAGGCCTCCCAGTTTAAAAACCTTTCTATTTTTATAAAAATAGCAGCCTTCTTACATAGGCAAATATTTAACTGTTTCCCCATAAAAATTTCTCCAGAAACTGTACAATAACATTCTTGCTTCTCTTCAATTACCAGATAATGGAATTTATATTTGTAAGGGGAAAAATAAAAAATGATGTTTTCTGAAAGCCTCCAGTTGATTAAGTAGTAAATATGGTCTCATCTAAGAGGCAAAAAAAATTGAACACTAAGGAACAGAACACTCTTTTTCTCCGCAATAAAAATTAGGATTATATTTGAATACAGTAGAGCATAAATGTTACCTGATCTTCCTAACACATTATTTCACCATTTTTCCCTACATTTAGGAGAAATAACTTTCTTAAAATTCATGGGACAAAAATATTATGAATCTACCATTCTCTCAACAGTCATTTGTCCAAGGACAAGATTCAAAAGCAAAGTGTACAAGTGCACCGCATATGACCTCGAATCCAAACGGGAAGCTGCCCTTCATGAAACAATATGATAGCAGGACCTAAAATTGCTATTGTCAACTAAGGATTTAATTTCTGTGAATACCTTCTATCTCAAATCCAAGGATTCCACAAACTATTTCTAATTAAAGTTCTTTGCTTGGATGAAAAGTATGTGATTGTTAAGTGAATATTCTGGAACGCTGTCTGTTAGAAAATACTACTCTGAGTAGAGAATTACGCTTGTTTAGAATACTAATAGACAAAGCAGTAATTCACAAATAGCACTTCACATAAAGAAATAATTTTGCTATTTTTAACACAGTAAATTTGACTTGGCAGGTGGTAGAGAGTTTTTCAGATATAATGGTAATAACAACAATAATACCGATTACACCAATAGCTGCACTTAATTTGCCTTTAGAACAATGACTAGCATTCAGTATATACTTCACTTGAATTAACTCCATCTAGTTTCTTAACTAACTTATGACATTCCAGAATCATGCCTATTTTACAGATGCGTAGAGTGGTTCCATACCCTGCTCACAGATACAGAGCCACTTAAGGGACAGAGCGGGGATTTACATTCAAGCACTCAGGCTGAAAGGCACCTTGCTGGGGGAGACACTCAAGGTGTATGTGCTAGAAGGAGAGGCGCCATCGGCGGCACTCAGAGTCCCCTCAGAGTCCCCATGAACCCAAGGCTCTCGGTCTAGGGCTTCATCAGAGTGCTCTGTACCCACCCCAGTAAAGAGCCTTCACTTGGAAACCTTCTAATCACCTCCAGTGGCAGGACAGCGGTTTAAAGGAGTTTCTTTGAGATGAAATTGGAGCTACCTTCCTGAGCTGCTATAATGACAACACAAGCTGTTCTTTCAGTAAATTCTAACTTTTTCTAAGAGGTGTTAGGAAGGGAATTATTGTAATAAGTCTCCATTTTGCAATCGTGGTGATATTTTGGAAAATAGTTTCCTACATCCCAGTTATGGGACAAACTTGCTTAATTTCCATAGTTGAGTTTTCTACGCAAAAACTTCCTTTCCTAGTGTTTATCCAAATGTGTCTTTTATATACAATTTATGTTTTAACAGACAAGAAAACCAATGTTAGCTAGATACAACTCTAGGAATCACCTACTTCAGGCCCCTCTCTCCCAGCATGTGCAGCAAATGGAATTAGGTTTCAAAAAAATGGTTCTAGTTAGTGCCAGAGGTGGGACTAGAATGAGCCCCTGACTCTCAGTCAGAGCTCCTGTCACAATACTGTGCTCTTTTTAGGCACCCGACCATGAAATCTGCCCAAAGCTCAACGGTATGGAAATGAAGGAGTTAGTATATAAACATTATCAGAATTTATTGCTGCAAATACTCTTTACAGCTGCAACTCAATACTATTATAAGGTGTTAACTGTCAAAAAGTACAACTACATATTCAGGAATGGGGAAAGCACTTCTAAAAGCCAAAATATAACCAAAGTAGAAACAACATGCATTTTCACAACTTTTGTAAATGAAACAGGCCTGAAAAATCTTACATCTATTTCCAGGGCCAAAAAGAAAATAGTAGTAATAAGGATAAATACTCCTTTCCAACTATTCTAAGACCTTTGGTACTAAAGCAATAATAAGAAACACATACAAAAGCTGCACATAAGTTGGCTGACCCTAAGAGTCTTGTCACCAGTTAAGTTGCTTTCACGACGAGGGAGTTTTGCCTAAAACAAAAATACCATCTGTTTTACCTAAAACATTAAGATGTTCTATTTTCTTGTCAATTCAGAAATCACATCTGTAACCATTTTCTGAAAAGACAGCAGAAGGCATTATATTTATGGGTGACTGCATAAGGAATGATGTTCAATCAAAATGTAATTTTCATCTACTGGGAGAACATTTCATTTCTCCAATAACTATAATGCTGTAACTTTGGAGGAACATGTAGTACATAAACAGGCTGATTTTAATGAATAAAAAGACCTTAAAAGTTAATGCAGTAAAATAAAGTTGTTTTGTTACTAAAGACAGACACGGCAAATACATTTGTATTCACTTTGTATATCTTTGTCAACAACAGAAATCTATCCTGTGTGAGGTTTTTCAGGTGAAAAGAAGAAAACAACAACAATAATTTTTTAATGATGCTATATCTCTCCATGCAAGTGAGCCATTATATAAGAGGTAAAAATATGGAAACAACAAAACACAAACTGCTTTCTATTTTCAAAACACTTTTAGACACAATATTGGTCCTGGAAAAGACGTTCTACTCTACAATCCAATGACCTGACTGAAGAAGATACAAAACACTAGAGAAAACATCACTCACAGTGAAGGCAAACACAGTGTCACAAGGGATAAAGAACACGTTTCGAAAGCTCAAAAACAAACAAGCCATCCAACTCCCTGTAATACTTTGAGTATATATTAAGAACCTATAAAAAAACCTAAAACCCAGGTATGTTTTACTTTGAAAAGTAGCCTAATTTCACATATAATATTCTTGCCTAAAATAAAATAATAAAATAATGCTGCTCTCCAAATAAGGATGAAATAAATAAGTCCAAAGGCTCTATTTAAAATTTTTCTTTTACCACAAAGTTGTGAAGTGTTCTGAAGTCCAAGATGGGCTTGAAGCCCTTCCTGACTTTTTCAGGATCAGGATACCTTCACTAAAATCCTTTTCCTTGTTCCTCTTGTAGTGCACGCTTTATTAATCTGCATTTAGAAGGAAAAAAAATCTGGTTCAGAAGAATAGAAGACTTTGAAATATGCCATATCACTTCAGTCTATGCTGTGAACTGCTTTGAGTTAATAAGCTCTATCTCAGCAATTTCAGAAGACATGATGGACAAAGGAGGAAAGAAGAGAGAGAACAGAGGACTGAGTGTGCAAGAAACCAG
Source organism: Potos flavus (assembly GCA_028534135.1). Taxonomy (NCBI): domain Eukaryota; kingdom Metazoa; phylum Chordata; class Mammalia; order Carnivora; family Procyonidae; genus Potos; species Potos flavus. The sequence goes on along the minus strand of CM052895.1, from coordinate 72,833,660 downwards.
AAAAAAATTAACAACTAAGGACTCTCATTTAATCATCACTTCCCCCCCCAACACAAATCACTTTTAAAAATTACTCGTATTCCAGATATTTCAGATTTATTTCACTCTTTCGTAGTGCATTATACAACTCCCAACTAACGGTGGGAGAACCTTTGGCATTACAGCAGTTAAGAGAAGAGAATCATTCAAGATTTGCATTATCTGGCAGATACTCCAAAACTAACACCAGCTTTTCTTTGACACTATCTCATCTCCTTTCTGAAGTTTTTCTTAGGTTCTACGAAGTTACGCATTTCCAAATAGCGTAAATGGAAATTATTAGAATCCTTCCCAGATTACAGTTGGTAGTCCCCATGCTAACTCTCCCTTCACATTGTAAGGCAACAAAAAATCTTAATCCAGCATATAGAGGGCACATATTTTTCCTCTCCATCTTCTGCACTCTCCTGATTATGATCCTTGGTGAGGGAATTTCAAGAGGTTGGAAGCAACAAACAAAATCGCTTTAATTTCATTAGATAAACCAAACAACTACAACACCTTGTATAAACTTAATTCACTGTATAATAATCTAACAATAAACTAGAACCACACAGCTAGTTAAGAAAGTTTGATTTACAGTATAAACAATAACAAGGCAATTAAAACACAGACTAACCAGGCAATTTAGCAGGTGTTCACTGAACGCATAACTACTTTGCCATTGCTTTTCAAGAAATAAAACTTAAAACTATCATTTTCAATGCAGTCTGTTCAGCCACTTCCACAGATAAAATCTAAAGCTAATAAAATCTAAAATAGTTTTGAACCTGGGAACAAAATCACAGCAGACTAATTATAAGGGCCTGGGAAGGAAGATTCTTTTCAAGTTCACATAAAATTGATGAAAAGAATGATTTAAGATACCATGCCCTGAAAGCACTAAGGAGACAAACTGCATCTACATTGTAAATCTTTTAGAAATCAATGTGTGAGAATGATGGTAGCCTACTGATAAACATTTTCTTCAAACCTCTAAATCACACTAAAAATGTATATAGAATTAAGATACAGTTATATTATTTAAAGCTACCTGTCATAATCTTTAAACTGCCTAATGCAAAATTGTAAAAAGTATTACTTCAGGAGGTACAAGAAAGGAATAAGAATTTCTTTTATAATTCTGATAACGAGGAAGCCTAATGTATACTCAAGAAACTGGAACACTAGTAGACAAGCAGAGTCAAGGAAAGGACTCTTACGAAGAAGAAAAGTTAGCACTTAAATATCTCTGTGCTTCGAGAACGTGGTACGGGGGGTGAAGAGTCAGCACCACTCGACTTGCAAAAATTTCTTGAAAGACAGACATTTTTCAATTTTTGGAAGGGATGGGAAGCAGGACAAAGAAGAAAAGTTGAGGCACTTAAGCATGATGCTAATAGCAATCCAATGCCAATCAGAAGAATTATGCTGCTTTCTCCCGTACTGTCTCTTTATTATGGAATTTGCTAATTACTTTAAACTAATTATCTCATAATTCTTCCAAAGCTTTATTACAGAGGTCTACAATCTCTATCTGCAAAATCTGAGAAACCCTGAAAATCAAGTTTTTTCAAAACTCATTTGGTGGCAAAACCTAAACTGAACTGACACGAAGCCACATACAATTATTTATTCCACTTGATCTTAATATCCAGAAAATTTTATTTAATGAGCCCTGCCCCAGACTGAAATATTTATGTAATATGCCATATATGCATATTATGTTCCAAAAAATTAAAAATTCTGAATTCACAAAAGATTTCAGGTAAAGGATTGAGGATTTTATTTATAGGTAAGCAATATAAGCAGTCGAAGTCATAGACTTATAGAAGATACCCTATCTATGTAGGTGCTGAGCAAGAAAGAAAGAAAACAAAAACAAAAACAAAACAAGAAATGAAAGGGGAAGGAAAACATGAATATATCCCAGGACAGTGCTACAAAGGCAGAAATGCAAAATAAATCTGTCACTGAATGGCTGACTATCTGAACCAAGGAATACGTATCTTTTAACATGATCCTAAATAGGTCACTAAGAAACAGTAAACGTTTAAGAATATTATATTTTCTTAATATGTGAATACCCGAAATCCCAACAGGACATATATGCTTCTATTTTATCTCTCTCCCAAATCTTAATATTGCAATATCTAATTATGTTTTGGTTTTGGAATAAATGGAAAATCTGGTTTTTTAATAATTGTGTTAGATATGATTTTTCTACTAACTGGTAGGAGAGTCTTGAGAACAAGCTTTTAAGAAGCTTCTAGCACCCAGGAGTGATTTATTTAGCACAGACCTGTTTCTACAGTGTATAGAATACAACTCCAGTCTGAGCAGAAGAGGGCAGGGAAGAGTAGTCAATGATCAGAAAATATGGTAGCTGGCCTAAGTCATCTAGTTAATGAACCCGATGAGCAGATAATGCTAGTTGCCTACCCAATAGCCATTCTCACATTCTCCTTTCCTGACAGAAACTCAATTTTACTCAGGAGGACAATAATCCTAGCTTAAATTAAAAAAAAAAAAGGCCCTTGATTCTCCATGCTTGAGGTGGCCACATGACACAGTTCGGGCCAATGAAATGTAGTAAGAATTCAGCAAGTGGAACTTCTAATAAAAGTCAGCAGACTCACGTGGCATAACTCTCAACCTTTGCTCCTCCTACCCCTTCCTGGCTGGAACACAATACAATGTCTGGAGAACCAGGCGCAATCTTGAGACCATGAGAACCACCACAGGCTAATGCAGAGCTGAGAGCTAAAAGGGGCCCGGTCCTTCCACGACCTCATGGAACACATCACGAGTCCTAGACTATCTACTACTTTGAAACTTGTACCTAAGAAAAATAACTTGCTTTCTTGGGAAGTCAATGTAGCATGTTTTTTGTTATATACCGTTAAATGCAATCTGAAGTGAAACACTATACCCACAACAAATTATACTGAAGTACCCAAAACTCCTATTGATCTTAAAAGAAGGAAACACTGAATGAAAGGTGATTCTCCTAAAGCAAAAATTTTCCCATAAAGATTGATCACTACAAACGTACTTTTCCTCAGAAGGTTGCTTAGTTTTAAATCTGTCCTTAACTGCCTCTCAATTACTGCACATAACTTCTCATAACGGTCACCTTCTCTACCACAATTTTTAATGATCAATCAGCAAACACCTCTTGTATACCAAGTACTTCTTCCTTATTTCATTCAACCATTCATAACTTATTTAATTCAGGCGAGTCTTCTTTATTTTCTCCGTGGAACGTGAAAGGCAGATTTCATAAAAACTTAAGCTGAAACCTCAGAATTTACCGATCCTATGCTCTTTATTACAAAATATATGCTAATGTAGGCATCTTTTTAAACTTTATAAAGAATTTTATGAACGCGGTATATTTGACCAATTCCCCGATGGTTACTGTTGAACATTTAAGTCTTTTAAAGTATTTGTTCAGATGATAAAGCTGAGAGACAGATTTTGTCCACAGTTCTCTTCATCTCTACACAGCACTATTTCTGCAGGATAGATTTCTTCCAGTGCAATGCCTAATTTGAACACCCCTGGCACTTATTACTAGGTTACTTTCTAGACAGATTGCTAGGTGTCATGTAAGAATGATGAATAAGACCCAATCTATGCCTTCACAGGGTTTATCGCAAGCTTCTTCAGAGGAATATTATATGTGTGCTACGTGGACAACAGTGGTTAAATGCACAGTCTCATGGGAGCATACAAGAGTGACACCTAGCCTGACTCAAGGATATTGGAAAGAGTTTCCAGAGAATATAACGTTTAAGCTGAGTCCTAAAAGATAACCAGGAACCAATCAGGCAAAGTGTGTGTGTGTATCTGTGTGTTTGTGTGTGTGTGTATGATTTGAGATGTGGTGGGAGGGGGTTTTTGTTTTGTTTCCAGGCAGCGAAGGTCTAGAACTAAGAGAACACAGTATGTTAAGATAATTGATAGTTGAAGGGCTGAAGCACACAGTGCAGGCTGGGGTGATGTGAAAGATGATGCTAGAGAAACCAAAATGTAGACACATAATTCAAGTTAAAGAGTCTGTGAGTTTATCCTTAGGGCAATGGAGAAGAGTTTTGAGCAGTTGTACCATCATTGCTAGTATCTGTTAAATGCCTACTAAGTACCAGATTCTATACGATTAAATTCATATATGTAACCTTCTTTAATTCCTCCAACAAATGTATGAGGGAGGGACACCTATCACAGAAGTGTCGCCATTACCCAGGGGAGAAACAGTAGCAACTTCAAGTAGGGCACTGGTACTGATGCTAAGGAGAAGTGGAAAAAACGGTGATACATTTAGAAAGCAGAATTAAAAGACCTAGTATTTGTTTGGATACAAGGTGAAAGTGAAAGAAAAGAGGCAAAGATGATCAAGGTAATCCTGCAATTTTTTGTCCAAATGAGTACACCTTTGAGACTGAAAGGGGATACTAAGGAAAAACTCTAAAACTGAGGCCCAGGTAACTGGATGACGATGCTGAAATTTTATTAAGGAGCTCCGGACCACAGAGTATTTGAGTAGAGAGTGGGAGTCCAGTTTTATTTTTAATTTAAAATTTTTTTAAAGATTTTATTTATTTGACAGAGAGAGGAGCGCGAGTGAGTGCATGCGCGCACACAATCAGGAGGAGCGGGAGAGGGAGAAGCGGGTTCCCTGCTTAGCAGGGAGCCTGATAAGGGGCTCAATCCCATGACCTGAGGCGAAGGGGCTCAATCCCATGACCTAATCAACTGAGCCACCCACGCGCCCCAGGAGTTCAGTTTTATACACACTGAGATGGAGGTACAAGTGGATCATCCCGATGGAGCTATCTATCTGGCCTGTGGGCAAACCTTGGCAAACTTTTCTCAGAAGAGATATGTATGTGGTGAGTCAACAGTACACTGACAATAAATGAAGGCAATGGAGTAGGAAATATCACTCTCACCAGGAGCTTTTATCTTTTAAATCTTCCTGAGGCAAAACAATTACTTATTTAAGATCTCTTATACGCTCTTGACTCTCTACCTCCTTCAGATGTTAACATAATCTGAAGCTACAGATCTATATTCCTGTAGCTTTTTCTACAGTACATATCTAGCTTCAGTTCTGGTAACCAAATTTCCAGTCATGATTTGCATTTCACGATGTCTCATTATTTTCAATGCCTTCTTAATTTTGATTCAAATATTAGTCAGCGGAGTTGACTTTATAAAGAAAATTTTTAAAAAGAAGAGTACCCGTGGTACATTTTGTAAGTGTTTTCATATTTGAAAATGTCTGTTTTTGTTGCTTTCACATATAAAAGATAACTGTGAATATAAAATGATTTAAAAACTCTATAGTCTACTCGTTACAGAGAAGAAACCGAAGTCTGTTTAGCTTTTGTTCCATATTATACAGTATCTATCTTTCTGCTTGAGTACTTCTACAATATGTCCCTTTCTTTTTAATTGGGCTAAGTTACGAAGACATACCAGGAGTGACCTTCTTTTCATTTATATTACCCAGAACTTAACCCTTTTATCTACAGAGCCAGACCCTCTTCGCTCAGAAAACTTTTCATCGAGTCTACCTTTGATCATTGCCTCTGCTCCATTTTTTTTCCTGAAGAAAATCTCTGTCTTTTGTTAAAATCTTGTCCTCCATACCTATCATCATCCCTCCCGTTGTTTTCACTCCTCTTCCTTTCCTCTACATTCTTGCAAAGCATCTCGTGGGTTTTTTTTCTTTCACGTCACTAGACACTCTTTCACAATGGCAGCCTTGCTCTTCAGTAACACTCGTGAAGATGCTCTCTTGTCGTGCCCCCACCAATAACCTTCCCTTTTGTCGTTCCCCATTATCATCTCACCATTTTTTTATCTTGGCTCTTTGCTTTCCATTTCAGATTTCTTAGAGATCATGACCCAAACTTTTTGAGAACTCCAAAGAGGTTTTTTTGTAATGTTTTCCTGATCTCTGTAATAAATCATTTTAAAAGGCAAATTGTTCTTCTGGGTCTTCATGTAGTGCTACTTTCTCTCGTTCCATAGAGCCTTTGCAAAGGTTTGCTGGGGTAACTTTCCCTTTACTTACCCTTGCAGAAGCACACATCCAGACCCTGTGTATGATAAAGGTACTCTTGGTCCTTATTTTGGGATTAAAGTCCCTCTCTTACCTAGAGTTAGTTTATTTGACAAGCTATTTGGCAAGGGATTCAAAAGGTATTTGCCAGGGGATTCAAAAGCAAGGTAGTTCCCTCCCATCATGGAGCTAATATTTTAACAAGGGAGATAGACAGCAAGAAATTAATAAATTAAATAACCAGTTTGTTAATAATGCCTAAAGGAGGGGAAGAAAATGCAGATATTGGAGAACAGTGAGTGATTAAGTTATATAACATATAAAATATATAATAAGGAATATAAGTCCACATGCATAGAGATAGCCCGAGTGCAAAAGGTCCAAAAGGCCACCATCCAAGGTGGCTATGCCTGTATATTCATTGTTTTATGCCAACTCTGAACAAATGGAGGGATTCTTTCTTCAGCAAAGACTATCATGGTACCCTTCTGGCCTGTGCCACTGTCGACAGCAATTTCCTTGCACGGATACCTCCCTAGGTCCATGCTCTACCATCAGTTCCCCACCTGTTTCTGCCTATTTTATTTCTGTCAGATTCAGTCTCCAAATTGGTTGTAAAATACAGACACAATGGAAGCCCTCTTATCAATGTGATGAAGGCTGGCAATAGACCTATTAACTCAAAGAGATAAAGTTGACTTGGAAGTAAAATTATAGTAGGACAGGTTTAAGTTACACACATATGACTTAATAATTCATATTTTCATGTATGTTTTATATATACTTATATATATAACATTTCCTAATCTACTGATAAAAGAGCAAAGCTTCTGGTTTAACCACGGGACCACTAACTAGAATCCTGATAACCATGCATGTGATTAATCATATATGGTTTCTAGGTTAGGTTTTTCTAAAGCAGACCAAGAACATCAAGACTTGAAAAAATCTTAAGCAATACGAGTACAGACTGCTTCTATATCTTTATGATTTCTTCCCAATTTTTTTTATAGGCATCTCACCAGTGACTCACATTTGTTGAAAATTTCCAAAATACCCAACTTCACTTAAAAAAAAAAACAATCTTTCTGTATAATCCATCAGTTTGATAATAATTAATCAAATCCTACAAGAAAAATAACAAGAACAACTGATCTGGGAATAAACAATTGTTTCATGATACTCATACAATTCAACTGAAAGACCAGAGGGAGAGAATTGTGCCCATTTCCCTAGCTAGTGGCCTGTTAGGAACAAGGTCAAGTTATCATGGGCACAGAAAAGGAATGGAGAGAATCAGTTGATCTCGTTGGCCAATTAAATGGAGACTGGTTAACAGAAATCTTAGGAGGAGAAAATGAAAACAAGAGCTACTTTATCTCCTTAGCCTCAAAAAGTAGCTGCGGCCCTATAGTAAAATATTCCTTCTCTGTTCTAGTTGGTAGAGTACACAAATTTCAAAGCTTTGGGAGTAGACATTATGAAAAGGAAAAGGAATCAATCTCCATACCTGCTTCTAGAGACCTGCAATGTAGCTTTTATTTCTAACTGTTTACCACTGGTCAGTGAGTGATTATATTTCCCAGTCCGGTCGATCAACTTTATAGTTTGTGGATATCTTAAACTGTGGCAATAGGGTGACTGTCAAACCAAGGTTTGGTGTTCCTCTGATTGTTCATCATCTTCTTTGTTTTCATGAGTTTTAATAGGAAATTGAGAGAGTCAGTCTCAGAGTCCCTCATTTGCCATCACATAAAATCAAAGTGTCAACTTTTTTGTTTTTTCACATAATAGGTGTTATTCATCTAAGTCAATGTAAGGTTGAAATAGTATTTCAGGAATTAATACTCATCATTTCTGATATCATAAAATAAATAGAAATGTTAAGTGTAGGGAGACTGTTGTGGGAAAGGTAGAGCCTTTTCTCCTATTCTCTCCCCCAGATATCTTTACATTTCCCTCAAAAATTCAGGCAAAATACAAGCCTGCGAATGACGAATTTAGAATGGCAAACACCAGATAAGATTATCTGATGTTGAGATCCAGACATGATGGCTCTAAAACTAGTTCTAACATAAAATTAACTAATACATCATGTTGAAGGTATCTCCAAATCCCTAAGAAGTTTTTAGTTACTTAAAGTAATGTACTATATTCTACTCAAGTCTTCTGGGTCAGACATCTTTCTAAAAATATCCCACATTACACACAGGCTGAAATGTGTTTCTGGATAATTGAAGAACTGGTCAATCTATATCTTGAAAAAGTCAAAATTAATAAAATGTAACTCAGATGCAATATAAATGAAAATACACAAACACCTTTCACAAGCAATAAATACTTAAACAGAAAAGCATGTCAGAGGAGAGTTTAAGAACTCCTCCTTTGGGGTGCCTGGGTGGCTCAGTGGGTTAAGCCTCTGCCTTCGGCTCAGGTCATGATCTCAGGGTCCTGGGATCGAGCCCCGCATCGGGCTCTCTGCTCAGCGAGGAGCCTGCTTCCTCCTCTCTCTCTGCCTGTCTCTCTGCCTACTTGTGATCTCTCTCTCTCTGTCAAATAAATAAATAAAATCTTAAAAAAAAAAAAAAAACTCCTCCTTCAAATCCAGTAATGAGCATTAATTCTTAAATAGACTATGCTATTAATACCCAGACAGACCTATACTAGACTAGAACTCAGTTTTTTTTTAATTTTTAAGAGTGGGTACTGTCAGTTAACAATTCCCCCACTAAAAAAAAAAGTTATAAAGTAACTTTAAAAGGAAAGGACGTTTCAGCTGCTCTCATAATAATAGAATCTGCAGAGGGTCCAGAGTGTCAAATTCCAGTCAAATCATGTATTCTATTATTACCTTAACTTCCCTTGGGATAGTGTTAAAATGCAGCCCTTCATTATCAAGGACAGAAACCCTCAAATCTTTGTGACTGTACATTTATTTTTCTGCTAACCACTGTGAGGACATTTCTGTACTAGTTTTCTAGTACATGACAAGATTTGAGCTCACACTGTTATGATCCGTGATAAGCAATAATGCTTATTGCTCACGGATCTGTACACTGAACTAGTGTACAGTTCTTACACTAGTTATCACTGCTAACACTGTTCCATCTCCCCCAAGAAAAACCCCCAGGTACAAAGCAAGCTGCATCTTGACATTCACAGCTCGAAGGAGACTCTAGGAGCTCAGATTAAAACCCTTTTCATTCAAGTAGAGGAACTGCAGCTCAGTTCTTGAGCTACAAATGATTCATTCTACCAGGTCTATATTATAATAAGTAACACTGTCAGAATCTGCATGGTTAGAATTCTATTTCCCTAAAAATTCCACTTCCAAACAATAACTGTACGGCTGTGAATTTGGTTACTTCACTTAAAACTTAAGTTTAAACAACTGGTAGGGATATTAGATACTTTATTGGATACAGTGTGACTTGGTATAAAAATATACTGATGACATGGTAACCAATGAAAAAATGATTTAAAGTCTTGAATTGCATTACACCAGTAGATATTTATTGTGAGAGGAACTGTTTGTGGTAACAATATTAAAAACATAAAATATAGAATGAGGCAAATACTCTAAGTCAGCAACAACAGAAAGTCTTGTGTGTAAAAACTGATCTGAACAGCAATGTCCACAATAGCCAAAACATGGAAAGAGCCCAAATGTCCATCAACTGATGAATGAATAAAGAAGATAAAGGTATATATAGAGAATGGAGTATTACTGAGCCATTAAAAAGAATGAATTTTGTCATTTGCAACAATGTGGATGGAACTAGACTGTATTATGCTAAGCGAAAGAAGTCAGTCAGAGAAAGACAAATACCATATGACTTCACTAATAGCTAGAATTTGAAAAACAAAATGGATGAATGTAGGGGAAGGGAAGGAAAAATAAGATAAAAACAGAGAAGGAGGCAAACCACAAGAGATGCTTACCTACAGGGAACAAACTGAGAGTAGTTGCCGGAGAGGAGGTAGGAGGGGGGATGGGGTATTTGAGTGATAGGCATTAAGAAGGGCACTTAATGTAATGAGCACTGGGTGTTACATGCAACTGATGAATCACTACATACTATCTCTGAAACTAATAATACACTATAATGTTAACTAAACTTCAATTTAAATAAAATCTAAAAAAGAAAAAACAACTGATCTGATGAGGTCAACTCACTTAGATATTTGGGAGTATCTTTTGAACCCACTCGTTCTAAAGAGCCTTCAAGAATGCAATCTCAACAAAGGTAATTCTGTAAGAATGCCATGATGCCAAGATGCAACTTAAAATTTTTCAGGTCTCACGGTACGAAACTCTAAAATCTCCAATGAGTAGTTGTCCAAATGTTGAGCAAATTCAAAGCTTTGAATTGTTATTTAATTTAGTTTTGCTTGTAGCAGTATTTAGTGTATTCAGAAGCCCTCTGGCATGCAAACTCCAAATACTAGATGAAATAATTATTTGGGGAGGAGATATACCAGGATACCACATTTTCACATAGAATGTCTATGCGTATCTGGTGTCTAAAGTTTAATATTCTCTTCAAACAGTAATTAACTGTATTTCAACAAGTCTTTATTCAATTCTTACTATATTGACTGTAATTCCACAGGCATGGTAGGAGAAATAAATAAAAGCAGTAGTTCCTACTCTCAAGGAGTTTACAATCTAGCAGAATTAACCTCAAATAATTATTATACTGATAGAAATACGAAAACATCAATTCCCAGCTATGTGATTGAGTCATTTTGGACCTGATTTAGATGAAAATTTGGGGCCAGTATCATAGTGGGATGGCACTTTTTGCATCTTGGAAGGAGGTGGAATATTGTGCACATGGTAGGTACGTGAATTGTAGCGGCCAGTGGGTGAACTGTGGTAGACCATCTCCAAAGATGACTGCCATCATTCCCTTTGCTCTCTGTAGATGCTCCTCACATCAGGTAATGGAGAATAATTCTCTCCCCTTGAATCTTGGCTGACCCTAGAAATTTGCTTGACTAAGAACGTAGTGGAAAGGACCTTCTAGGACTTCTGAGACTAGGCCCTAGAAGCCTTGCTGCTTCCACCCAAGTGACTTTCTAACGTTCTGCTGTGGGTAGATTCCTGTGACAACTACATGCAATAAATTAGGAGCAGAGGGAAAATGAAGACAAAGGAACAGGAAGTCATTGCAGTAGTTCAAGTAAAACATTAAAAAAAAAAAAAAAAGGCTTAAAACCAGAAAGTACTAAGAAGGCAGGAGACGATGAATGTTAGAGATGAGTAGACAAGAAAATTCAAAAGACTCTCCAGCCGATGAAACTTAAAAAGAACAAGCAAAGATAGAAGTCAAAGTGGGTTCTGGTATTTCAGAACCTAGACAACCAGAAAGAGAATAATGCTATTAATAAAGATTAGGATCCAAAAAGAAAGCGTGCACAGAGAAAACAAGAGGAAATTAAATTAGAGGTGGTGGTGGGCAGCCATCCAGGGAGAACCATTCAACAAGTAAATGGCAATGGAAGTACTGAGTGACTTTTCTGGAACTGAGTACTTTTAATATCTGGTTGATACTCTGAAGTCACCCAAGCCCCTAAAACAAAGACTTCTTTTGTGTCTCCACATGGTTGATGGTTTCATTTCAAGTTAACCCCTTCTTTTTTCTGGCCAAAAGAGATACAAGATCCCTTACCAAGAAATGCCTTGCTAAACATTAAAAGCACGTAATTATAAATATGTAATGGGGTTTGAATAAATTGCTCTCAAACTAAAAGATTTTCTACTTGAAAAATTAAATTTTCAGATTTACAGAAGTTATCTCAATGCAATTTTAGTTGTATACTTGGTGGCATTTCAAATTTTCCACATTAAAAAAAAAAGTTCCTTCACACGTTATCAAAACACATAACTTGGCGGCCTGTGCTGTGGCAATATTTGCTTCCATCCTGCCTGAAGTACCAAACACTGAAAGAAGACTGAAATCTCTGGCTGTCTCAGGAGTTTACTTTCCATCCTCTATGTCCTCTGCGTCCCTAATCCTGTAAATCTTTGTATTACAGTTTTTTACAATTGGTTTCCTTAGAGAAAAAGAAACACTTCTATACATTTAAGGATTATTTTAGGCTAGAAAACTGATGACTTGCTCAGGGTGCCCTAACGTTTAACTCCTAATTGTGCCTGCTTTCCATATAAAGACCATAAATGCATATACTATACAGCTTACCTAACCTTGGGAACTCAATCAGGTTCACGGACATATACTACATTCCCATGAGCAGATTAGGGACTCCTTTTTAAAGACTCCCAAACTAAATTATGTTAGGTTATAGCTATAAATAATGTTGCCAAACAGCATGATCAAATTCATTGACATGTATTATTGAAACTGTGTGAGTTTACATCAGTGTTTCTCAAACTTTTCACAATAACTCCTTAAAAACTTTTAGACATTTTTTTGCTAATCATCCCCCACATATGATTTTAACACAACACTTAAAAGTATACCTTTATTGTACTATTAGTACTATTTTTATGCTTTATATATTTAAAAAAAATACTTTTATATTTCAAACTTTCCAAGAACCAATTTTTACCCTCCTAAGGAGGATGTCTCTCTCACTGAGAATGCATGTTTTATTTAGATTAATACTCTGTTGCTCAAACAAGAATTATTCTTATCATCAAAATAATGCTAAGTCTTAGATCATTATATAGGACTCATGAAGAATGTGAGAAAGACTCACAACCATACTTCTGAAACTTTCAAGTTCAAGACTGAGAAGTGCAGGTAGTGATTTCACTTTCAATATCTGCTAAATGAAACTATCAAATTCTTCCATTTCAAAGGCCACTGTCATTCCTCCATTCTTCACTGATTTTACTGAGACATCAGTCACTCAGATTATTTGTGGCTAACAAGTAAAACATAATTTTAAAACCAGAAGTGTCAATAGTTCTATTCATTAGGTCCTCAAGTACAGAATAGATAATAAAGATACAAATAAGAATTTGACAATCTTAAGTATCCCCAGTTCACCTAACTATGGAAACATTAGTAGCACTGACATTTGGTAGCAAAGAACTACGAAGGAGTAATGTTAAGATGAAGAACACTATTTAAATACGAACTGTTTAAAAGGAAATATCAGAAAGCAATAATTTTACTAAGTCTCAAAAATGCTATTTATGTTTATCTATAATTAAAACTCCTCAATATTAAAGCTCAAAAATATCTTTCTTCTTACTTAATACACCTGACTCTCCTTTCTTCCTCCAGCATAAGTAGGGCTAAATTATCACTTACTTGTGGCTAAAGCAAGGACAGTAGAGGAAGAAGAAAAGTCACAGGGTTTGTAACCCATTAGGGCTCCATCCCACCCACCCTACCATACACCCAAAAAAAGACTAATGAGGTGTGGAAGGGGCATGAATTACTTATAGTAAGCATAAGGCATTCTTAGAGTCAGCAGAAACAAAGATCTTCCCCCACCAAAATAGAAAAAGGGGGGATTAAACCTAATGGCAAAGAGATTTATGGACATCCGACTTTATAAGGGGCACAATATTTAAGGAACAGCCATATAACCTCAACTACATCAAAATATTACTTATTTTAAGACAAAGAAAACATTTTGTAATGGGAGTATCATTACTGTCTCATGGCCTGGCAACCTGAAGGCTGTTAAGCCCGCAACAAGATTTTAAAGTTAAGACCTAACCTGTCTTTTCCAGTTAATCCCTTCTTATTCTGGCCAAAAGAAAGAAATGTAGGATTTCTTTACCATTACTTTAGCGATACTTTTAGTGTTAATAAAAAATACCTGTCTTCTTGTTCTAAGGTATGAGCTGTGTGCATTTTAAGTCTCTACTTCCTGAAGAGATTTAGAGTCAACTAAGGCTTTATTCTATGCGTAACCAAAACGTCAATTTTATTAGCGATTGTAAATTTTCTGTAATACTTTGCTTCCACTTATTTTAAAATAATCCTAATAAAGAATACTTAATTAAAATCATGAATTATCATTTACAATTATTCTTTTATCCCACAATTTGTACATACTAAGTTTCTCAATTTAGATAGCAAAAAGCTGTAATATATAAGAATACACTGTGTATCTGGGGACAGTGGGTACTGACCTAGTGATATTTCGTTGTTAAAAACAGAAGACTTGGTTAAATAATTACCAATAAAAACATAAAACATTTCTTTATAAGTCAGAGGCAGCCACTAATTAATCGCCCCCATTTTCAGGTCACCTGAACACCTTTCCCATTTACCTTAATATAAATCCACAATGCTAAAATGAGACAGTCTGACCAGCACAATGACAGTTATCTAGTATACAATTTATATTAGGAAACTTTCATAATTAAGTTTCTTCCTTCATTTTAAAAATGGGATCAAGGGATCAATGAAAAGAAGGTAAGTAAATAAAGAGTTAAGAAAGAACATAATCATAAATCATATTTACCATCCTATGCCAAATATCTGTAAAAAAATATTGTTATAATAGTTCATTCAACAATCAATGTACCAAGCACTATGTTAGCTATTAACATTGAACATGACAGTCATGGGAGAAAAATCCATTTCTTCAAAAAAAAATTTTTAATTAATAAATTTATTAAATAAAATACTTCCTCAGTGTATATCCCGGCTAGAGAAAAGAATCATGAACAGCAAAAAAGTCGTCAGAACAGTTGAAAAGTTTATGAGAAATTATGTATTTACCTTGGATCTGCACTCAGCGTTATTATAGTTTTTTGTGGTAGAGAACTTTGTGAGTTTTGTTTCAAATCCTATAAAAATAAACAAAAATTTTTTATTTTACTTTTAAAACTTAAGTTTCAAAACTAGCTATGTATGGTACTTAGAAAAATCCTAAAAAGGACAGAAAAAAATCTTCCTTCTAGCTACATAGGGTCCATCAAAGTTCAAAATAAGTAATTTTTGCGTGTGTGTACATTTTTATGGGTGTCTCTTTAGACTTCGGTATGGTATATGTTACAGGGAATACTAGAGCCCAGTTAGGAACCAAGCAAATCAAAGTTCTAAAGATAATTTTGCAAAAAGTTTCATTATTTTACCTTTGTGTCATAAGTTTCATATCCTTAAGCAATGTATGTCCATTTGTTAGATCTTTCACTTTAATATGAGAATGTGTAACCATAATTTGATTGCAAGCATCAGTATATGAAAAAATTGAATTATTATCTCTGATTCCATGTGTAAGTTCCAATGACATGTAAATTTCAAAGCCTATGGTTCACAACAGACTCTAATGATAAAATGTTACAATTTTAAAACATCTGAGTTGCCAGTGGAAGTCTAAAGAGGTTTGCAATCAACCATTTTTTCAACTGTTCTTCCTTGCTGCTGAAGAGTATATTCTTCCTTTCAGAGTATGTTCTGTTTCATTGGCTCCTCTGATCCTAAGAACGATACAAGCCAGGGCAGGTATCATCCCACCTCACAGAAAAATGAATGAGGGCTCACAGATGCTAGGCAACTTTTTCAAGCCCCATGCAGTCAGCTACAGAGGGTTGAGGCTAATAGCTAGTCTCCTAATTCCTCAACCGCTCCTCTACTATTAGACACATCCGAGCACCGCCCACAGCCCTCCATGGACTCATCCTGAAACCAGAAGACAATTTAGGATCATTCAAGTTGAAGTTCAGCAAGAACACATGAAGAGCTTACAGAAGTTCAAATACCAAGGGGCTTCTAATGAAAGCTAAGCAAAAATAACTAATTATAACGTCCAGTTACCTTATAGTATCATGTTAAGAATGTTCTGAAAGCTGTATGTTCCATGTAACGAAGTAAGTTCATTATTTTTCATGTTTAGATTTAGTCAGAACAAAATATACACCATAAATCAGACAAAGACACACTTATAGGAAAGAAGAACACACAGGAATTTTATATAAAACGATACAAACTCTTCCAAATCATGTACAAGGAAATCGTTATCTTTCAATGTCTCTTTTCACTCAGCTTCTCACCCCCTTTTCCAATCCAAAAACCAAAGAATCACACATTTTTATGATAATATAAAAGGTAGCAACTGACCATGTCTAGGAGGTTATCAAAAGAGTAAGAGTTGTATGAGTTTTTGTCCTTCAAAATAAGTAGCAGTGCAGAATATCCAATTATCTTCTTCAAATTCGTTAATGAATGAAAGAGTCTGTGAATCAAAAATTTTACTGGTCTGAGAAGTAATTCAAACATTTGTGTACAATATTTTCAGTTTCTTTAATAATGACCAAACCACCATTACTTTCATCCTGTGTTCACAAAGTGAAACCCACAATGAACCTATAATGAGCTGACTCTTCTTTGCCCAGAACTAAGTACTTAGGAAAAAAAGGTTAATCAAAAGATTTCACCAATAAAGATTCATTTAAAATAGAAAACTTTCTGTACACACCTGAAACATGTAAACTTATTCAAACTACCAATACTTTCTATGAATATCATATACCAAATACAAAGAATATTCAACATGATCACTCCAGTAGCTTTAAGGCATTGTTATCAAAAAAGTGATTTGGTCCTTTACTTCAGAAAATTCTTTAACAAATGTTGAAACAGCAGAAGAAAGCATGAGATTAACTGTCATTCACAAGCAAATTCAATCAGTATCCACACTTCAAAAAAACCCTCAAATTTCTGAAAAATTCAAATAAATATTTTGTTGACTTTAGTTTCATGTTCTTGTTCAAAAAAAGAAAATTTTCACAGGTCTGGAAAATGAAACTGCCTTTGTCCTTGTTACTTTTCTTGGTCCTTAAAATTGTTAACTGTGGGATGCCTGGGTGGCTCAGTCAGTTAAACGTCTGCCTTCAGCTCAGGTCATGATTCCAGGGTCCTGGGATTGAGCCCCGCATCGGGCTCCCTGCTCAGCAGAGAGCCTGCTTCTCCCTCTGCCTGCTGCTCTCCCTGCTTACACTCTCTCTCTCTCTCTCTCTAACAAATAAATAAATAAATAAATCTGTTAAAATAAAATACAATTGTTAACTGTATTCAAATTGTATTTTTATGTCTGAGGAACCAAAGAGATACATATGAATCAACTTATTCAGGATCAATTCTGGAATATAATCTTGGTATATTACCAGCTATTGCTGAAGAACTACACATGGGAAAAGAATTCGTTTGACGTTTTTTTCAAGTCTCATCTTGTTTCTTTAAAGCTTTATAGAACAGGTAACCCCAAGTAAACTCACTGGAGAAATCTGTAGAGAAACTTGGCTAAACATGCTTTCAATCAGCCATTGAATCTATTATAATTATAGAGTGATTATATTATTTTCCCCAATACAGGAAGCAATTTTGGATCTATATGTTAAGAACATTTTTGTTGTCATGCAACAAAAAAATGTGTAAGAGAATTAGAAATAACTTTTTTTTGCAGAGCGTTGAGATTACTTTCAATGATATAAGTGATCACAATGAGTAAGTTAATTAACTATGCAAATGCGTTATCCATACATAGTATTAAAGTCTTATGCATGTGAGTTCAGGCCATCATCCAGCTAAGTTTCTTAGTCTATTCAAATATTTTCCTAGGTGATAACAAGTGTTTTCACCAGACTAAAGGACAACATGAATGAATACAATTCAGTTAGAGAAACAAGCCCCTCAATTTAAGTTTATTTTTATTATCTACATGGCTAACTTTATTAGTCTGTCAGATGCTAAAGAATAAAAGTCATGTTGGGGCGCCTGGGTGGCTCAGTGGGTTAAAGCCTCTGCCTTTGGCTCAGGTCATGATCTCAGGGTCCTGGGATGGAGCCCCACATCGGGCTCTCTGCTCAGCAGGGAGCCTGCTTCCCCCCCTCTCTCTGCCTGCCTCTCTGCCTACCTGTGATCTCTCTCTTTGTCAAATAAATAAATAAAATCTTAAAAAAAAAAAATAAAAGTCATGTTCTCTATCAACTAAAACCTTATATGTATTACAGTGCACAGAAGAGTCCTACTTAAACTGAGGGAATGTCACACATCAATGTTTGTATCCTAAAGGCCACATGCATAGTCTTCCAACAAGATAAGCACTAAGTACTGGCACAGTATTCCCCAAATGCTTTCTCAGGATGCATAAAGCCATTTTGTTTAAAGCAAAACAAGACTAAACACAGTAAATAAGTTTGGGAAAGCAAAATTTTAATGTTTCAACATTTCATCCTTGTGGGATTTCTCAGAGCCTCTAATTTCCCAACATGCCTGATCCTATTAGCACTGAACTACTGAAGGACCATCACTTAGAAATTGCAGTTTTCTACTTTGTTATCATTACTACTGTTAAAGCAGATATTACCATGTTTGTCAGTGAATAGTTCGATCTATACATATGGACCCTCATACTAACTCTTTGTTCATTTTTTTTCCTACCTACTTTAATTACAACATAGAAATTGGCAGAATTCTAAATCTTTCTGTAACTGATCTCATGCCATACTGAACATCCATCACAAACACTGTCCCAGTCTAATTCATTTTTTCATGTCATGATTAGAATTAACCTTCAAATAGCCATGATGTATTCTTGCTCTCCAGTTGATAATTATATAAACATTCAATGTACCGTTGAGAGCAGTACGCTAAGTCAGAATCACCTTCAGATGGCCAAAGAGAAAGCTGGAAGGGTCTGGACCCCTACTGGGATTATAGAGCTGCTATGCCTGCAGACTTCTTCCACATGGCATAGAAATAAGTAAGCTAGTATTTATTCAGTTTCAAGTTGCTATTAACTCACACTTGTTCACAGGGACACTTCTGCCAACATCTGAATAAACAGTCAACAGTCTAAGAACAAGAGAACACTCAATGCTAGCTGCCTCTTTGTTTATAACTCTCTAACTTTTGTGTTTTGAAATTTCCTACTTAAAATGTCTATGCTAATGACTTGATAACTGTGTATGACTTTTCGATGAAGTGTGAAGTGCTCGCAAAGCAAATTTACAAATGTCAAGTACAATTTGAGAATTATTGTCTTTTTTCTCTAAGATGCAATTTTGTACGGTGATGTTTTTATAAGCTAAAAGCATAACCAAACATATGGAGGAACTAATGACAGGCCTTCTGGAAAGGTTATGAGACAGAAAATGTTCAGTTGCAAAAACTCAATGACCTGTACCCAAGTCTCTTTCAATATGGCAGCCAGCGAGAGAGCAAGTAGACAGTGTAGGAGAAAGACTTCTTCATTTCCTCTTAGGAACTCTTTTCTGAATATAAGCTTCACTTTGAAACTCTCAATAAACCAAGAAGACAGGAGCAGGTGAAAAGGAAAAAATGGAGACCTAACCTTACTTTAAAAAATGCCTTCTGCGGGAGAAAAACCAATTATCATTATCAGCCAATGAGTGTTTTCCATTTTAAGACCAGCTCAACCTCAACAGATGCCAAATACATTTGCCACAAGAAAACTGAGAAGATATTCAAGATACCGCCATGAATATATTTTCAAGGACTCAAGTCAACTAATGAAATCTCACGAATTTGTTTTTCAAATATCTAGAAAGGCAGTCAAAATACTGTAGCTAAAACTTTAATTAACACTTATTATGATTAGTGATATCAGTTTTATGGCTCAATCTGTAATGTTGACTTCATGTACTGTAAATACTTTTCACATATGGGAGGGAGCATTTATTAAAAAAAGAGATTCACTTTTTAAATCTCTATTATAAGAAAATCAGAGCATATTTTAACAATTTTAAAATATTATCGAAGTACACCATTACTGATAGGAAAAAAATCTGGAAGAAATAATAACTAAACCATAATGAAACAATAGTCAAAACTCCTTCCTCAACAAAGGAATCTCCTCTACACTGATCCTAATGAATGGTTACCCAAACTAGGGCATAATGATGGAAATCTCACTATCACAAAGGTAAGCTTTTTGATTACTGGGAAGCACTATTTACAAAGTCTCTTGCTGTTCTGAGCTAAAGCCTGTACTCATTGTTTCCAATTCTGCAATGTGAAAATAACTGAACTTCCCCTCCCTCACTCATCTCACAGACTTTCCAAGAGTTGAAGAGGGCTTTGGTATCAATATCCAGGCCAACCCTTCTCGTCCCAATTCCTTATATCATCCATATATGTCAAGGTTTCTAGGTTCTACTTCCTGGCTATCCTCTGGGCAGATTCTTTTTTGTCAATGTCCCTCTTTAAAAAAAATAAAAATAAAAAAAGAGGTATCTGAGAACAACTGGATATGGAATAGGATGAAATTAAACTGCTATACAATCAAGTGTGGCTCTTTATCTCCTTGGATTAGCTGTGATTTATTGGATACCAAATCCTTGGTCAACAAGGTAACCCCAATTACGACACTACACTTTATACTTGGGAGAAAACAGAATCAGCTTTATAATAATGTTTTACTACTCCATTTGCAGAAATGCACTGCAATAATACTAAAGTTAGGACAGATAGTACATTGTCAATAGATTTACTGAAAAATCCGTTGAATATTGATGTTGTTTTTCTAAAGCAATACTTATAAGGGATGTCATTATTGATATGGTCTGATGTACATTAACAACTTCATCAAAGATACAAGCCTGTGACCCAAAATTTAAAAAAAATTGTTTTATAATCACTTTTTAATAATTGTATTACCTGGTACCATAATCTACAACCACCCAATCTTTTGCAGTTCCTGTGATAGCATCATGATGTTGAAACAGTCCCAAATTTCTTCTGGCTTCTGTCAGTGCCATGTAATGGGATGATGAAAGAAATTTACTTATCTTGTATTTCTGAGCTTGTTTCAGGGCGAAATAGTAAAGAATTTCAGCAGCCCTAATTGCATAAAACAGTCATTAATTTATTTCAAAACAAACATTTACTATTTAAAATATGTGGTACTGACACATTTTCAAAT
Organism: Potos flavus; assembly: GCA_028534135.1. NCBI lineage: Eukaryota > Metazoa > Chordata > Mammalia > Carnivora > Procyonidae > Potos > Potos flavus. Next base: position 72,812,689 of record CM052895.1, on the reverse strand, counting down.
GCAGTTTTTTAAAAATCCACAATTTCAGCACAATTACAAAAAAGATACTGATAATAAACATTCCTGTAACACCATCTAGTATCCATCTAATATATCTAAATTATCAATCATCAGAGAACATCATGTCTAAATTGATATAAAGGGCCCTTGTTCTAGATGGTCCTGGAAAGAAGCCAGTAGCCACTGGCAGCAAGATAGGTTTACTTAGGTTTAACGTAGTGAAAAAAAATAGCTCGATCCAGCAGTAAGAAGTGGATAATGGCTTCTGTCCTTTCTTCTCTCCAAGATCAGCACAGACATGTACCCGGAACTTCATCACCAGAAAGCCATTCTCTCACATATGTATATTAAAGGAGAGATGGTGCGGAAATGGTCACACGAGTGGGAGACTAACAGTGGAGGAGAGGCAGAAAGCCATGGCCTGACAGCTCAGCGACAATGGCTAGTCTCCACGCTAAATGAGAACATTCAACAACTAGAGGGAATGTAACAATATAAACTGAAAGGTGATAAGACATATGCTGTCGTTTCTTGTCTATTTTAAAGAATAAGATACTTTGGCTTAAGAGTAGTTTGTGAGCAAGAGTATGGGGACTTATCATTTTCATGCTTTATTTTTTTCATCAGAGGATATGGTTCAAGACAGGTTTCAAAAGAAGTTCTTTAAAAAGAGATATGGCTTGATGAAGTAAAAAGTATAAGAAGGTTCTTTATGTCAAACATATTAAGGAGAATGGAGAGAAAATCAAAGCTGCTTGACTTCAGCTGTATTTTTAGCTGTATCACAATATAAGGAAAAAGGAGAAATTTAAAGTACTTAGAAAAAAAAAGAAATTCCTTTAAATTTTGAAATAATTAAAGGATACTAAATAATCTCTGCCTTTAAATTCTAATCCTTCTAAAATTCATGGCAGGAGACACGCTAAATGTGAATTAAAGAAATTGTGTATATATGTTCGTCTATACCCATAGCACATATTCCTGGTTTTGCAAGGGTACATATACATACAGATATCCCAAAATATAAAAATGGGATTTAAAAAATATTTTCTTCTTTATACTCTTCTATCTTATCCAAGTTTTTACAAATGAGCATCGAGATGAAATATCTATTATTGGACAATAAATTTATTTTCAAATAAGCTGATTACATTTTGAAATTTATAATTATATGGTTTTCTGTTGTTTTATTTTAAAGCAGAATTTTCAAAATATATTATTACTTGCACTAAGTACTTCGCCTTAAATATGTTCACTAAAGTAAGATTGAATCAATATTTGTAACTGTCACTAGAAAATAGCTGACACTTTTAAAAAATTGCAGTGGTCCAAAAGAATCTCTACATTTCTTAGTACTTTCTCTGTTTTTATCATAGGTAGTTTAGAATAACATAATAGATAATTAATATTCTACTGGCCAAGAATTCATAAATCTAATATAGAAATATTATTTTATTATACAGTAACATGTATCCACCTGGCACATTTGTGAATATCCAAAAAACAGGCAAAGATCAGGCTTTTGAAATAAAAGTAACAGCACAGAAACAGTAAAAATTAAAACAACAACAACAACACAGTACTATACCAAAGTACAACTCTTAGGGAAATTCCTGATCTTTATAAAAAGGTTTTCCAAAATGTACTGTTTCTACCAGTACTTAGAAGAATGTAGGTATGACATGACTTTTTATTTTTAATACTGAGATTAATCGTGAAAATTAATCATGATGTATTCATGATCTGAACTAAGCTGAACATGAACTTATCATGAAAATGAATTAACCTCCCAGGCTACACACACATAGAAAGAGGCCCAGAAGAACCCGGGGTGGTTCATCTTTACCACAAAGCAACAAGACCCACTATGATAGCTACTAGCCACATGTGGTTATTTACACTTAAACCAATTAAAATTAAAGGAAATGAAGAGTTCAGTTCCTCAGCCACAGTGGTCACATATCAAGTGCTCGAGGTTCCACGTGGCAAGTGGCTACCATACTGAACAGTGCGGAAAACAGAAACAGAAGATTTCTACCACTGCAAAAAGTTCTGTGGGACAGTGACTCCAAGTTCTCCTGGACAACGCTCATTTAGAGTATTGTTGGTTTCTGCTGACTGTTTTGCCTTCTCCCTATCACTATGCTTTCTCAGCCAATCACTCTGCCGCTATCAGTTCTCATCTCTTTCAAGTTTTGCTCTTCCAAGCAGAGAAGCACACCTACAGAAATATGTTTCAAATAAATAGGACTGAGGTGGAGCCTCTGAAGTTCTCCCCAATATAAAATACATTAGTTTTAGATTATGTACTTTGAGGCCCACATTTTGACCATGGAGAGACCCTATTTGTTCCTTGTGACCTTTCCTCATTTCCAACAATTTAGTCTGCCCGATTACTGACCTGCAGACACACATGACAATGCCGCTGGATATTATCATGGTGTGCAAACAATACTGGTAATTAATTAGAAACATATAAAACATGCGATATGGGAGAAAGTCTAATCACATTAACTGCTTTTCCTTTCGGAGCAAAAACCCATGTAATAATCTGATTCTGCGCTGGAGACATATCTCTAATTGCATTAAAATTTCACAATTACATTAAACATCCTAAAACTGCATAAGTGTTGTATATTATGCAAAACTCTACCAAAAGGCTATGATCACATAAAAGAGGTGAATAAATGATGTAGCTATCTAAACGTAATTTCGTACCTTAAATGGGATTCCAATATCCTATCCATTCGTTTGTAAAAGGGTCTGGATGTAAAGTAGCCGCTCCAGTAATGATCATCTCGGTCAGCGTAAGTGAAAAAATCTCCACTTAGAACAGGAAACATGGATTGGCTACCTTTAATGGTTACATCTTCTTTATCCAGTGCATCAAAATAATCTGATAAAGTCCCAAACTGTATCTAATAAAAAAAAAAGTGACACTGAAATTATTCATTCTCTACCTAAAAATTACTTCTAGCACTGAAAGGCAAAGTTAATAGTAAATATTTAAGATGTGCTTCCAAGTTAAGTTGAAAATCTACCTCAGATTTTACAAAACTCAAAAGCAGGAGGAAAAACACACAGTAACTCTCGCTTGCATCAGGTCTCAAATTAAACTAAAATAAAACTTATACACCTAAGGGGTTAGAAGAACTACTTAGATACACAAATCTGTGGATCTGAAAACGCCTTACAAATGTCCAGAATTTCAAACTGTGCAAGGGTCAGGGAATAGAATAATTCAGAGATGAATAAAAGATGGGAAGCAGCAAAAATAAAACATCTACATAACAGTTTGGTTAACCGTTAAGTATTTTCAAATGTCATATGGACACATACTCCCCTGGCCTCCCCATGCCCCTAGTTCGAGGTCTCATGAGGGAGACTTTTAAGAACAGCAGGTCCTTAAAAAAAATGGACTTTCTCTACCAGCAGGTAACATTGAATAGAAGTAAAACACAAAGAGTGACAAGAACTGCAAGGTTGACTGCTCAAACAGAAAGGTCTTCTGACTAATGATTTCAATTACCAGAACATAAATCCATTTTTATGAGCCCAAGCTATTCCATAAATCAAAGGAAAAAAGAAGTATTATACCAGACCATGTAAACAGATATTAAAAGGCAGTGTTTTTAGAGATAAACAGAGAATTTAAAAGGGAATGTATTTCTTTGAATAAGGGTAAGATGCTATTTTTGTTGTTTCCTACCACACGCACACACACTAAAAGCTATTTTGAGTCAATGTGGCAGAAAAATAGTTAAGAGTAGTTAAAAACAGCGAATAGTGCTCTAGAAGAGTGGCTAAGAACAGCAAAGAACCTGGATCCAGCTAGCATGGGGTTGAATTCCATCTCTACCGCTTACCTCATGTGTGGTTTTGAGCATATTATATATTGTCTCTGTGTCTGTGTTATAGCTAACAGGGTTCTAAGTAAAATGCTTAGAAACACAACTGGGAAATAATGGTCTGAGTTTTAGTTATCATTTTTCCATTGCAAAGGCAAAATTTCAACTGGAAACACAATATTAGTAAGACAAATACATGTTATCATCATGCACCTATGACACAATACATTTTATAAGAGCAAAAGAGATGATTATTTCTAAATCCTTATGTTTACACCACAGAAAAGCAATTTTCAACAGTACTACCTAGTCTTATCTGGGCTTCACCAAGTACAATGTATCGTGGGCAAGTTAATCTATTTGTGCCTCAGTTTCCTCATCTATAACGGGGATAATTATAGTACCTATCGGAAAATGTTCAGAGAATTAAGTAAGTTAACTAAGGTGAAGCACTTTAAAAAGTTAATAGAGGGGTGCCTGGACGGCTCAGTCAGTTAAGCATCTGACTCTTGATTTCAGCTCAGGTCATGATATCTGGGTCATAAGATCGAGCCCTGCATCTGGCTCTGTGCTGGGCATGGAGCCTTCTTAAAGGTCTCTCCCTCTGCCCACCACCAACCCCTCCCCTGCGCCAAGCGTGCACTCTCTCTCTCACTCTTTCTCTCTAAAAAAAAAAAAAAATTAGGGGCGCCTGGATGGCTCAGTCATTAAGCGTCTAACTTTGGCTCAGGTCATGATCTCAGGGTCCTGGGATGGAGCCCCTCATTGCCCTCCCTGCTCCGCGGGAAGCCTGTTCTCCCTCCCCCACTCTCCCCAACTTGTGTTCTCTCTCTCACTGTCTCTGTCAAAAAAATAAATAAAATCTTAAAAATTAATTAATTAATACCAAATAGTAAGTAACTCAAAAATTAAATGCTATTTATTATTCACTTAACGCATTCTAAGAAGCAGAATATAAGTGTGTGTATATAACCATGAGGGTCACAAATACAAAGAAATATAGCATTAACTTCAGGCCCAAAGGGTACAGATAAGCTCAGGGAAGTATACGGATAAAAGTACCAAAATATTCAACAATCTAAATTTCTGAGCCTCACTTTCTCATCTATATAAATAGGGATTTCTATGAGATAACAAAAATCCCCTTCAGTTTCAGATTTTAGGGAACTATGGCATGCCACAGAGTCAATATTAACAACAAAATATATCCTTTTAAAATATTTTAATTAATTTTTGATATTAGCCAAGATGAAAATATTTCCTTCTTGGCAATTTCCTGGGCAAAGTTTATGTAAGTGGCCCGGTGGGCTTTCTCACAAACTTAACTCACTCTCAAAGAACTGATCTATAATCCTGTATCTATGCTAGAGTAGTTTCAAAAAAAGTTATTTAAGAGTAAATTTTTCTACAGTCTCTGGGTAGCTCAAATAAAGTACATATTCCAAATAACCAAAAAAAGTAAATGTTTTTTACATCAAAAGGCAACAAATTATATCTTTAACATAACCTTATTTTTTTTTTTTTAAGATTTTTATTTATTTAGACAGAGAGAGAGAGAGATCACAAGTAGGCAGAGAGGCAGGCAGAGAGAGAGGGGGAAGCAGGCTCCCTGCCTAGCAGAGAGCCTGATGCGGGGCTCGATCCCAGGACTCTGGGATCATGACCTGAGCTGAAGGAAGAGGCTTTAACCCACTGAGCCACCCAGGCGCCCCAACATAACCTTATTCTTAAACATAATCAAACTCCTCTATCAGAACAACATATGAGGAAAAAAAATACATAAATTGTTAAATAAATGATGACCAATGGCAAACTAATGGTCTTGACTAGTACTATGTCAATTTTTTAGCCATCTAAATTCAAAGGCTTACTTTTGTTTTTCCTTTCATTAAAAGAAAATAATGATAAATTGAAGCTTCTGGCTTGGACAAAATAACTTCAAACATCCTATAGAGAACATATATAACTAGATAAACCATAGAGAGGGAAAAAAAGCTTTTGTTTGAAGGTATCTAAGGGCAATCAAAGCAGCGAACACCTGAGTGACAAAAATTCCGGAAAGAAAGGAAATGCATGAAGGTTGCTGGGTACAAGGTTAGAACACAAAAGTCAACTGTATTTTTATATGTGGAATATACCACGTTCATGGATGGCCTAATATTCGTAAAGAAGTTAATTGTTCTCAAATTGATCTATAGGTTCAAAACAATCCCAATTAAAATTCCAACTTTTATTTTTGGTAGAAATTTAAAAGTTGATCCTAAACCTATATAGAACCATAAAGAAAACCAATCCAATTTTGAGAAGGAAAACAAAATTAGAAGACTTATGCTATCAGACATTAATATCCATCCTAAAACTATAGTAATTAAGACAGTAGGAGATTAAATAGACATATTGAACAGAGTCTACACAAGATCCACAGAAATAGTTTCACTCATAATTAGTGACAAAGATGCTGCTGCAGTAAAGTGGGCAAACTGGTCTTTTCAGTAAATGGTGGTAGATACCCATATGGGCAAAATGCATCTTGATCCCTATCTTCATACAATTCACAAAAAAATCAATTCCAAACAGATTACAGACCTAATTATTGAAGGTAAAATAATAAAGCTTCTGGAGGACAGCTTCATAGAGAAGCGTATTTTCATGACTATGGAGTATAAACAAAAATTTCTTAAGTAGAACATGACAAGCACTAACCATAAAGGAAAATACTGTTAAATTAGATTTAATTAAAACAAAGAATTTGTTTATCAAAAGATAGCATTAAGAAAGAAATTAAAAAACAGGCTTACAGAGTGGGAGACAGTATTTGCATAACTTTTATCTGAAAAAAGACTCAAACCAAAATATATGAAAGAGCTATAAATGGTACAAAAAGACAACCCAATTTAAGGAAAAGTCATCAAAAAATTTAAAGTCACTTCACAAAAGAGGATACCTAAATGGCAATAGACGTATGAAAAGATGTTCAACTCATTAACTATCAGGGAAATATAAAATAAAATCATCGATCATAAAAAAATAAAAATGAAAAAAAATCCTAACAATAAAAATCTGAGTAAGGAAGTACAGCAACTGAAATTGTCAAACAATGCAAGGACTAGTGCATCTATTTTGGGATACCATTTGGAAATATCTACTGAAGTTGAACATGTGCATTCCCAATGACCAAAAATTCCCATCCCATTTTATACCCACAAAAATTCACATACATGTATATAAATACATGCACAAATATTCAAAATGGCCTTATTTATATTAGACAAAACCTGGAAACAACCCAAATGTCCATCAATAATAGAATGGACAAATTGTGACATATCAAATGGATACTAAAGATAATATACAGTATTAAAAATGTATATACTATGGGGCGCCTGGGTGGCTCAGTTGGTTAAGCATCTGACTCTTGATTTTGGTTCAGGTCATGATCACGGGGTCCTGAGACTGAGCTTCACGTTGGGCTCCGTACTCAGCGTAGAGTCTGCTTGAGAATCTCTTTCCTCACAGTATGGAGGTTCCTCAAAAAGTTGAAAATAGAGCTACCCTACGACCCAGCAATCGCACTACTGGGTATTTACCCTAAAGATACAAATGTAGTGGTCCGAAGGGCCACGTGCACCCGAATGTTTATAGCAGCAATGTCTACAATAGCCAAACTATGGAAAGAACCTAGATGTCCATCAACAGATGAATGGATAAAGGAGATATGGTATATATATACAATGGAATACTATGCAGCCATCAAGAGAAACGAAATCTTGCCATTTGCAACGACATGGATGGACCCGGAGGGTATTATGCTAAGCGGAATAAGTCAGTCAGAGAAAGACAATTATCATATGATCTCTCTGATATGAAGAATTTGAGAGGCAGGGCGTGGGGGGGGGGAAATGAAACAAGATGGGATCAGGAGGGAGACAAACCATAAGAGACTCTTAATCTCATGAAACAAACTGAGGGTTGCTGGGGGAAGGGGGTAGGGATAGGGTGGCTGGGTTATCGACATTGGGGAGGGTATGTGTTATGGTGAGTGCTGTGAAATGTGTAAGCCTAATGATTCACAGACCTGTATCCCTGGGGCAAATAATACATTATATGTTAATTAAAAAAAAAAAAAAAGAGAATCTCTTTCCTCTCCCTCTGTCCCTCCCCCTGCTTGCACTCCCTCCTCCACTAAATAAAATCTTTAAAAAAATGAATATACTGCTGTATGCAACACAGATGAATCTCACAAACATAACATGGAGCAAGGAAAGGTGGATACTTAAGATTCCCTTCTTACATCATTTCAAAAGAAATAACACTACTCATGATGATAAAAGGGAAAATAAGGTTACTTCTGGAAGATTTGGCAATGATATGAAGGACATCTAAGGGACTCTTTTGGGATGCCATAAATGTTGTGTCTTAAACTGGAGGCGGTTAAATGGGGGTTTTTAAACTTGAAAAATTCTCTGTATGCTTCTGGTTTGTGCATGTCTCCTATGTATGTGATACTTATAATTCATATAGTCAGAAATTAACTTTATTTTTTTATTATATTTTATTATGTTATGTTAGTCACCATACAGTACGTCATTAGTTTTTGATGTAGTGTTCCATGATTCATTGTTTACGTATAATACTCAGTGCTCCATGCAATACATGCCCTCCTTAATACCCATTGCTGGGCCAACCCATCCCCCCACCGACCTCCTATTTAAAACCCTCAGTAAAAATTGCCCTACTGGGCAAAGAAGGAAATAGGTAAAATACAAAAATCAGGACTTTAATTTTTTAACTCAGTGGTAGATTCTTTTGTGGACCTCAAAACCATTCACTAGGAAGATGTATTTAGGGGTAAAATACCCATCTACATATGCCATCCCCTAAGCAAATGTTCGTGTATCAGCTTCATCTTTGAGGAGATTAAAGAGATTACGTAAACATAGACCTAATGCACTGAGTTCCTAATTTGGTAGGAATTCAGTTTTAAGTATCTTGAATACACTTGGCATTTTATTTAAGTTTATTTAACTATTTGGTATTATTTACATTTACTTAATAAACTTGAATTCTCCCGACATAAAATGTGGCCTATCATCAGCTCTCTAACTTCCTAAACAGTAATATCTCTTCCTTCTATAGTATTTCCATAGATATTCTACTTTCTCATAGGTTAGTATATGAATATAATAAACACGTTGGGTAATTTTCTCATATAGGGTCTAATATAGGACTTGTTTGAATCTTGACTCATGAAACATACGCTAAGAAAAAAATGCCTGTATGGGATCAGGAAAATCTGAATCTATCTGGATACATGATAATACTGAATTATTGTTAATTTTTTAGATGTAATAATGACATTATGATTGTATTTTTAATCAGAATCCTCATCATTTAGATACATAGTGAAATGGTTACAGATGAAACTAAATGACTACTATTTCCTCCAAAATAATCCCCGGGGGAGGGTGAGAGAGGACAGTGAGGCACAGCTGAAGCGAGAGTGACCTTGACTTGATCAATGTGGTAGCTGAGCTATGGATGTGGGGAGGTGGGAGTCAGGGGAAGGGTATTTAAGTTGTTCTCAAAACTTTAGGGTACATTCGAAATTTTTCAAAAAGGGGAGGGAAAAAAAAAAGAGGAAGAACTACAGGCAAATGATTAATTTTGGAAGTCTTCTCAACTAAGAAAAATGCTAGTGTATTCTCTGGACACAAGACATTCATTTGCAAAATTCATGACTTGTTCATCTGCATCTGCCCGTCACACTACTAAATCACAAGGATGCAACCGTCAGAGAGGAACAAACTTTCAACGCTGGTAGAAAAACAGGACATCACCGAAAAATAAAGACCACAACTTAGTAGGTGCATGTTTACAACTACATAAAAGTAACATCTCTTTAATGCTGTAGGAAGGGGAGCAAAGGGACAACTGCAGAAATGCAACTATAGGACTAGATAATTGTCCCCTTTAAGAACGACCCTCTTACATAAGGACTACATATACTAGGAAATACTGGGATGTGGGACAAAGAAACTAAGGCTATTATGTTTTATCCTCGTTTAATAATGAAGGCTCAACTTCAAATACAGTATCATAATTAAATATTTTCAAATTACCTTAACATTGTACTCAGGATGAGAATTCATATAATCAAAAAGCAGCTGATAATTCTTATACTGATGATCCCATTCTGTGCGTTCACAGTAGCGAAAATCATCTCCTAGTGGGGCCAGGACCACTGTAGTACGGAAGAGCTTTGACTTTTTTCGGTACTGATCTAGAAGCATCTCAGCCCTACAAAAGAAAAAGGGAAAATAAGAATAGTATTAAGAAAAGGACAACAGGGAAACTCATTAAAAAGTATATTAGGTTAAAAGAAATTGTTGTATATTTTACCTGTATTCTAGGTTAGTATGATTTATAAGGCGGATTTTTTAAAACTACTATACTAATTTTCATTATCCATTTAAAATAACCCTAAATTCTGGGGTGCCTGGGTGGCGCAGTTGGTTGAGCATTCAGACTCTTGGTTTTGGCTCGGGTCATGGTCTCAGGGTCATGAAATCAAGCCCTGCGTCGGGTCCTGCACTCAGCGCAGAGTCTGCTTGGGATTCTCTCTCCCTCTGCCCCTGCCCTCTGCTTTCTCTTTCTTTCTAAAACGGATAAATCTTTTTAAAAATACATTCATAAATTCCTACCAGAGAGAAAAACCCATAGTTTCCAATGGATTATGCTTAGAGAAATAAAGTCACATACCAACTTTGACATATAATTACTGGGAACATCAATAGTCTCCTGAATCCCAGCCATAGACACTGGATCTCAGATTGACTGTGTTTTAAAATAATTTAGTCCAAGAACACAATAAGGAGTTCTCATCTATATAAACTTTGAAGTTGCCTTTGACTTAAGATCCCTTTCTCTAATTTGATCTAAACTTGCCTAATTAAACATAAAAAAGTAATAGTTTGAATGAAACCAATTACAGAACCCGATTTCCTCTTCAAAAGGAAGAAAAGCAACTCACTTAACACCTGCCATCAATAAACTGGGTATCTGTCACAGTGTCCTTCCCAGTGCTGATCAACAGATAAAGCTTTGGAGTTGAATTAGCTTTTTTGATTTCTACCTCCCACAGATCTAACCCACGAGTCCAAAGGTCAGCTAAATACTAAATGCACTGATGTGCTTTTATATCTTATATTCTGGTATTCTGCAGAAAACCTTTGGGGTTGAACTGCTGAATGCTGAATTGGGGCACCATTTGAGCAAGTCGAGGAATACAAACTATTTAGGAGGAATGGCTTACAAAAATGAAATTAAATAAGCAGATGAACTCAGAGTAGTTCTTCAGGTAATGCCAAGCTTAAGAAATTAGTGATAAATGACTAATGTGCTTTTTACCCAGTATTCCAATTTTCTTGTCAAGGGTTATCGAGAAGTTCCAATTCACAATATAAAAACTTATGAAAGAAACTCAAAGAACATCAATAATGGAAAGAAGTATTTTATAGAATAAAAAACATTTAACTAAATTTAGAATCTCACATGATCTTTTTATACTGATGGTTTCTGAGATTGCCTTCAAATATTAAATTATTAGCAAAATTCAATAACTTGGTGAGTAAAATATAATCATAATGTTCTTACATAACATAGTTTTCTGAGATTAGCATTCAGTAGAGTACTTAATCTTAACTAATAATTTACTAATACTCCACACTTACCAAAAATAACCTTAGATTATTACTTATAATTAAAAAACACATGTCTAATAAGATTAATCAAATAGAAAGAAAATAAGAGAAAAATAAATAAGAGAGAAAACCAAACATATAAATCACAGATACAAGGTATACTGTGACTGAGGATCCAATCAGATCCCCCTAGGCAACCATCATAGAAAAGGATAAGTGATCATTTAAATGAATGCCAAGGTTTACTACTACATATATCATATCTTGTGTATATATGCATAAGACACATAAGAGGAAAGAAATCACAAACATTAAATGTGACTTTTCCATTCAGCATCTATCCTAACTCCCAAGCTCCTGCTCAGAAGGTGTTAACACTGGCAAAGCCAAGAGACCAATCTATACTACCTGGTAGAGAGTGGATATTCAGAAAACATATGGTACACTAATGCCAAATGAATTGATCAACATCACATTTGAAGATGTGTAGCAGCAATCTGCTCTTCACTTCACCAGATTAGAAATGTCAACTTAACTAGAACCAAGAAAAAAGAAAAAATTCCCTAGAACATCCTGTATCATGTGACATGTAAATTACCATCATATGTAAAATATATTATATGAGAACAAAAACTCAACTTGATAAAGAATGGTATTTCTCTACTTGCGAAGTAAAGGAACCTGCTGAACTGAACAGTACCAATTTTATCACCTGTAAATTATAGTTAAATTTCATTTTCTTTAGGGTATTAAAAATCAAGTGCCACTAAGCTGGAATGCCTGCATTTGATCTCCATTCATTACAAAGTAAAAAGGAAGGTGATATCTGGAATGTGAAGTAACCAGTAGAGTTAAGATTTCAAGACTTATAAGAAGTTTTTAAAAAATCTACATAAGTATTAAATAGACTCTTTCATCTCTATGCCCCCAGGTGCCTGGAAACCACTTGCAGATTCACTGGAACTGACTGAGCACAAGGTATGTTCCTGGGGGGGAATCTTTGAAGTGTCAGATGGGACACAGCAAAAGGATTACACAAAATAGCTTTTTTCCCCAATAATGCACTTTAAACAGGTACTCTCAGCAGCACCCAAGACAGAAAAGGAGGAGCCTCACAAGGTCTTTGGTGCACTGGGAGTTCCAACTGAAGCATCTGGTTACCTTCAAAGAAATTCCCTATCTCTGACCCCCTGAGCTACAGAACAGCTTATGCTGTCTCTAACTCTATATCTTTTGCCACACAATATACTAGATTATTCTCCTCTGCCTAACTAACCTAACCCCAGAAAGCATGCTATTCACTCTTCCTCACTGATCTTCATTGCAGTAGGAACCAATAAAATGAAACCAGGTTGATCCCTATCTTGGATAGTTTTTCAAAATAACTATGAAAGTCAGATTTTGCTACAAGGGATCTATGGCTTCAAGAAGGCTGCCGTGTTAAAATAGTTTTGTGTGTGCCACAGTGAGAGGCTCACAATGGAATATTTTATGGCCACAAGGACTGACTCAAGGCAGAGACTCCATCTCACCTTCTCCTTCCACACACAGTTTTTAAAAGGCAATTTTTAAAATAAATAGACTTGATAGTGTACAGTGCAAAGATCTGACTCTATTTAAAAGGCTTTATCATCATGCTTCGCAACCACCTGGGGGGTGGTTATGTAGGCAACCTATTCTCATTTTGTTAGCCTGGAGATTTTTCGAAAGCTCCCTGGGTGATTTGGGCAGCCACGCTCGATAACTACTGACCTGCCTCACCCTTGCCCATTTTAACCCTCCTGTGGAAGGTAGGATGCCTGGCTTCTTCTTAGCAACTCACAGAAGCCATCAAACTTACAAATGGCAAAAAAAAAAAAAAAAAAAAAAGCACATAATTATTGTTATACAATTAATGTACACAATATGGTGAGTTTAAAAATATGCCTACATTTGCGTTACCATCATGTTATCGAAAAATTTTTAGAGATAACATGTACAAGAACCTAGGCAGAGTAGGTTTTCAGAAACCAGAAATTCTAGGGTCTTAAAAATAGAGTTAATGAAACTTGTGGTTTGCAGAATTTATGGCTGTCATCCTAGTTTAATTGTTTATAGTTCCCCCTCTCACTCTCAAAAATCTCCTCATGTGGATAATAAATAACATGATCGATCTAAAAAAATAAAAGCCTGTATCATTTTTCTGCCAGAAGTGAGTGGTTTTTATTGCAACACAATGTTTTATTTAAAGGCATTATACACCAGTAATTTTTAAGTGAAGAAATTAAACTTTAAAAGCACGCAAATGAGAAGTATAGGTAACTTGGTATAATGAGACGTGTCCATCATGAGCGTAATTTTCTTCTTAAAAAAATGATTTATTCCTTTTTTATTTAAGAAAATATCTTTAAGTATAAATATTCCTAATTAAAAATGGTCTGTGAGTCAAAAATATCAGAAAGATCGAAAGAGTGTATTCATCCGAGCTGGGCAGCATCCACTATTATTGAAATTGTATTAAAAGAACAGATAATTATACTCTTTATGTGTACCATTTCAATAAACGTGTTTTTGCAGTTGGGTTGCTTTTCTTACTAATGTATACAATAGAGACCACAAGTTTTATTATCAACGAAAGTATGTGAGATCAATGAAACGCAGCAGAAGGCTTTTATAATGAGGGCAAAGGAGAGGGTAATAACAGAGTGTTATAGGTTCTCCATTGTATATTGATCAACTGTTGTTCATTTTCCATTAAGTTATAACACATAAAAGGCACAGTCAAAGCTGTGGCATTTTTAAGTTGCTTTAGATCTGGTTGAATAACTACCTTGAGCGTGGATAATGTTGGCTCCTGAACCCTTTAGCAAAGAGCAGCAGAGCTGCTGCTTTGTTCGAGAGTCTGTCTTAACGAAATGCATATTCTCATACCTCTTTTGGACATTTCCAAGATGTATTGTTTCTGGGGGGACTCCCCAGGGACAACCGAATCTGCCTCCGGGAAGCCGTTTAAAATCAAACTGGCAGCATATTTTAGGATCAGGTCCGCACGTATGAGGGATGTCATAGCTGTAGAAGGGCATCATGTGGCAAAAAATATCTGTGCCAGATCCCAGATCTAAAATAAAGAGCCAACAGACAAAACCCGGATTTACAAATTGTGTTTTCCCAAAACTGATCAAAATGCCAGTACTTTCTACATATATAATGCAAGCTCCACCCTAAATCCACAACCTACTTAACTACTACTCATACATAAACCCCAGCAGCATTTAATGACCACCAGCCTGAAGGAAGAGACTCATATCTCAGTCTCTCTCTACCTCCTCTATCTCAACTGAGCAGAGACCTGACACGGACCAGCGTCTGCTGGCCTGGAAAGATACAAACCAAACAGAAGTAAAACTTATCACTGGCTCATCCAAAATTATGGGCTGTGTCCATCCCTGGCTGCCAGCTCCTTGCACATCTGTCCCCACATCAGTAACGGGATATATTGAGAAAGACCATGACACTGGCCACAGAGGAAGGGAGAGAAGAGGAGAGGAAGAGAATAAAGGGAAGAAAGGAAGAAGGTAGGGAGGCTTATGAGAATTGCGGGCAAATTCCCATCTATTTCTTGCTGTGAGGAGAAGAAAGGGCTACTGGAAGAGTTCACACAGTCTCCCCGATGTTCACCAATGAAGAGCCACTGGGACTTTTTACCAAGAAAGCAACACAGGACAAGTGAAAGTACTTCTTAAAACCAAAAACCAAACAAAACCAAAAAACAAACAAACAAAAAAAACAAGAATAAAAATAAAGCAAACAAAAAATATACAGAAAGTAAGCATTGGTTCCTGATGCAGAAATGTCTTTAATTAAATCCTCAATGCCAGCAAGTATCATTATCACTGCCCTTGAGAGGTCAGAAACCTACCACCTGTGATGGAGGACTTAAACAAGGGTTAAAAATGGTTACCTTTGTAGGCTCCTCATCTGTAAAGTGTGGATTTTTTTTTTAAGTGTGGATTTTTACTTTTCGGCAATGGGTTATGTACTGCTTTTATGACAAAGACAGACACAACAATAACAACAACAAAAAGCAACATGCACGTTTTAAAAAATGAAAATAACTGCTTCATTAAGAACCAGAACACACAAAGAAGCTCAAATGAGTTCCAAAACATAATTCTGAAGCAACATGTTCAAGTCTATCTGGTAAGTGCTAAAATATTCCAGTTCTATCTCATACTCCATTTAGTTAAAGTAATTACCAGCTCTTTTCCAAATTTTAAAGCTATTATAATTTGTCTATTTCTGTGCTGTCAGTTGCTTCACTGAATCACACGTGAGTGTGACATCATGGATGCTGGTCACTAATGCTTGGCTATCTGCACAGAGGCCCTTGGGGGCAACTTTTCTTCCCTTCTATAGATCAAAGACACACTCAACAGCCCCCCTCCTTCGCCTCACCTGTACTATTTAGCAGCTCATTTACACATTTCAGTTTATCTGCTGCCGTTGGTCTTGTCTTGTATCAAATGAAGACTAATTTCCTGATAGGCAAAAAAGTTTTCTCTATTTCTTCCAAGCATGGTATTAAGTACATAAAAGTACTTAGTAATTTCTTGCTGGTTGATATTTATGGGCAATTTGAATGTAGGCAATAGTGTAAGTAGGGCCTCTTCAAGTTAACAATCCTTTTTTTTTTTTAATTAATATGCTCCTTTGCATTTGATCAAACTATACAGGATATAACCCTCTACACGTTCTTGTTTTCCCTACAGGTTTTAACTTCCAGAATAAAAAATTATATAGTTAATTTCTTTCCTTATTGAAAAAACAGCAGTACGTATAAGGAAGTTACTGTCTAGATTTACAAATGATTTTTTGAAAACACTTATGGGGGAGACTAACTTACACAGGAAAGCAAGTATGATGCAATGCAGTAATTTCTGAACATTGTTTTAGCAATGAAATCCTTTTTGCAGATGAAATCTTACTGAGAACTCAGTACCGAGACAGCAAGAAATGCCAGGGGCTTAAAAGCCTGGGCTTCTGAACTACACAAAGCTGGATTTGTACCTACTACCTGTATGACTTTTGGCAAATGGCTTCACAGCTCTAAGCATCTATTTCTTCACCATTTAAAAGGGATAATAAGAGAACCAAAGTTAAAGGATGAAGATCTAGTGAGAGAGCAGGTATAAAGCATACAATACAATGCATGGCCCATAATAAGAACTCAATAAAGAAAGAGAAATAATAAGGTATTCTGAATTAAATGGGGGTTAGGAAAGGCAAAAACCTCTCAAGAAGCCTAAATCTTGTCTCCTCTCCATCCCTCAGCAGAGAGCTGTAGAATGACCTTGGGAATACCTGTGCACCCACAGAATACAGTGTGAAAACAAGCAGTACAGGTAATTGGAGGGCTGTTCCAGGAGGACAGGCTTAAGTTTTAAAAGGCATTCTTACTAGATGCAGAGACAGGAAAGACAGAAGGAGAAAACACAGGCTGAAAGTGAAATAAATGACTGGACATTAAGTTCTAACACATGTTCAACTTTGTGATAAAACACGTCCTTTTCAACACAGAAGCAAGTAAAAGCATTATTTGCAAAAGACTAATTCCTTACATTTATTTACTTCCTAAGGCATAAAAAAGAATCCACAATGTTCTATAGATAAACATCCTCACCACTTATTAAGAGAATCTTAACACAAATACACTGGGAAAAAAATTGTAAGAATGTATATCTTGAAGCAACCTAATTTGCAAGACTGACACTCTGAATAAAACCCGTAACAGCAGGAGTTCATAACCCTTATGAAAGAACATCTAGGTCAACTGAGATCTTCCACTTTCATCACACCCTACATACCCCAATTCTGTCTCCAAAAAAATTCCAGCGTTTTATGCAATGCGAAATGTTTTTTAACTGCATAATGAACTCTCTGAATAAGCATGTGAGAAAATCCAGCACGTTTGAGGAGATAAGCCATTGTTGGTGAATGTCCAAAAGGATCAATAGCCCAACCGGACCGAGGTTTCACTCCTGTTGATAAAGAAAATAAGTGTTATTTTTTTAATTGATAATGAAATGAAAAGAAGTGACAATCCATTCAGAGCCATCCGAGTCCTACGGTATTCTGGGTTTGAGGCCAAAGCATCTGCCCAGCATTACCCTTTAGCATACACTCCCAGCAGGCTCCCAAATGGGAGGATGCTGCCGCCACATGCCTTCCCAAGCAGAGAAATGGCGCTAGGGGTTAATCAACTGAAGATGAAAGAGGTGCTCTGCCATCTTGTAGGTATTAGAAAGCTATTGCCATTTAATGAAGCTAGAGAAACAAACAGGACCTAGCCCCCAGCCTTCTAAGATCTCACAGTCTTGTTTTCCTTTGAGTTGGATAACCCAGCAACTGCTGCTATGTGATAAAGAAAAGTAAGCTAACTTATTTCAACCTGTACGCCTCAATCCCAACGTTAAGGAATTTTCAGGCTGTCTTTCCATACCTCACAACAGCTCCGAATCATCTTTTCATACAGTAGCAGAACTGGCCAAAATAACTGTACCATATTTCATTAAATCTTGATGAAATATAATTGTAACACAATATAATGCTGGTTACTTTCTCTCTACCCAGAAAGGATTAATGGAATTTTTCACAACTGACTCACAGCTATTATGAGAGCCATCGACTAAAGATATAGCTCAATTTCACATAGGGTACAGTGTAAAAAATAAACATAACAAATGTAAAGATTGGGGTTAATGAAAGAAGACTAGTTATCCGGTCTAAAATAAAATCTGATCTTTTATTTATTCATGATACTCAAAAGCAAACTTGTACACACAACCTATACAAATCTACATAAGTAGTATTACTGTGCGCATTTTTTTCAGTCAAACATCTGGTTAGCACTTCCATATACTTAGACTATGGGAGGTTCTAGGATTATAAAAGTGAGTTTATCTTGATCCTGACTGCACAGAATGTCATGCAAATAGGTATAACACAAAGTAACAGAAAAGAGAGGGGAGGAAAGAACTCTGTGGAACAATCCTGAAGACGAACACAGAGCTGGATACTGAGGAGAAAAAGTTGGAACTCTCAGAAGACCAAGAATATGTGTCAAAACTCAAATACTTTTCATGTATTCCAAGATTGAACAAATTAAGACCAGGGAACCAGGTTTCACACTGATAAGGAAATACCAAATATGTAAATGCAGGAGAGCAGAATGTACTTAGGACACTGAATTGAAATAGGAGGCATCAGCACTAACTTAAGGTTTTGTAAAAAACACATACCCACACCCATTTCCTAGCTCTGTCCCAGGAAGGCCAAGATGCAGAAACACCTCAGGACCAATGAGCACACCTTAGCTTCTAGACATGACTTCTAAACACTATGCTCTATTAAAAATAACCTTAAAGAAATGCTCATCCCAGGACAGTGGCTGGGAAAATACAAATAAGCCTGGAACATAAACTTAGAGCATAAAGTAAAGAAATGGTCAAAGAATCATGGGAACATATTAAAATAACTCAAGACTCAGCCTGTAGGGGCTTCCACTATCCAAATGTGTGACAATTGGGGTATCAAAATAAACAATGATAGTATTGGATTACAGCCCACTGAATAAAATAAGCTATGAGATCCATGAGCCCCAAATAAAAAGAAAATTACAAAAAAGAAATAGGAAATCAAGGAAATAAAAAGGGAAGATATTCCTTTCAACAGAATGCCAACTAATAATTATAGAAGGAATGACAGAGTTTAGGATCCATCAATGGATCCTAAAACTACAACATGCAAGTCTGATGAGGAACAGGATATTTACCTCATCTCAACGTGTCTCCCACAAATAAGTTGTGAATTAAAGAAGAAAACGTGATAGTACAGCACAGAAACTTAAGAGACACAAATTAAGCAACTGACCAAGGCTAGCAGCACCAGGATTAGACCAGGGTGCACTGAGCCCAGCAGGACGTCACTGCAGTGATCTTCCAGCAAAAGAAGTACACTGGTTTAGGTTAGGTTACGAAGGAAGGAAGGAAGAGAGGAAGGGAGGAAGGGAAAATAGCCTGAAGCTAATCTCAAGGAAATGGACACACTCAAATAAAAAGACTTTCTACAACAAAAGCTTTGCATTCCTGAAAAATACCAAGGTCAAGAAATTAAAAAAAAAAAAAAAAGGCTGAGGAGCTAGCTGTTCCAGATTAAAGGAGACTGAAGAGATATGATAACTAAATGCAACACATGACCATGGTTGGATCCTGGACTTCGAGGAAAAAAAAAAAGCACCTTTTATAAAAAAGTGTTATTGAGACAATTTTAATATAGCCTATGAATTATATTATAGTATTATATCACCACTAACATTCTGGATTTGATAACTTTGTTCTGGTTATATAAGAAAATGTCCTTATTTCTTAGAAAATACACAATGAAGGACAGGGAGATAAAGGAAGAAGATGCCTCTAACTTACTGTCGAATGGTTCAGAAAAAAACAGGCATATGAATCTAAATAGAGGACATGGGAAAGAGCCCTTCCCAGCTGTCATGCAACTTTTTCTATGTTGAAATTACATCAAAATTAAGTAATAGGGATGCCTGGGTGGCTCAGTCGGTTAAGTGTCTGCCTTCAGGTCACGATCCTGGGGTTCTGGGATCGAGCCCCACATCGGGCTCCCTGCTCAGTAGGGAGCCTGCTTCTCCCTCTCCCTCTTCCTTCCACTCCCCCCACTTGTGCGCTGTCTCTCTCTGACAAATAAATAAAATCTTTAAAGAAAATTAAGTTATAAGATAATAAAGGATTGCAAAGTCCCAAATAAAAAGGGCAGAATTAGCTTAGAAGTGAGAGTAAAAATCACCATCAAATTCTACAGTGATGTCAGATTTTAGCATAGTCAGGGATGTTTTCCATATCAAACTCACTTGACCCATGGGAGCAGTAACCTAGCTGCAGTGGACTTAAGAGTCCCTGGGAGGTGACGATACAGAAAAGAAAGAATGTAAATCGTATTTTTTAAAACTCTGACATGAAAGGAGGTGAGAACTAGGCAGAGACCTAGAAAGGAGCCCAGTATCCCGCTAGGGTTTTCCTTGGTATGGCAAGTATTATTTCAAAAGAGGGAATGGGGCAAATTTAGGGAAAAGCACAGCATAAAAAAAAAAGCCAAAGTTTTGTAACAGGCATGTTTGTCAATAATATCAGGAAAGGTCATGAAAAAAATTTTGTGCCATCAAGCAAGATTAAGACTATCAAAATATGTAAAAGTAAAAATTGTTAGGAAAAATGACAAGAAATAGTCATTAAAAAGAAATACACCACTCGATTTTTGACAAACCAAAAGACTTAAAAATTAGAACATGAGTCATATGAATAATATAATTAGTAAAACTGGATTATTCCAAGTACATTTAATATGAAATCATAAGAGAAGTCAGGCAACAGTTAGAAAAAATGGATATTTGGGGCCAAAGACAACCTTAATAATTCAAACTTTAAAAAATTTATAATGATATTTGCATAATAGAGTTCACGAAAGCAGAAATTAACAAAAAACAAAACAATTTAAAAGGCATTCCATGACCAAATATAAAAATAAAGCATCTAAAATAACATGTTGTTCTAAACTGCTTAGAAAATAAAACAGAACAAGAATTTACAAAAAGCAGCCAAAGGTACAAAAAGATATTTCATAGTCTCAAATGTGCTCATCATCTAAATGTAAGAGCTAAAACCATAAAATTTCTAGGTAAAAACCACAGAGTAAATCCCGGTGATCTTAAGTGAGATAACAGTTTCTTAGCTGTGACATCAGAAACACAAGTGACAAAAGAAAAACTAAACAGGACTTCATCAAAATCAAATCATCAGAGGACACCTTCATGAAGCTGAAAAACAAACCAAAGAATAGAAAAAATTATTTGCAAATCCTCGTCTGACAAGAAACCTGTATCAAGAATATATAAAGAACTCTTACAAGTCAGCAATAAAAGGACAAAGAATCCCATTATAAAAACAGGCAAATAACTTGCACAGACATTTCTCCAAAGAAGATATGCAAGAAGAAAGAAAAGGTCTAAGAATAATATGAAGAACTCCCTTAAACTCCTCCACCAGATTTACCAATTATTAATATATTTGCTTTATTTTTTTTCTTTTGCCGTATCACTGGTGTGTGACTGTTCTTATTATCAGAATAAGTTGCAGGTATCACATCTGTACAGAAAAGAGAGAACACAGGAGGTCTGAAAATGTTATCTGTAGAAGAGTCTCACTTGGAAGATTTGCCCTTGGCTGGTGTCTGGGGACTTGGATTTCCTAAATGCTACAAAACTATACTCAGATATGAAATATTTGAAAAGAATTACATACCACGTTGCAGGAGGCAAATATTAGATACTGCAAAAGATTTAAATGAGTCCCATGTTCTTACAAGTTGTAGCGAACACCTGATTTTATCAGTGCAACAGCCTCTTTCCCACATCTTGTGGTAACAAGATCCTTCTTTTCCCTGGAGGTCCTATTCACATGGTTCCAGTGGAGCTAACCACACCTTCCACAAACACTTCTCCCCCATGACCATTTCCAATAAACTGACTAGGCCTTGATGATTTCAGCCCCTATACCTCTGGCCACAGAAACTGGCTCGGAGTTACTCACTTAATTCAAAGTGAGGCAATTAGATAAGGTGTTAAGAAAAACTTCTATTGATTAGACAGGGAAGATGAGAATCCTAGTTGCCTATGGCCATCTTACTCACCATGTGAACAGAACCAGGAGGAGACTAAAACCATGCAAAAATAAGCAGAGCCAAGTGGTGCTCGGTGACTCAGTCAGTTGAGCGTCCAATTCTTGATTTCCGCTCAGGTTATGATCTCAGGGTTGTGAGATCAAGCCCCGAGTAGGGCTCCGTGCTGGGCATGGAGACTGCTTCAGATTCTCTCTTTCTCTATCCCTTTGCCCCTTCCCCACCCTCCCTCTCATAACTAACTAACTAACTAACTAAATAAATAAATAAATAAGCAGGCAGAGCCAAAAGAGACAGTGTCCACACAACATAATGAGTCCCCTGGATCCAACCTTACCTGAACCTATCATACCTCTGGAATTCTCGATGACAAAACTAATAACTTCCTTTTATTCTTCTTTTTCTTAGGCAAGTAAATTAGGTTTTTGCCTCTTCTAACCAATAGTTTTAACTATATAAAATTAAAATCCCAATGGGATATCGTTAGAAAAAAGAATTATTCTAAAATTAATAAGAGTACATAATAGATTACCAAGTAGATGACCCTAAAAGTGACCATATTATATTTATGTAAGTTAGCTTATGATTGAAGAGACATCATAAATTAATGAAGGATTAAAAAAATACTGGGAAAATTGACTACTTAAAAAAATAAAACAGAGCCTCATTTCACGTTCTCCAAAATTAATTGCCCTAAGTAGTCCAACTGAAGGAAAAAGACATCAATACATACCTAGATTTTTTTCCAGCCACTGATGTCCTTCAATTAGTTGGTCAATTAAGGCAAAATAATGTGCAGCAGCTTCATCAGGCATAACCCAGCCACCTGTCACAATTTCAAACTGACCATTCTGTAGCAAACTAGAGAGAAAAATAATATAGATGTTTAAAGTAACATATACAAGAAAAGTTTAAATAAAAGATTTAAAATAGTGTAAACATTAGGGACAGCCATCAAGCAAGCATAGCCAGTATTTATACGAGTTACTAAAAAAATTTTTTAAACCAGGGAATAAATCTCAACTTTGGGGCCCTAGTGATAAAACATCCTTAGCGAAGTGTGTGCGGTGACCCCCCGCTTCCTAGGCAAAGCCACTGCACATCACTTTGGAAGTTCCTTTTCATAAGGTTATGATCTCCCAGACAACTCCAAAGATCCTGAGGTTAGGAGACACATCTGATTTATTTCTGAATCTTACAAAGCACCTAGCAAAGTGCTTTCCTTGCAGTATATGCTGAATGTTTATTGGAGGACTGTCATTTTAAGCATGATATTTGTTTCAATATACCTATATTGAAAAACCAATATTTATTTTAGTCCTTCTGACAATGGTAAGTTAATCATGCAAACTACGCAAAAGTAATAATAATAAAGGTAAAGCCAATAAATAACATATGCATCTGGGAATACAGAAAACATTATAAAGTATTTTGCTCCAGATTCAGTTAAAATGTGTCTGTAGAGTTTATTTTATATTATTGAGTGAAAAGCTCTAACATTACCATTATCTGTCCATTGGGTACTCCTTCGCCATAATACTATACAAGGTAACTAAATCTCCAGCCCTAGAACAACTGACTTGTTATAAGGAGATCCTTTCCTCCAAAAAAAATAAAATCATAGACTATTAAAAATTTGAAGAAGTGCCTGAGGAATTATAGAGGTCGAGAATTTAAGCAAACACCTTAAATGCCATAGATTTGTCAGTCTGCAGTAAGACGGTTTGAAAAATAGTGTAGAATTTCAGAAAGAAAAGCAGCTTTAATAAGGATACACATCCCTGGATACCTACCCCTAACAGCCAAGTACCAAGCCAAATTTAGCCGAAGTAGCCCAGGGGCATAAAAGATAAACATTTTCCTCTAAAGCCTGTAACAGAATCCACTACATTAACACAACAGCTGATTTATTCAAACATATGCATAATCATATAATCAGTGACAGAGTGGATAATGGACACAATTTTTAAAAATGAATAATTCCTTGTATAAAATTTTTAAATGTTAATTTAATCTGTATTGCCAGGGGAATCACCAACTAACATAATTTCACATGGAGATTACGATGGCTAATGTAATTATTATAGTGTCTAAAAAACATTATAAAAAACATTCATTATAGTGTCTAAAAAACCCCAAATGTCCAGCCAAACCTTAGATTCTCAGAGGCCCAAATCAAGAACTTATATGATATACAAGCTGGAAATCTCTAAAAAAATGCACTTCTGTAAGAACACAACTAAATCCAAGGTTATTTTTGTCCTATTCTTAGTGTCAAACTGCTTCCATTCAGTTCTCCTTTGTATCTTTCTGGTGATCGCCAGATTTAGCCACACTCTGGAAGCCTCGGCCCAGACCCAGCTCTTATGTCTTATGGCCAGTACTTGGAAGCGTGAGACGTCAGGACAGATTTGGGATTTAAACTCTAGCCATCAAATATAGAAACCTGGCTCCTTATCTTAGCATTCCAGTAAATAGATCTTTTGGAAAAATTCAGAAATAAATTGGTCAAAACAGTCTTTGCTGCTTCTAAACAGGAAATAGAAATGACAGATTAAGAAATCAAAAAATTAAAATGAAAAAAAATCACTCCAATGATGACATTTCATCTCAGTTTTATTTTGCTATATGATCCCTGTCCCACAGGCATGAATGGGCTCCAAAAAACAGCTGAGAAAAGAATCACACTTACTATATACAGCAACTAATTTCCCCAGGTCCACTTGTAAATAATCTCTTTCCCCGCTCCCCATGATGCCATAGATGACTGTAATCAGTACTGAGTTCTTATTCGAACACAATGGTTATCTTAAAGATTGACTTGTCACTTAATTTTGGGAAGGCATGAAAAATCTCCCAAGCATTACAATGTTTTCCAGTATTTTTTTACCTACTTATTTTCTTCTCTCCTATTTTTCCCAAACTAACTAGGTGCCAGGTGTCCTCGTGTCTCAGCTCAAATAAAACCTACCCAGAGAAGTCTCCCTGAGCACCAACCTAAATCAATCCTCCTACCATACCACCACACTCTCCTACGATAGCATTTATCACCAACCAGAATTATCTTGTTCATTTCTGTATCTCTCCCCCTCTCCCTCCTCAACCCCACCCACCATGAGAGCAGAATGTAAGCTTCCAGAGAGCAGGGACTAGTACCTGCTGTTTTGCTCACTCATCCACACCTGGCACTGAGAAGTGTATGTGGCATGTAAGGGGTACTCTATAGTTGTGAGATAAATGAGGAATGACTGAACAAGACTCTCGGCTCAAAGTCAGTATCTACAGGCAGTTTTAGGTTAGAGGAAGCTCACAGACATATGCAAAATGTACTGGACAGCAAGCGGCCAGGTGGAAAGGAGTCTGAACAATCTAGGTGTGAGGTGGTACAACCCAGAATATGAAAGTGGTGGGGCACCTGGGTGGCTCAGTCTGTTAAGGGTCTGCCTCCGGCTCAGGTCATGATCTTGGGGTCCTGGGATTGAGTCCTGAATCAGGCTCCCTGATCATCGGGGATTCTGTTTCTCCCTCTGCCACTCTCCCTCCACTCCTGTTTGCTCTCTCTCTCACAAAAATAAATAAAATCTTAAAAAAAAAAAAAGGAATACGAAAGTGGTAGGAAATATGGAAGAGGAGGGAGAGAGAGGAGGTGTCTCCTGAAAAATCATCACTGGGAATTGGGCAATGACTGGCAATAGAAAAAAGGCTGAAAGCACATATGGCTTGGGTGTTAATTCCTGGTGTCTAACAGCACCATAGTGTAACCCACAACAGTGGAGGCGAGAATGGAGGTCACTTTGTGGTCACAAATATAAATTTGGATAAGGCTATTTGATAGGATGGTGAGACATCCCAAAGGAACAAACTGAAGAAGAAAAGTTCAGGAAAAGAGGCCAAAATAAAAATTAAGCTTGGGGGGACTAAAACACAGAGGAAACAGAGAAGCTAGGAGGTGAGGAGAAAACAATCGAAAGCAGAGTCAAGGACCAAGCAGAAGGAAAATTTATTTAATTTTAAAGAAAATTAAAAGGAAATAGAGGCAATAAGAAATGTTAAAGATAAAAAGAATAAATCTGAGAAAATAGCCTGAAACATTCTAGAAACCAGTAATGAGGTGCAACCTCACTCCCCCTTGGTAAAAGGAATTTTTATAGTTAAAAAGCTACCATGTAACTGTGATCTACTCAGAAAAAGACACATCGGTAGGTCAGAATACAAACCAGAGAAATAAATTTTTAAAATATTTATACTATTAAAATAGCAAATTACATTAGTTGAAAAGAATAGGATATACTTTTATTTATAAAAGCTTCAATCAGAGGGATTTAAAGCAAACTCATAAGAAAGCCAAGTTATTATTTCATACAAACCAAAAGACTGATACTTTGAAAGAGCAGCTCATATAGGTTTTTAAGAAAAACTGCATGAATAGGTCACGACAAGCATGAATGATGTCACAGTCACAGGCCAGAAAGGACACAGGTTTTAGCTTTTCTTAGGACAGTGTCTCTAATCAAGCAGAAGAAAAATCAAACGGAAAAAAAAAAAAGACAACATGATGTGAAATATGAAGCAATTTAACAGTGACTAGACACCTGACCAAACCATCAGGCTGGTAAGTCCTCCTATTCCACTGAACTGTCTGATTTTCCTAGTCTATATAAAAGAATGGTGAAAACCAGATGATAAACTGGAAGATTCTTAGAAGCAGGAAAGTGTGGTCTGAAATGAAATATTTACTGGGTTAGGCAATAACACTCACCAAAACCAAAACCCAACAAAAAACCCACACACAGCAATTGCAGAGGAGAGAAGGGCACAGAATTCCCACATAGATGCCTGTATTCTAGAATGTATGCAGTTAAGTATCTCATGAATGACAAAAAAACAAAAAGGTGCAAGGAAACATGAGGAAAACATTAACCTGATGATTAAGAAACACAGCAACGATCATCATCATTTAGTAACAAGTACAAAAAGTAGGACTGCCAGTCTAGAGAACCACCACCTCAGGAAAGACTTAGAAAAACATTTATAAGCAATAAGAGAAAAGCTATAGTGGTCTACAAAAAAAGTACAATTATTTAAAATTGCCACTGTTAGCAACATGATGAAAATAAAGTCAAGACAGACTGCAACTGTGTATTTGAGACTTTTTTTTTTTTTTAAACAAGTAATGGGAAGTACCTACAGCTACAAAGTCACTTAGAACAAATACAGGTGCTTCCAATTTCCATGCACTTAATGCTCCACAAGCAACAACAGCTTTCTCTGGCCCAGAGGAATACAAAATCAAAAAAGACATGCCAACTCCATATGATCTATTGCTTGGTTTCTGCCAAAGAGACTGGCTTCTGGCAAATTTTTTGCGTGTACACGTTCCTTCGTATTTCCTAATAAACACGAGATCTAGAAGCAAAAGTGAAAAGACAGGGAAAGGGAGGGAAAGAAAAGAATATATACATATAGAAAACAGGAAACCAGGCACTAACTTTCAAAATTAACAACACTCCTGTTTCACGTTTCTAAATGGTTGACTTGTAACTCCTGGTAACAGCGTCACACATTTCTGGTTCTACTATTTCACTGCTGAGGAATTTGGTATAAAAAGCTTAACAAAATAACTGATCAAAATTAGGTTGAGCATATCTGTCACAGCTCGACTTTCCTAAGATGCAGAATTTCCACTTAAGAATGTATTTGCCGAGCACACAAAGCTGTAAATCATTTTCTCTGAGTGCCATTTTTTCCCTTATGTAGACTCATCACACATTTGGAACTTGGTCACACATAGAAAGATAGACTCAAAGAGCTTTTTTCCCTAATGGCGAAATTGTTACAGATAACTTAGTAGTAAAAAAGGCGTCATTTAGCAAGCTTCAAAGAATCACAAATTAATTTCACATGAGAAAATGAGTTGCATTTGTAATCATACATCTGGGGAAATATGAAATAATACAAGATGATGTACAGGGATTCATTCTTAAATAAAAATTTAGTTAAGTGGAAAATTCAAAAAGATGGAGTCTCCCAACGAATCAATTAATAGCCTAAAAACATTTGCTTATCATGTGCCTATTCATAAGCCTTTCACGGGAAGTAACTAATATATGAGAACAAAAATAAAATCCACTTTAAGACTTCTCATATAATACTAATTGGGGAAATTCATCATATACTTCTGAATATTATTGACGCCTGTCTTTAAAGACATAGTACACAAGGGGGCGCCTAGGTGGCACAGATGGCTGAGCATCTGACTCTTGGTTTTAGCTTAGGTCATGCTCTCAGGGTCCTGAGATCAAGACTGACATCAGGCTCTGTGCTCAGCCCAGAGTCTGCTAGAGATTCTCTCTCTCCTCCTCCTTCTGCCCCTCCCCCTGCTCACATGTTTTCTCTCTCTCAAATAAATAAATGAAATCTTAAAAAATATATGTATAAAGATTTAGAACATGAGGGACAGATGGCAAATGTGTTCTCTCTCATCATTCCTTCCTTACTTCATTCCAGCCATACTCCTTTCATTTCACATCCACACGCTCTCTAACTGGCATATTTTCCCTCCAAACGCTTGCCTCGCTGGCTTTTAGGGATCCATCGGGAGTCTTCCCTAGCCACCACATCTCATCCAAAGCCCAGCCACCTAAACTGTTATCTTTCAAAAAACGTAAAACTTTCCTCTCATAGCATTTATCACAAAATTTAATTACACACTGTATGTTTACAGTCTTTCTCCCTCCATAGACTGTAAGCTCCGTGAGGGCAAGAGTCACACCTAGTTTCCTCACCATTTAACACTCAGGATTCCTATTAGAAAAGGGTACCAATAACTCAAAAGACAAGTGAACCAAGAATATGCAGCATATATTTCAGAAGTGATTGCCTCCCAAAAATGAAAAGAGATTTAGTC
The DNA here is from genome assembly GCA_028534135.1 of Potos flavus. NCBI lineage: Eukaryota > Metazoa > Chordata > Mammalia > Carnivora > Procyonidae > Potos > Potos flavus. Next base: position 72,783,503 of record CM052895.1, on the reverse strand, counting down.
TCGCTCATAAGGAAATGCAAATTAAAACTTCAAGGAGATGTCACTTTTACTTATCATATTGGAAAGATCAAAAAGTTGTGTAACATACTATGAGGCCAAAGATGTATGGAAATCGGTATTGTTACATATTGCTGGCAGTAACTACCAAATTGTGAAATACATATACACTTTTATACATGTTCATTCAAATTAAGTCAGAAGATAGAATATAAAAATAAACAGGAGCATTATACACACTAAATGTAAAGATACATTCCATACATTCACAAAAGATAGAAATAAAACTACACGGTCACCCACTGGGAACAGTCAAAAAAACAGATTTTTATACTGTCTTTAAAAAGAAGGGCTTTTCTTTCCTGAAAGGTTCTCCAAGATATATTAAGATTAAAAAGCATGGTATAATATCCATTAGGATGGAAATTATATTAAAAAAAAAAACCAGCAAATAGGTGTCAAGGATGGGGAGCTATTGGAAACCTTGCACACTGTGGATGGCAATGTAAAGTAGTACAGTTGCTGTAGAAAACATGGGGGTCCTGCAAAAATTCAAACATACAATTACTACATGATCCAGCAATTCCACTTCTGGATATATACACAGAAGAATTAAAAGCAGGGACTTGAACAGATGTGTGAACACTCATGTTCACAGTAGTATTATTCACAATGGCCAAAAGGTAGAAACAACCCAAATGACCAACGATGGATGAATGGATAAGCAAAATGTGGTATATTCATGCAATAAAGTATCATTATTCAGCCTTAAAAGGGGAATTTTGGCACATGCTTCAACATGGATGAACCCTGAAGATTTTATGCTAAGGGAAATCAAAGCCAGGCACAGTAAGACACATAATGAATGATTCCATTTATATGAGGTACCTAAAGTAGTTAAATTTAGAGAAACAGAAAGGAGAATGGTGGATGCCAGGGGCAGGGGTGAAGGTGAATGGGAAGTTATTGTTTAACAGGTACAGTCACAGTTTGAGATCATGAAAAAGTTCTGGAGACAGATGATAGTTATGACTACACGGCAATGTGAATGTACTTAATGCTATCAAACGGTACAAATAAAATCAGTAAGATGCTAAGTTTTATGTTATGAGTATTTTACAATAAAAAATAGACTCAAAAAAAATCAGCACAATAAGCATGGCATGCTATCATTTGCACAGTGTGCACGTATTTGCACACAGGTTTTCCTGATATCTATAATAGAAAAGTTCACAGCAGCTGTGTCCTGTGGGAAGAACTAGATGACAAGGAGACAGAAGTGGTTCATCTCTTACCCTTCACTGTGTACCCTTTCTATCTTTATATACTTGGACTTACATTAAAACATTAATTAAATGAAAATTTTTTTCTAAACTGTAAATATTATACCCTAATTTCTCCTAAGCATTGAAAACTAACATAGCTACAGCATAAAATAATCATGAAATGTTATTTAAGAATATTTCCCCTATTAAATAGCTCATTTATTTTTTTTAAGATTTTATTTATGTGAGAGAGAAAGAAGGAAAGAGAGAGAGGGAAAGAGCACGAGCAGGGGGAAGGGGCAGAGAGAGAGGGAGAAGCAGACTCTCCACTGAGCAGAGAGCCTGACGCTCGGGGCTCTATGTCAGTACCCTGGGATCATGACCTGAGCGGAAGGCAGACGTTTAACCAACTGAGCCACTCAGGTGCCCTTCAATTAATCATTTCTTTTTTTAAATTTTAATTTTTTTTAAAGATTTTATTTACTTATTCGACAGAAAGACACAGCGAGAGAGGGAATACAAGCAGGGGCAGTGAGAGAGGGAGAAGCAGGCTTCCCGCTGAGCAGGGAGCCCAATGTGGGGCTCGATCCCAGGACCCTGGGATCATGACCTGAGCCGAAGGCAGACGCCTAATGACTGAGCCACCCAGGTGCCCCCAATTAATCATTTCTGTAAAGTCTTTTTTTTTTAAAGATTTTATTTATTCAACAGAGAAAGAGAACACAAACAGAGGGTAGCAGCAGATGGAGAGGGAGAAGCAGATTCCCCACTGGGCAGGGAGCCTGACACAGGGCTTGATCCTAAGGTCAGGGGATGATGACCTAAGTGGAAGGCAGACACTTAATTGCCTGAGCCACACAGATGCCCCCATTTCTGTAAAGTTTTAATAAAAGGATATTCTTTATGCAAACTGGTACAGCCATTCTGGAAAAGAGTACAGACTATCCTCAAAAAGTCAAAAATAGGACTACCCTATAACCCAGCAATTGCATAGGTATTTAGCCAAAGGTTACAAAAATACTAATTTGAAGGGATACCTGTGCCCCCAAGTTTACAGCAGCATTATCAACAATAGCCAAATTATGGAAAGACCCTAAATGTCCATTGACTGATGAATGGCTAAAGATACACACACACACACACACACACACACACACACACACACACACACAATGGAATATTACTCATCCATAAAAAAGAATGAAATCTTGCCATTTGCAATGGAGCCAGAGTGTATTATCCTAAGCAAAGTAAGTCAGAGAAGGACAAATACCACATGATTTCACTTATATGTGGAATTTAAGACACAAAACAAATGATCATAGGGGGAAAAAAAGAGAGAAGGGCAAACCAAGAAAGAGACTCTTAACTCTAGAGAATAAACTGATGGCTACCAAAGGGGAGTTGGTGGGGGGATGGGTGAAATAGTGATGGGGATTAAGGAGGACACTTGTGATGAGCACTGAGTGTTGCATGTAAGTGTTGAATCACTATATTATACACCTGAAGCTAATATTACACTGTATGTCAACTGGAATTTAAACGAAAACTTAAGAAAAAGAAAAAAGAAAACAAAAAAATAAGAGGATAGTCTTTAAATATTTCACTGTATAATGAATATTACTTCATTTTCTCATTTTCCAAAACAAAATTAATAAAATGCTCATTCATAATGAATCAGAAAATATTAAAGAATAAAATTAAGAATCTACTCTCTTGCTATAAATGCATAAGGGGTTATGGCAGGCACAGTTTTTAACCAACTTATTTTACTTAATACTATACCAATGCATACCTTTCCATGTTAATAAATAGACCTATCATCATGTTTATGGCTGTATTGTATTTTTTAAAGGACTTTTAATTGAGATAACAACACCCAAACACACATGTTTGGTTTCATCAGTTTTGACAAGTGTTTATATCCCTGTATTCACCATCGAAAACAAGATACGGACTCTTTCCATTAACTCAGAGGGTTCCTTCATGCCGCCTTCCAATCATTTCCCAGCTCAGTTGCTCCAAAAAAGAAAGACATTCTTACTTCATGATTTCTATCCTAACAGATAAATTTAGCTCCTCTTAAGACTTCATAAAATGAAATCATACAATATTTACTCCTCTGTGTCAGGCTTTTTTTTTGCTTAACACGTTCATTAGATTCATTCATATTACTATGCATTTGAGTAATTCATTCTTTTTCATTGCTGAGCAGTATTCCACTGCACGAATATGCCACATTTTTTCATCTATTATCTTAGTGGATGGACATTTGAATTGTCTCCAGTTTGAAATTACTATGAAAGACTCTGCTATGAAAAGGTCTAAACAAGTCTTTCTTGAGCATGTTTTCATTTCTCTTAGGTAAATTCCTAGCAGGGGGCTCCTAGGTCTCATTATGTATTTTTACTTTGGAAAACTCTGGTGGCTTTTCAGAAAGCAATTGTCCCATTTTACTTTCCCACTAGCAACACAAGAATTCCAGTTGCTGCACATTCTTGTCAACTCTTGGTGCTGTCAGGCTTTGCAATTTTAGCCATTCTAAAGGGTCTGGGATAGAATCTTGTAGTAGTTATAATTTGCATCTCCCTGATGACCAGACATTAACCAGCCCGAGCACCTTCCTCTACACTGCTACAGCCTCATAAACTTCTTCCAGATGTTTGAACTTGCCAAGCTCTTGCTAATCCCTGGCTCATAATCACAATTCTCCTCTCAAAACCTAGAATTCCTTCCCCACCCCCTACATAACTGGCTAATGCTAAACCCCTTTCAGGTTTCAGCCTGAACACCACCTGCTTCAGGAAGCCTTCCAAGACACCCTTCTTGCTTCCACAGAAGGCAACATTTTATTGTGGTACTATGTTTAATTACATGCCTTCCCTGTTCTGCCTCGAAGACTGGAATCAAGCCTGTCTTACTCATCTCCTATATCCCTGGAATCTAGCACAGTAAATATTGTTGAATAAATGATGGAGTAAATAAGGGAAGGCTTTGGAAATCAGGTAATCTTTCAGTTGAGTCTTGAAAAATGAATAAGACTGAGATTATCCAGTGCACAAAAGGAAAAAAAAAAAAATCTAAGCTTCAAGTCATGGCCAAAGTCCTAAACAAGAAATAGCATGTGTCTGAGGACATCCCCGTGGCTCAGCAGGGCTAAGAGTAGAATGGGAGGCAGGAAGTGATCGGAGGTAAGGGTGGACAAGTAGGGAGGAATCAGAGCAAGAGCCAGTGTGTGCCAGGCAAAAGAGATGGGTCTGTACCTTTTGACATTGAGGCGTCGCTAAAGCATTTTAAAGCCAAGAAGTGACATGGACAGAATGATATATTAGAAACCTAACTCTGTTGGAGAAATGGAGGACACCTGGAAGAGACAGAGCTAGAAACAGGAAGACCAGCTGGAGGTTTTCATAAAAGCAGGAAACAAAGAGTAATGGGGATGGAGCTGGGGTTCAGGGCACAGAAATACTAAAACGGTGTAACTAACAAGGCTTAGGGGACTGACTGGATGTGGCCTGAATGGCAGATGGAAAGGTAAAGCACACAATGCTTAACAGCACTGGATCTGGGGCAAGGCTGCCTGGCTTTCATGTCCTACTTACTAGCTAGAGGATCCTAGGGGCGTTCCTTTACACCCGTGCCTCAGTTTCCTTATAAGGAAACTTAACTCATCTTAACTGTAAGAAAGCTATAGGACTGACTGAATAAATTCATGTAAGAGCTTACAACATGCCTGGTATACTTTAAACATGCAGGAAGTGTTACCTGTTACTATTATCATTAAATAGGGGAAAAAGAAGTTGAGGTTGGAGCTTTAGATCTGGAAACAGCCCAAACACCTAGTAATTAAAACAACAGGGCAGATAAGCCTGCAGGATGAAGAGGAGAAGCAAAGGGTACGACCCTACGGGTGAGAAAGGGACATGGAGGAAGTGAGCAGAGGAGGAAATTGAGGGGATGAAAAAGGAATGCTCAGCAATGCAGGAAGAGAAACAGGAGAGAAAGAGCTCTGGGTCACAGAAGACAAAAACGGAAAGAATTTCAAGGACAGTGGGGTGGTCAGGGTTGACACTGCAAAGAAAGCCCTCAGGGGGACCAAGGAAACATCTAGTGGACAGAGTAGCTGAGAAGTCCCTCACGGCTTTTGCCAGTATCCACGATGTAATCAGAAGCAGCAGCTTAAGTGACTGAGGGGTAGGTAGAAGTTACGAAAGCTGCCTCACTGGAAATGAACTAGGAGTGGAGGAGGTGGGGGTGGAATATGTACTTTTTCAAATACACATACGCTGCTGCTTCAACTATTAGAAGCAAAATTATTTTAGACACTGTGAACTGCTTTGATTCCTTTGATGAAATGCTATGTATCTTTAGGCTCTAAATTCAATCCCAAATCTGCAATTTATTCTGAACATCACAAGACACACTGTAACTTCTCATTGCTCTGCAAATTTTACAGCAGCCTTCGGTCAAATACCATAAAGTTTGACCTGTATAAAACATACAATAAATTAACCTGTATGAGAACTTTAAAGGCACATTTTTATAGTGAAACTTGAAATGTACATCAATAACTTTGGATTTGTACTATTTAAGAAGGTGATCTCAAACATCTGTCTGATTTCAATAAGCAAACAGATAGTTAAGAAAATAGTACAAGGTTCACTTAAATATAAACCTAGGAAAAAAGATGTAAGGGATTGGTAGAAAGATTAAAAATTTTCCATTCTTAGGGAGCCTGGGTGGCTCAGTCAGTTGAGTCTGCCTTCGGCTCAGGTCATGATCCTGGGGTCCTGGGATTGATTCCCACATTGGGCTCCCTGCTCAGCGGGGAGTCTGCTTCTCCTCCTTCTCGGCTCCTCCCCCCGCCCCCCAGCTAGTGCTCTCTCTCTCTCTCTCATGCATACGCTCTCTCTCAAATAATCTTAAAAAAAAAAAAAAGGCTTTGCATTCTTGGCAAAGCAATGAGGTGAAGAGAAAATATTTTCATTAGCCGTAATGTCAATAACCATTCGCTTTGATACCTTTCCTCCCTGCACACACGTGAAGCCTTATTTCATACCAAAATGTCCACATGGAAGCTGGTAAAGACTTCGGTGAACACACAAACTGTTCTAGGTTCCAACTACTCATTGGGCTTCTTCACTGAACACCAGTCTGAACAGCAAGAGCACATGCACTATAAAAACCTGTCTGAGTGTCTCAGAGCCCAGAGGAAAAATAAGTATGTAACATGCTGGGCGCTAGTCAAAGGAAATGCTAAGGCTAATGTGTCAGCCGCTTGGTTCTGAATAAGGATTCACATTTTGATGTATTATAAACATCATGCAGTATTTAACTGCATTTAGCCGAAAAATATTCAAATATGAAGCCTAAAAAGTATGTTACCATCCTAGTCATTTTCAAAAATAAAACAAGCATAGACAGAAAATGTGCTGATTATTTAACGGGAGCCAGTTTCTTTTCAATTTACTGGATATGTGTTACAAGTAGGCACCATGACTATAATTGATTAAATTACTTTGAATCACAAAAAATAAAAATAAAAAAGCTACATGTGGGGCGCCTGGATGGCTCAGTGGGTTGAAGCCTCTGCCTTCAGCTCAGGTCATGATCTCAGGGTCCTGGGATCGAGCCCCGCATCAGGCTCTCTCCTCGGCAGGGAGCCGCTTCCCCCTCTCTCTCTGTCTGCCTCTCTGCCTACTTGTGATCTCTCTCTCTCTGTCAAATAAATAAATAAAATCTTTAAAAAAAAAAAAAAAAGCTACATGTTGTTTGCATGGATCTCCCTTTAGTTAACTAGATTCTCATTTTTAAAAGCTTATAGAGCTGACTACTGCTGCCACAGGGGGTGAGAATCAAACAAGTCACTGCTAGAATAGATTATGGGGATCATTTGAGTTATGTTTCTGTTAAGTTCCCACAATCAATTGCTATTCTTCAGGGACAATAAAAGCTTACATGGAACTCTGCTGGAATTAACAGGTTCTGTTCTGCAACAGCTAGCTTGCAAATTTAGGTACAGACATATAATCCATAGACTCATCTTCAAAAAGGAAAAAATAAGCCATTCCATAAGCATTATACTAGCAGTCGAAAAAATTCTATCAATAACAGCACTTAGTACAAGCTCAGAATTTTAAATCCTGAGAGCACACCTATGCATCTATTAACTTCTCCCCAAAACATATATTTAGGCAAGAAATACTAAGAATGTTACGTTTAAGTAAGTAGGGGAAAAAATGTTATCACCCTAGTTCCACAGACAAATGTAGTAAGCGAATAAAAGTGAATGATTATACCAAGAAGGGAGAAAACTTTGACAAAGCTTGATCAGAAACAAAACTAATTTGCCCTAATGTTGCTATAAAACAATGTTCTTTGGGGCACCTGCGTGGCTCGGTCGGTTAAGCGTCTGACTTTGATTCAGGTCATGATCTCGGGGTCCTGGGATTGAGCCCCACGTCAGGCTCCCTGCTCGGCAAGGGGGTCTGCTTGTCCCTCTCCCTCGGCCCCTCCCTCCACTTGGGATCTCTCTGCCTCTCCCTCAAATAAATAAAATCTTTAAAAAAACAAAAACAAAAAGAACAAACAAACAAAAATGGTATTTTCTTCAAGCAAAATGGTATCATCAAGATCAGGCCTATATTCCAGAATATTTCCCATTGCCAAAAGAGCATCTGTCAAAAGAAGTTTAAGACAATGAATTGAGCATTACATTCTAATTTGCATTCCCACTCCCAACATCTTACCATTTTCTATCCTTAATCTTAGGTTGAATCCCATGAAACTGATATTTTTGTACATCAAAAATGGTGAAATACTGGCAATTTCATACAGCTCAGCCTAAGTAAAATGGCCAAAAGAGTAGAAAGAGAGAGAGAGACATGCGCCCAGCTAGAGTAAGGAGAAGGGGACTATCCTCATGCCATAAATTTGTGGCATTTCTGGCAGATACTATGCAGATGAAACTAAAACAATTCAAGTACTGACTTGCCATTGCCCTACAACAAAAATCAACATGGAGTCACAAATCATAAAGAGAAAGGACTCAGAGAGATTTGGGCAATGGCCCCTAATTTGGAGGGCCAAGGACTGAAGCAAAGCTGTATCTTGGGACAGACACTAATCACTATCGGACGGCTCTTTGAGAGCCCCGACCTACACAGAAGCCACTCTACCTCAAGGTCCTTACTGCTGCAGAAGGAGGCTCCCTAATGCAGCCATGCTGGGAGGAATCAAGCATGGCCTCACTTTACGAAAAGCAGCAGGTGGCAAGCCCAGTTTTCTACAGAGGTAGCTGGACTCTCTCCTATACTCTTGTGAAACAGGACCTTCAGACAGGCCAAAGCTCTTACTTGGCTTACCCATCACAAAAGAGAAAGCTGAATGGAGAAAGCTAATCCTGGCGTCTGCAGCCTCACCCAGCAGAGAGCAAACACTTCATAAATCTCCCCATTTTCCCACAGCCCCAGCCCCTCTCTTCCCCTCAGCCACTCCTCTTCATGACAGGGACATCTGCAGCCGCTGGGTCCCTGATGATCATGCAATATTTCAGAAATCAGCTCTCCAACAAAGGATCTGAGGGGAAATACATCAGCTAGCTTTCTAGTTTGCCAACAACACCTGCCGACTCTGGAGCGGAAATGGACTAGGAGCCTGGGAGACTCTGCTGGGCACACAGAACTGAGGACAGCAAGTCCAGGCTTAATGAAGGGCTGGAAGAAAATGAGAGACCATGCTACAGGGATCACAGGGACCAGGACAGGAAGAGTCTTGTGAACGTACCAGGACTGTGAGGGATGACCTACAACCTTACCTCTACGCCTGCCTCTCCTATTTCCATCTGTCCACCCTCATTTCACTCAGATGCTCACTAATGACTCAGAACGCTGGGCAGTAATATACTGCTTAGCTGAGCTCAGATCATAGCTGGCCTGTCTGACCTGAGGCAGGAAGATGGAGGATCTGACGTGGCTGAGAGACCATTTCCCAAAAGGAAATCGGGGGAATGGACGCTGGCCAGTCAATATCAACTAACACCCACAACAAGGAAATCAAGTATTTAGTTAGAACAGGAAGTTAGAATTGAGGCCGGTTTCGCTCTCTGTTTTAGGACAAATTCCAGGTATATGTACATCTGTTATTGTTCAAGGATGAATAAAAAGGACTTAGAGGGTACAACACAAAGATTACAGAACTGAGGGGTAAAAAACAAACAAGCAAACAAAAACAGTTAAAACTAAGCATTCAAAGGCAGAAAAGAACACGTTTCATACCCCCAGAGAACTGAATCTGAGGTGGGGGAGAAAAAGAACCCTTAAGAAAAATCTCCCAAACACAGTAAATATAACAAAGAAATAGAAATGCATGTGCAAAAGAGAGACTCAATAACTAGAAAATTTAATCCCCAAAGAAAATAAAAACAGTACATAGTAAGAGCAGAACACATAAGCCAAAGATACGTTTGAATTGACAGATGGAAAATTTAATAACAAGTTATACCTAGATACATGGTCAAAATTTAGAATTTTATGGATAAAATTTTAAAAATCCTAAAAACATCTGAGCGGGGAAGTGGAGGGGAAGGTTATCTTCACTGAAGCAATACATTAAAAAGCTTTTTTAAGAAAGAAAGTATATATTTTATAGTTAAATTCTTTTATTAAAAGATGAAGACTCTCCGGATGACTTCGGAACTAAAATCTATATTGAGTGTCCAAGAGAAAGGCTCAAAGTGACAAAAGTTAAAGTAACGAGAGCTTTTAATATTTATTAAGGACTTAAAATACATTAGGCATTGGGCTAAGCATTTATTTGTATTCATTCAATCCTCATAAAAACCAAATAAAATAGGTCCCAATATTATCCCCACTTGACAAACGAAAAAAACGAGGCACAGAGAGATTAGGTAATTTGCCCAAAGTTCACCGAGTAGATGGGAGTTGCCAGAATTTGAACCCAGGTAGCCTGGTTCCAGGACCCAGCCATTTGAACAACTATTCTAAATGAATTCTCTTTAATGTAAAAAGGGCAGCAGAGATCAGGCAAATCCCAACAAGCTACAAGTGAATGGTAGTAATAGTAATTTTACTTATTAAAAAGAGAAAAGATAGTTATTTGTCAATGGTGAGAGTTAGAATTTATGATCAAGAAAAAGAAATACTCAGCCCAAGAGTGCCCAAACCTTGTAGCTCTTGCGCCATTGTAGATGTTGAGGAAGCAGTTGCAGAATGAATGACCGAATGAGCTAATAACCAAAGATCGGGCACGAACCCTTATGTACTGAATTTAAAAAATAATAAAATCCCTAAAAATAAAAGGAAGCCGACAGGGAAACAGGGACGAAAAATAGGTATAGTTACTTCTGCTATAAATGCTCGTTTCGAAAACAAAAATTTGCTCCAAAGTGAATGATTATATCAGGGAGCAAATTTTATATTGCTTAAGTGAAATTTTGTCCCTGAGAAACAATAAGAAGACAGAAAACTGTACCCAGCTGAACCAGCCACAAAGGGACACAAAAGACACACACACACACACACACACACACACACACTCTTCTCCAAGGTCTACCAGCTACCTCAGTTCACTGCCTGTGTTCACCACCATCCACATATGCCAAACAACTTCCTGTCAGATTTCAGATAACCCACTTTTTATACTTGCACTAACTCACTATCTGTACCCCTTCTGACACCCAGGTATACCAGCAAACTTCAGGTCTTTTATTGTAGCATTTATGTATTTCTAAACACCTAACATAAATAAAACTCTACCAGCATCTTTATTAGGTTCCCATCTCATGTGTGTGTGTATGTGTGTGTACCACTAGCAAAGTTTTTGAATGCTGTGCCCTATCAAGGAAAAAAAAAAACAGGTCTGAAGGATAATGATGGAAAACCAATTCTCTCCAAATTATCTTTAAATGTTTGTGTCAACTTCCATCAAAATCCTTTTCTTTTCTCATACAGTAGGAAGAATTTAACAAATTAATACTAAAGCTCTTTGGGAAAATTAAGTGGTCACTTATTAAAAGAATTTTTCAGTAAAGAAAGACAAGGGGAGATTTAAACTGTCCATTAATGAAACAGATCTTAAAGCCATGACAATTAGAGTCAAGCAGAAAAGTCCACGAAAGAGGTCAGAAAACCGAGAAATCAATGCATATTTAAATACAATAAAGACTGGCACTTCAAATCAGAAGGGAAAAAAATGGACAATTTACATCTTACGGCAGCAGCAGAGCACAGCATGGGAGGGAACAGCCTGTGGGGCTGGACAGGCTGCCCTGGATGGCACGCCAGCGAGGTGCGCCCCATCTGGGTGACCCCAGACGACCAGTGCCTTTATCTGTAAAACGAGGACAGTCATTGTACCTACTTCACAGGACTGCTGCGAGGATTATCAGTTATCATTTGTGAAGTGCTCAGAACAGGCACTAAAACAGTAAGTGCTATATATGTGATATTAAATAAATAAAAGAAAGCAATTCATGCTATGATAATCCTTAACCTCTTGGGAGCAGAGGGGAAGGAGACATGGCGAACAGAATCTCCCATCATATCACATTAAAAAGATAAATTTCAGCATTTTAAAAACTGAATGATAAAAAATTAAACTGGGGGAAAAAAGGACTGTTCATCTAATCTTTAGATTGGGAAAGACCTTTTAAAATAGGAGAGTAAAGCATCAAGAAAACAGACTAATATGTTTGATTACATAAGAATTTTTAAGTCTATATATCAAACACTAGTAAGTAAGAAAATAACGAGGGAAAATAAGGGTTGACATACATGCGTATAAACTTACAAATTGGTAAGAGAAAGTACACTCTGGAGCAGTTCACAAAAAACTTTGCCTATATATATGAGAAAATATGCAACATTATCAGTAATCGAAAATTCAAATTAAAATATTTCAACCATAAAATTGGTCAAACTTTTAGAAAAAAATTATATTGGTGGCCAACTAGGCAGAGACATTGGTATAGTTCTATATGGAAGCTAGAAGAATACTCTGAAACAATCTTTCCAGGGGTCACTTTGATTATATGCTTCAAAAACCGTTTAAAATATTAAGCCCCTTTGACCTAGTAATTCGATTTCTGGGAACATAAGGTGGAACATAAGGATTTCAATAGCAAAGTTTCAAGTCACTTTTTCAGAGATGAACCAGAAACAAGGAAAAAAGGATGTGAAGAAATATTTTAAGTTTCAGATAATAAGGCTAAGAATTTTTACCTTCTAAAATTCAACACTTCAGTGTATAATTAATGCTTAATATTACCAAATTGCAAAACAAAAACAAAACAAAACAGAAAACAAAAAACAAAAAATAGTTTTAAAACGAACCTTTTAACAGCATCCTTCTTCGGCTTATCTATAGTATCCCACCACTTTGAAAGGTAAGAAATCTCAGACCATATAAATTTTCTCCGTGAGTCTTCTTTCAGCTTGATGACCATGTTATTAAAAATATACTGAGTCATCTCTCTAAAGTAGTCATCAAAAGTCTTCAACCAACCTAAATCAAGACACAAATATACAACAAAGGTCTGATTCATATGTCTGATTTCAACTCAGTCACATTCCATTGCATCACCTTTGGATAACCTTAGATATTTCATTCATATGAAGACACATTTAAAAATTTCAGAAATGTTTCAAGTAGTGAAATTCCATTTCGGTGGACATGAAACTCAAAATGTCGCTAATGACAAGAATACTCTGAAAACTGCAAAATTCAGGTAGAAGTGAGAAAAAAATGAGAAAAACGACCCGAGGACAAAAAGTATTTATTTATACTTAAAAATTATAGTATCGAATTCAATTATTTATATTTATCTCTAATTTAAGGAATTTGCTTTAATTCTAAAAATCTGAACAGCGTTAACAAGCTGGTGCTACTCATAATGTAGGATGAAAACTGTATCCTTTCATACCACATTTGAAATTCCCTACCCATTTTAGTAAGTTAAATTAAGAAAAAGAAAATCACAAGTATAAACTGTATCTAAAAGCCAGCAGCAAAGCAGTAAGGTAATTAAGAGCCCTATTATGAATACAGAGAAGTAAAATTCTGCCAAGAATGGGCATTAGTTTCCAAAGGCTGTAAATTACTCCATTTTTTGGAAGCACAAACTGACACTAATCAAACACCACATGTATGTCAGGTCTTTTTCAAAAGAAAATTGTAGATACTGAGGACTTAGTTCTCGGACTTCTCTCAAATATCCTGGAAATTTTATCTAAAGATGTTTGCAATTTTACTATAAAGAAACATCTTTTTATAAGATTTTGTTTATTTGACAGAGAGAGAGGGAGAGAGAGAGAGCGCGAGCACAAGCAGGGGGAGCGGCAGGCAGAGGGAGAAGCAGACTCCTTGCAGAACAGGGAGCCCGACGAAGGGCTTGACCCCAGGACCCTGGGATCATGACCTGAGTCAAAGGCAGATGCTTAACTGACTGAGCCCCCCAGGCGCCCCATCACTATAAAGAAACATTTTTAACAAGACCCATAGTCCAAGCATAGCCCTATCTGTCAGAGCATTAAAGCAACATGATGAGCGGCTGAAGCAAAATCATACCCAGCTTTCAACTGGCCAAGGGGACCCTCCAGAGAACAACCTCTTATCTCTGAAACCTTACAGAGGTAGGAGTTTCTATACACCCAGGCTAAACTACTTCTTCATTTTTTCCAAACCTCAAACATGTGGGACAACTAAAATACTAAGGGGTCAACTGTTAGTTCTTTTGTCTATAATTAATATCTGAAATATATTATATTGGCTGGAAAAATATTAAAATCTGCTAGGGCAGAGAAGACAATACAACTATTTTGACAATGAGCTTCTGAAAAGGGCACTGCCACTATGACTATATTTCTCCCTTTTGCTTTAACTAAAATCTATTCATTCAATCCAGTTATTTAGTAAGCATGTACAAAGTGACAGGTATGAAGCTAGGAGCCCAAGAGGAATGCAGCGTAAAATATTCTTTACGGGACTTTCTTGATCTGGGACACTTTTAAGTACTTTTAAAGTCACCAAAAAAACACTACGTGGATAATTTAACTTTTCTATGTTTAAACAAAAAGCCTGTACATATAGAAAATTCAAAGATAGCTCACAAAATAGTGGTTGCAAAGAATTCCAACTTGCTTGGCAAAGGTGCAAACCTGGACTCCTGCCCCAGAGTGCAAAGCCAAGATCCACATCTGGATTCCCAAGGACAAGCAAAGAAAATCCAACCTACCCTAGAATGCTCTAACTCGCTGCTGAGCCAACCATGCCAATATCCAAGACAAAAAAACATCAAGTGCTCAGACCTGAGCCTAGGAAATAACACAGGATTTGATAAATTTTAGTTGCTATTATAATTATCATCTTCATCAGTCTTTAATTACCCTTCCCCATCTCTACAATCAAAACAGGTAAAAGAGGAAATAAAAGATATTTCTAACATCTAAATTTTGAAAAGTACACATTTATTTAAAACATTTAAATAAACTGTTCCATATCTTAAACATATTGGTGACCCAAAACTTTGGTTTGCAAAGAATTCATTCTATGCCCCTGTTATGGGCTAAATTGTGTCCCCTCAAAATTGCTATGTTGAAGTCCTAAACCTCTGTACCTCAGAATGCAACGATATCTGGAGAAAGGGTCTTTCAAGAGGTGATTAAGGTATAGAAAGGTCATGAGAATGGGCACTAATCCAATATGTCCTTACAAGAAAAAGTGATTAGAACACAAATACACACAGAGGGAAAACCAGGTAAAGACAGAGGGCTATCTGCAAGCCAAGACGAGAGGCCTTCAGAAGAAACCAACACTGCTGACACCTTGATTTTGGACTTCCAGCTTCCAGAACCATAGGGAAATAAATTTCTGTAGCTTAAACCACCCAGTCTGTATTACTTTGGGATGGCAGCCCTAGCAAACTAATTTAGCCCTAGGAAAAATCAGTGTTGTTAGCATTCAAAAAACAAAGATTGCAATGTGGGGAGAATTTATTTTACCGAGTACCATCATAACATTTAATTTAATATATATCTACCTCCATATTGCAAGACCGAGCTAAAATCAAATGTATGTAAGTAACGTCTACTTCTGCACCACGCTATTATTATATATGTGTGGTAAGGACCATGTAAATTCTTGAAATGGCTCTGTGAAAATTATTGTCTTTAAGACATCATGTATAACTTTGACCTAAATTTCAACAAAGGTCAAAACTAAGCCCTAATTATTTGGCTATTAACTCAATAAAAGAAAAGAACTATGAACAACGGAAAGACTCCAGAATTAATTTAATAATAAAACTCTAGTAATCTAACATAGAAAGCAAATTTAGAAGAAATCGTCTTTATGAAGATGAATAAGTAACAGTTTTTTTTTCTTTTTTAAGTACAATTACTTGTTTTCATCAGTTATAATTTGTTATTAGCTAAGACCCTTTCAATGAATAGTTTATCACAGGAGTTTTCATAAAGAAATCACAGTGACTGATTAATCCATTTTACCTTCAACAGTTCATTTGCCCTACAACAATCATGCAGAAAATATGTCAAAGATATTTACGTGAGCCAAAATACATGCTCAGAGATGTCAACTTAAAAGCCTTCCATAAAACTCATCTATAATAGATACTAATATCACTACAATATAGCACAATTAATGAAGAATGAACTAAAAGATAGCCTCTTGCAGCTTTCGATATTGAGTAATATAACAGTAAATTAGCTTTTATTGCTCTTATACAATAGAGTAATCAAGTATTCCCTTATACACTGAATTGGCTCTTTCTTTTCCTCAATTACTGTAAAACTACAATTGTATATTAACACGAGACCAATCAGAAAGATAGTATTTTACGAAAAGTTGTATGGAACGATTTTCTGTGACATAAAATTATATTCCTACTCTGGATTTAATAATCTTAGGACATTCAGTTGCAAACTGATTTACTTAAGTGGTCAATTCACAGCCTTTTTCTTTCCCTTGAATACACTTGGAAATTGAACCAGGGCTAGAATTGCACAAAGAATGCCTTTCCACTTACTCTTTTCCCCTCTAACAACACTCTAACCCATAAAACAGTTAATCACTATTTTTAAGTAAGTGGGGAAATATCTGAAACAAAGAATACATAATTAGAAGTTCTATAAAGCAGGCATAACTCCAAAGTTGCATAACTCCACTATTTTATCATAAAAAAGTTTTAAAATATAAAGCCTAATAAAGTTGACAACTCTACTACTTATTTTTAATGCATATAAACAATTAAGCACCTCGTAACTGTTCACTGACAAAACACTATTTTTTAAAATTTGACTCTTGATCTAGCTTCAAGGTCTAAAGACTTTGTGGCGCTCTCATCCTCTCAAGGAACACTCAGTTTTACTTGGTTCAGGGGCATACACAGCACCAATTTAGGACCTGGGGAAGGGGATCCCTTCCTGAGCCCTGGACACTTGAGAGATCTTCTCATTCTTCCTCTGGCCACATTCCTTTCACACAGTAAATTCCCAAAGCAAAGAACTTCCCCACCCAGAGGCTGCCCTGACCTGCCCTCCTGCGTACCAGGGCCCAGAATCTGTGTTCAAACGGCCCCAAGACCCCCACCAGGGGCCTTCGATAGGGCAATCGACTTACAAGTGATAATCTCCCTAGCCTGAGCAATGGGCCGGGCGGATGCAGTTTGCAGAGGTGTGGGAAGAGTCCTGGGATGTCTGCAAGCAAAGGAGGGCCTGGTTCAGGGCAGGGCCATTTCTGGGAGATGGGGCTGGGCTACTAGAGGCTGGCTCTTTCCATAGGCACCAACACATTCCAGTGGAGAACTGGAGCCTGATCCATCTCAACCCACACACATGGCCTTCCTGATAACGGTTCTATTTCTCAAGGCAGGAGGAAAAGACCTATTTTTATTTAGCGACGCATCCATGTGATTTATGACTTTTAAATGTTTATACAAAGGGTCTGAGGGCCTCCAGGTATTTCTGCCCCAATTCCGACAAATTTGAGAACCTATAAACCTGAACTTCAAAGCAGTCAATTCTCATGAAGCCAGCACCTGGTATGAAGCCTACGCCATCAAGAATTCAATAAGTATGTGATAGATGAATGAAATGTACGGCCAAAAGAATAGGGGGGGAAGAAAGGTATATGAAGTATATATATAAGATTATTACTCCAACTAGAAATGAAACCAAAAGGAAGATGCCACACACATACACAATTAGCTCTAATGCATTCATTGTCTGTTCTGATGCTAACCTAATAATCTTTGGCCATTATCTTTTAAGGCTCTATTTTATATTTAAAAAAAGCTCTGCCAGACCTAAGATGATTTAAAACACACATCCCAAAGAAGGCATGCCCCTCAAATCATTGCTACACTCTTTGTGATTTTAACTGCTACAATGATTTTTTTAATGACTATATTTATTCTACTCAAAGTTAAATAGGTACCAACTGTTAAGAAAACGTAATATATTTTGAATCAAAAATAATTATATCCCGATAATAAACATGTAAAAATTACAACTTAAGCTTCAGGTTACTTCTGTTTTAACAAGATATTCGCAGATTTAAAAATAAATACAAATACTCATAAAAGAGGGAAGCTTCTTTAATTTAGTAATTAAGTTATTGTCTAACAACATATGATCAACAGGTTTCTTTCATCACTTGTCAAACCCTTCCACAGTTGACTGCAATAGCCAGTCTTACACTTAAGGCATCAGGTACCATCTTACTTGGTATTATCGTATCTGCTTTAATCAAATCTGCTGCTGATTAATTTTAATTCCAATCTTCTGATTATAAGTTAAGCTTATCTCCCCCCACATCCGATAGACTGTGAAAGAACTTTAATCAATGTCCTGTTCCAGGTTATTCATTCAAACACAAACCTCTAAGAAGGCAAAGTAATAAAGTTAATCAATGAAAACAGATTCCACAGTGAAAATATGAATGAAATGCTGTGGGAATAAAGAAGTGGTGGATTCCTACCAGAAGGACAGAAGAGATTCTTAGAATAGTCATCGTCTGGATAGAGGAAAAAGGTGGTAGTTCCCAAACAGAAGGAAGACCATATGGAAAAGACACTAAGCCATGAAGGTCTGTGTCAATTTCAGGGAGCAGAAGGCAGGCGGGTATGGCTGCATGGCAGCTTACACGGTGGGAGTACGGAGAGAAATAAAAATAGAAGTGGGGGTCAGATCACCGAAAATCCTCTAAACCATTCTTGATTCTTGCTGAAAATTTAGGAGGAAGTTAGGGTCTTTTGATCTGCGCTTTCAAAAATGAGTGTACTAGGAGTGTAAAGGATAGATGAAGATGGTAAAGTAAAAAACGAATAGGAAATGAGGCCACTGCAAAAATTTTGCTAGAAAACATTCATGAGGCCAAGGAGGCAAAATGAAGAGAATATGCTAACTGACTGACGCTCCCAAGAGAGAGGAGAGAGAGACTCAAGGACGAAGCTGAGGTTTTCCAAAGACCTGTGAGTCTTTCGAAACCTAGAAGCCTGCTGAATCCTATAAATGCTTCTGAACTCAGATTTCCAGAATCACCTCACCTTTTTTCCAGGTGATTCAGTATCATCTAATAGTTTTCAAAGCATATCAGCTTCACTTCCACTAAGTTGTTTGAGATACAGCACTTTTTGAACCCGTGTAAGATGTCCTCACTGGAAATTCTATCCCACACCACGGGAGCCGTTTGCATTACTGTCAAGAAAGCTGGGGTTTTGTTCATCCTGCAGCTGTCTGTATAATGTCCAATTGTGACCCCTTACTATATTGCTTTTCAAAATGCCCTTTAAAAGACCTGCGCACCTCGATATTTGACTCCTGCCATTGTGAACTCAACCACCACAAAAATTTCTAAATCTGGGCTAAAGTTACTTCCCTCCCTTGTTCAGGACTCCATCCACGAGCGTTAGTTCCCAGGACACTTCAGGCCCTACTATGTCTTCCCCAAACAGAGCTTAGTGGTCTGAAAAAATGAAAAGTGTCTATAGTATGAGAGACACCGTTAGAAGTAAAAGTGAAAGTGACTTCCTTCAAGGAGTTACTCTTAGGATATGAGGCTAGTTAGCCTTACGATCAAATACGGGGCAAATTATCAGTTTCTAAAAGAAACCATTTAAAAGCTGGAAAATACTGCTTCTAAATGACTTGCTAATTGTAAAATATGCAGCAATGAGGAAAACCGCTCACCATCTCATGTACTCAAGTTGTATTTGAGGACAGGGACATCCATTTTAATAAGGATAGACCAGAAAGAAAAAAGAACAGGAAACAGTGTGGTGAGGTGTCTACTTTTGCAAGACAGTTCATAAAATGTTTTATATGATTAATCATACTAAAGTAGATGACATCTGACATGGAAACACTTAAAAGATCTTCTTCTTAGAAGCTCTGCCTGTGGTTTCAGAAGTATTACCTTTAAGAGACAATATTAAATAATGGTTACAAGTCCTGAGTCCAGAGCTGGACAGCTTGGGTTCAAGCCCAGCCCTGCTACCAACACGTTACTTGGACTCTCTTCTGCCTCAGTTTTCTCATCTGTGAAATAAGGGTAATAACAGGCCTTTAGCCGTAAAGCTGCTGAGAGCAGAACTGGATTTAATACGTGTATAGAACAGTGCTTGAAACACAGAAAATTCCCAAATAAAATTATTTGTATAACTGGCACATTGGTGAGCTCTGAAGACCCAGACTTGAAAGACAGACAAAAGTAATCAAAATAAGAGAATGGGTACATGTCTGATGATCACCTACATCTCTAGGTGCTTCTTGATCTATGTGCTCCTAGGGAATGCAGTCAGAGCCACAACAATCAGCCTCTTCCCTCTGAAAAGGAACCTCAATATACCAATATACCAACTCCAGAGATCACTTAAAAAGATAATTCTAAAGAGCTGTGTAAACATTTAACTCTTAATGCCAACATTTTCTTAGTTAAGATTGCCAGATAAAATACAGGATGCCAAGTTAAATTTGAATTTCAGATAAATAATGAATAAATGTTTACTGTGTGTTCCATATGATATTTGGAACACATAATACACTGAAAAAAATTATTGTTTATTGGAAATGTAAGCATAACTTACTTTTTTTTTTTTTTTTTTTAAGTTAAATCTGGCAACCCCAGGGGCTCCTGGGTGGCTCAGTCGGTTGAGCATCCGACTTTTGGTTTCGGCTCAGGTCATGATCTCAGTCTCCTGAGATCAAGCCCCGAAACAGGATCCACGCTCAGTGGGGAGTCTGCCTGGGATGCTCGCTCTCCCTCTGCCCCTTCCCTGCTCGAGCGCTCTCTAAAATAAATAAATAAAATCTTAAAAAAAAAAAAATCTGGCAACTCTATTAACAACCTAAGGTTCAGATAAATGTGCCGAATTAGTTAATGCCCATAAAGCAAGAAAATCATTTGAACTAAATGAAGTATCTGGAGAAGCAGCATGCTAAAGACAAAGAACAGAGATCTCAGAATCAGGCAAATCTGAGCTTTAATTCACCATTCCGTGCCAATTTATAACTGATGGATCTCAAAGACATTAGTTTACCTACCTTTGCCTCACTGTCCTCACCTGGTAAACCCTGTTTAATTTTTACTAGTTTTGAGGGTTGCAGAATGGATTACATGAAGCAACGCACACTCAACACTCCCCTGACACAAGACAGGCAATGACTGCCAGCCTTCACTCAGGTCTTCCTCATACTACCTTAGCTCAAACTCAAATTTCCCATCACAGGAGCCAAAACCAAAGAACTCATTTTATCCCTCGATTACCGAACAGAACAAAGTGCTCCCAAATTGTGCCTACAAACAGACCTTCCCCCTCTTGACCATCTCCTTCCACTCGGCAGGTTCCTTTGGCAGCTGGACTTGCAAGTCTCCCCTGCTCTCACCCACCTGGGCGTTACCCAACTATGGCTGAGTGGAATGCTCTTCTTCTGACTGTGCTGAACAATACATGAACAGAAAACCTTTCAAATAATGTCACACTGTGATTTCCTCACGTTTTTGTTCTTTCTCGCTTTTGTTTTTTTTTTATTTTATTTATTTGACAGAGAGAGATCACAAGTAGGCAGAGAGGCAGGTGGGTGGGGGGGAAGTAGGTTTCCTGCTGAGCAGAGAGCCCGATGCGGGGCTCCATCCCAGGACCCCGGGATCATGACCTGACCCGAAGGCAGAGGCTTTAACCCACTGAGCCACCCAGGCGCCCCTCTTTCTCGCTTTTTAAGAATAAGGGCACATAGGGGCACCTGGGTAGCTCAGGTGGTTAAATGTGACTCTTGCTTTTGACTCAGGTTGCGATCTTGGGGTCATGAGATTGAGCCCCAGGTCTGGCTCTGCACTCGGCAGGGCGTCTGCTCAGATTCTCTCTCCCTCCCCCCTGCTCTCTCTCTCTAAAATAAATAAATAAATCTTAAAAAAAAAAAAAAAGGGAGGGCATATAAATTCATTTCAAATTATCATATAATACTAAAAGCAAAATTCTGTTTTCTTAATTTTCAAAAAAAAAGTGAAAAATCCTACTCACTCATTTGAATCAATAAAAACTCTAAAAGAACTGCAAATGCACAAAATAAATGATTTTCCATTGTGGCTCTTGTGCCTAGGTCTCTCTCCTATTTGGAGTCACACCACATGGGGGATTATTTTCTAATGTTCGTTTACAAATTGTTTAGCTAACAATATGCTGTCCAACTTTCCACTTAGTATACCTTATCTGCTCTCTACACACTGTGATTTCTTTGAAGGAAAATTAACTAAATATTTCAGCAGTTTTAGCGGGAAGGAAAGAATTAAGATTGTAGATACAAAGGTGCTGTAATTGTGTTTTAATCAGCTTATTAAATATAACATGAACATGTATCAATCAACTAACATTTAATTTCATGGTCTATGATTCAAAACTTTTCAAAAGCATAACAGTACAAGTTATCATCATTTACTTAACAATTCCTTTCCAATTTTGTTTTAACTCATGTAAGCCACATAAAATACTGTATGACAATTGTTACATGTCCTCATGGACTGGAAGAAGGCATGATTAGGAATTAAAATACAAACATAATTTGAAATTTATCTGCCTTGTGAGATATCAGAACTTCATCCAAAAAGAAAAATACCCACATATATAAAAACACAGCAACATAATTCTTAAAGTTAGGGAACTCAATAGAAGAATCTTTTAAAAGTCTATTTCAAACACTCCTAACCCCAACAGACAAAACTCCACTGACGAAACAAGCCACTGAGCTAAAGTTTGTTTTAAACTGTTGCTGCAGAAAATGCAAACAAATCTCTCCAAATCTCATTTAGAAAGTAAACCGCCTAACTGCACATTCATTTAGGAGTATTATACGAAGATTTCCCATTACGGAGTCACATTTTGACTTGGAATGTTTGTGCACACACTTATCTCTTTTCTTCCACTGAAAGAGGAGTTTCTTCATGATTCGAATCATTTAGTTCTTCACAGAATAAGTTAGTTTACCTCAACTCTACTTTTGTGGAGCAATGAAAATTATGAAGAAAAGCCAGCGGGTTCTATTCTCTAGCATTTCGCTTGATAGCAAAAATCCCTTTCCTTTAAAAGGTTTGTGTCTGACCGTTATTTTTTCCTCAAGTGGAGGAGGGCCTGAGGGTAAGGGTCATTAACATCTTTTACTAAGACAAAAAGACTCAACTGTGGTTGCTAAGATACCAACAGACAGATTCATCTACAGCAGTCAGGACCAGTGATTAGAGGGTTTCCTCAGGAACAATACACTAACTACAGTGGGACCACCAAGGCACACAAACAAAATCTCAAAGGCATAGGCAATCCCTGCCCTTGAAGAGCTTCATATCGTCTGCTGTTTGTATTTCAAATTAAAAAGCACATTCTAAATATATATATATATGTGTGTGTGTGTATATATATATATATATATTTTAAGGAATAGAAGTAAGACAACAGGAAGAAGAGATGGAGGGAAGGAAGCTAAAGAAATGCGTATGTCAAGGTCCAATGTTTCATCTGAGTCTGCAGAGCCACAGTCCCTGGTTCATTAGCTTATTTAACTGAATGAGTCAGTACCATGTGCTGCTTACTCTTCTGGGCATTAGCGATGCGCTGGTTATAAGACAAAGTCTCAGCCCTCACTGAGCTTACATTCTAGTGAGGAGATGAAGCAGAAGTGCTGTAAACATTGACTATCTCTGACCATGTGCAAACAGGGGTAAGTGTGTGAAGTTCAAGAAGCTTCAGAGGGGCACGCACACAGGTCGAGAAGGCCTTGTTTCTATTTAGCGATTACTATATGCTGAGTGTCGGGCTAGGCAATGAGACAGACTGAACGGGAGGCACACGTTCTCGCTCTTGAGTGTACTCAGGTGGGAGATCCAGGTAAACTAACGAGGAATTCCTGTGGCGCTACTTACTGCCCCTGGAAGCTTGAGGAGCCGGTGACGCCTTCGTCATGAATAATGGCACTCACCTTCTAGGGTTACGGTGAGCATTAGATGTTTATAAAACATTTGGCACACTGCCTGGTAATCTACACATTTTATTACTATAAGTTAAGTGTGCATATTATAGAATTACAAGAAATGAGATTGGTGGAAATTGAGGACGGCAAAAAAGGGGAAGAGATAATAAAAGTCTTTAAAAAATCTAAAAGGGAGGAGAAATGGGTTCACACGAGGACCTGTAAAACATACTGCCAAGTGTATTTACAAAACTAAGAAACTGGATACAACGGAATCCCATCATACACCCAATTAAGTGACAAGAACTAAATTGTGTAAAGCCGGCAGAGAAGGAGAGAACAGTTTAAATACTAGAGGGGCTCTGCCACCATAACACTCAATAAGGGAATATTTCAGAGTGAATGAAATTTACAGAGAAAATCATCTTTAGTCCTACAGGCAAACTCAGATCCCATGTGTGAAGTGTGAGCACTTCACCTCACTGTAAGTCTAGATATAAACAAGATGTTTTTCAGTACACATACCCTAAATGCAGATGGACTATTTAATCTGGCATACAAGTAAGACAGCAAAAGGAATTTTAACTACACGTGATTTTTATCACCTTTTGTATGTACTTGATAACTAACTCTCGCTTGAAGATGCTATTCTACCCATTTGATCTACATTTGACAGACACACAAACATGCCCAAAGGACTTGGGGCCAGTATACAGCAGAGCAGGGATGCCTGCCTCATTCTGCCTGGTTCTAGATCCTTGCAGTCTTTCCATGATGCCCAGCCATCGGAGTTCGGATTTGAAGGGACAGGCTAACATTAAGGAGGAATATGATGCAAAACATTTAAGAGGAACAGTTAATAAGACAGATAGGTATTTGAAAGAAAAGATAAAGATATTAAGTCCAAAGACAGAGAAACCAAAGTCAGAAGTGTGACATACGCTCATCACAAATTCTAGAATAATACTGATTTCACATTTTTTTATACCTCTGTGCATACTAAATATTGAAGTTTTAGGGAAATTCAAACATTTCAGCATCCAAACTGTCTCCAAGTACCTTTCACACCCAAAAGCAGCACACGTGTGTATGCACAAATATACACATACAATTTCAAAAATCATGTGTTCAGACCTAACGTAACAAGTCCTACTGTCTTAGAAACAGAAAAGAACATATGCCAATAAACCAGTTAGAAAGGATATAAGTCAGAGATAAATGAATGTTGGGAGTAAAGAAAAAGCCTTCAAAGTACTAAATGAATAATGGTGCCTCTGACAGTAATGATGAAATGGAGAAACAGAGAAAAATAACAAAAAGAAGAGTTAAGTCAGTCCTCAAAGGAAGTCTTTCGAAGTACATGCCCCAAAAAGTCCGGCAACAGAATTCATGAAGTATTTACTTGGTGCTAGTGTACTTGCGCTAACAGATCTATACACTGAATCATGTTTCCCATTGTAATTTTAACAATTTTCTCTTACCTTGGTAGAAAAAGTCTCTGGCCCCAATAAATAACAAAAGCTGTCGCATGAAATAATAACAAAAATGATAATGACAGCAGTTACTGGAGCCATGCATCATGCTTTTACATCTTATCCTATGAAGTAGATACTTTATCCTGATTCTACTGGAGAAAAATACTTACTTTCACATTCAGTAACTTGTCTAAAGTTGTCTCACACCATGGGGTTGGAACTCCACACTCAGGTCCACCTGACCAAGACTCTTAACCACTTTACATTGTTTCTCCATTTTAAAGATTCAAACGTTCCCACGAGAATTCTGCATTTTTTAGTGCAGAGTTTATGAACACGAAATAATTCTCCCATGCAGTATTTTACAAGAAGTAACTACAATGAAGAGTCAGCACCTTAAGTGAGTGCAACTTTTCATTCCCAAAACAAAGATCTTCTTGTGTTTATTACAATTGTGTTTGTACAAGTACTATCCATGAATGGCACATAAATTGATAAAATAAAAACTCAAAATACAATGACATATAAAAGGAATCTGTTACTGTAACAAGTCAGCGGATAAGGTCTCAAACATTTGAGAAATCGGCTCTACCAGATTCTCATTAAAATACTGTGTGCATACAGGGGCTTAATAACCTGTAGTTTTTTTGAAGTGCAAATTTTACCTGGGTCATTATGGGAATGAGGCACCACAAAGACTTGAAGGGGCTTAGAGTCCCATTCATTAAGTAAATAGCTAATGTCAAATCCTTGTTTCCAAACTCCACCATCTGGATTGTCAAAAGGAATTAGACTGTAAACATCCAACATCTAAAAATACAAAAGACAAAATAAAGAGAAAGAAAAGAGTAAGTTTAACCATGTATTACCATTTTTAATTTGAACTTAATGTTGGAAAATATTTGCTCAAAGCTATTCACTGTTGTGCTCTGTATGTATTTTACTAGATAAAGCTATTTCTGTATGCATAACTTAAGAGTTTAAGGCAGAAAACATTTAATTACCATTCAAATTCTTAAAATGCTACTGTGTTACTTAACTATCCTGACAAATAAGCCCCTCTCCCATCTGCTTCTATTGAAAAATAAGTTCATTCAATTACTTCTTGCCCTGCTTGACTTCTAATACAATCTAATAGAAATTGATAGGAACTAAACAGCAAAGAAAAAATTTCTGATGAAATGAGATTATGACCAAATATTTCAGCATTTTCACACACAATACTGATAATTATTTTTTTGAGTTGTCTTTATTTTACAATTAATCGCATATATTTTAAAATCTGTATCTGAATGGAAATGCATCTACAGCTATTTCTTCATTGAGCAAATACTGTGTTTACCTTTTTTATTCTAAAAATAAAACTACAACTGAGTCAATGAGGCATAATCATGTGAAAAGGGAAATTTTTAAATGTTCAAATATTGTTTACATTTCCAATGTGGCAGTCCTAGGTAATAATCTATTTGGACACAAAGGAAAAAATATCGCAGAAAAAAAAGCCCTAAAAACTTGTATTTTTCATACCCTCTATAATACTAAATGTGACAAAGAACACAAATGACTCTGGTAAAATTTAAATTATGTAAAAATTATATATAAAATTTAAATTATGTAAAAATTATTATATATTATAAAATATTTAAGCAGGTTAAAAAAATTTAAAGATACCAAGCAAATTACGTAAAAAATGAATACAAAGTATTTTAAGACAACAACATATCTCTCACTTCACAATATATGAATTTATTTAAGTCAATAAATCTTTGGGAACCAGCTGGAAAGGAGGATGTGTTAGCAGTCTTATTCCTTCTGGTTCTTTCTCTGGCCCTGCAACTCGCTCTGTCCCACACTGCCTTGCTCTGCCTGCCTTCTGGGGCTGTTCAGCAACACGGCTGTTTCTGTCCAGCCCAGATTTAACACCCCCTTCCATTTTTGTTGTTCTCCTTTGAAAGGTACTTATTTAAAATCTATACAGAGCCAAGACTCACAAAAACAGATATACATTCACAACACAGAATCCTGATAGTGTGTGAACCTGGCCACACACTAGTTGATAAGATTGTAAGCACAAGGCCTGGCCAACTCTGTCTCCAGCTGCTGGCTTGGCCTGTGAGCCATGACTTCAAGATCCCATCACATTCTCTGTCCTCGGAGGTTAGGGGAAACATCTATCCCGAAGCAAGTCCAGAGCCAGCCCATTTTGTCCAACTGTAAAATATTTGCCCTTTATGGACTTGTCACCAAATTCCAACTGCAGATCTAAGGTACAAGTTAAACACAGCTCTCTGCTAATTGGCAGAACAGAGCACATTTGACAGACCTTAAATTTAAGAAAAGTAGAAGTCCTTTCCTATCCTAGTTTACAATTCCACTACCCTGTAGAAAAGTGCTATCCAAGAGAAAGAGAATGCAAGCCAAATCCGTAATTTTAAATTTCCTAGTAAAATGAAATAAGTGAAATTAATTTTAATGATATATTTTATTTAACCCAATATATTCATATTATTATCTCCACATATATGTAAAATGAAACAAAGTATCTTGCATTTGTTTTCACAGTAAGTCTTTAACACTTAGAGCACATCTCAATTCAAACTAGCCACATTTCAAGTGCTCAGCAGCCACATGTGGACAATGACTTTCATACTGAAAAGCACAGCTCTAGAATATTTTCCTTCCCTTTCTCACAAAGAGATAGTCAGCAGAAGGTATCTAACCCTACACTGTGTGAAACCTATAATGTATAACAGATATGTAGTAAGAATAGGGCTTTTCTTAAACTCTTTATAGGAAGATAAGAAAATCTCTTTAGCCAAATTTAAACCTCTAAACGTCTTTATGTACTAGATCGCATAAGACCTAAAAAAGCATACAAAAAGGCCATAATCACAAAGTATAAAATAATTTTAAAAAAATTGGGGGAAGCATAGAATTACAGAATTTTATCACTAAAAAGAACTTTAATGATCATGTGACTCATTAATTTACTTTACAAAAACAGAAACTGGAATCCAGAGAGTTTAAGCAACTTACTAAGTTAAAACAGACACCAGATCAAAAAAGAAAGAAAAGCAAGAAAAGCCCAATGATCATTAACGAATGCATACATTACCTGCACATCTGAATTCTGACTTCCACTTTGCAAAACGAACGAACAGTCTTCAGGGTCCACTACAAGGGACAATTGTTTTGATGGCAGTAGAGGTGAGCCAGCACCTTGGCTGAGATTGCGTTGTGAACTTTTTGGACCATCCTCCACAGACTCACTCAAATTGATGACTGAGTCTCTAATATTTGAGATGATCTCATTATTCTCAGCTAGCAAACGTTCCAAATGGTCTATTTTTTCTTGCAACATTGAGAGCTGGCCCTACAATAAAAAAGAAAAAGGCAGCTATATGAAACTCTAATATAGCTCTGCTGAGGCACACACATTTTTTTTTTAAATTATGTGCCTGCCCAAGAGGGCAGCCACTCACCCTTTACTTTCCACTTTTATAAGTGGGATCACAAAAAGCGTGAACAGCTGGCTGTGTTGAAACACCAATTTACTGCAGAAAATCTCCATTGCTGGAATCTTTGTTTAATCATATTTTAAAATGTGCAACAGAGAGACCAAAAATATTTTGGGATTTATTTCCTATTGCCCCAAACCCAGTCCTAAAAGATTGTTGAGTTCTCTATAATAGCTAAGTACAACATATTATGTTCAGGTATGAAATTTTAAATTTCACTTAACGGATACTAGTTACTTGAAAGGGTCAAAAAGTATGAACCTGAAAAAAATCATTCCATTGTAGTAACCCTAGTGGACAATCCTAAATAAGAAACATCATCTACAGGAAAATCAATTAGTCAACTCTGAATTAGCCATATGCATGAAAAGTGACCACGCTATAGGTCATATAGACTGCTTTTCCCACATTGTACGACTTTAAGGCTTTTTATTGTTTTTATTTTTCTTTTTTAAAGATCTTATTTATTTGGGAGAGAAAGTGAGAGACAGAGCAAGAGTGCAGGGGGAGGGGCAGAGGGAAAAGCAGGCACTCTGCTGAGCAAGGGGCCTGATGTGGGGCTTGATCCCAGGACCCTGGGATCACGACCTGGGCTGAAGGCAGACTCTTAGCCAACTGAGCCACCTAGCGCCCCAAATTTAAAGTTTTTTCATTGATCCTCACATTGAGAGGCTTGCTGTCTTTATAACATAAACCTTATTGTAGAGAATAATGTTTCAGCTTATGAGAGCAAGGACAATCTTTGTCTCATTCACTCCTATATCTGGGGCCTTAAATATAAGGTAGATACTTAAATATTTGCCCCATGGCCTTTATATTTCTGGAACTCCACAATAATTCTTTTGTGAACACCCACTGTACTAGGCATAATGCTACATGCTGGGAAGACAGATACACATAAGATATAGGTCCATACCTGCACCCAGAAAGTGACACTGTCCCTAGCAACAGCCTACCCAAAATGTCCACACTAAGGTTTAATAAAATAACTATATACACAGTGAACAAATAACTCTGGACACCCAAAAACAAAAGTTCTATCACTAGTAAATTAACAGGAAGACAGAAAGAAAGAGGAAGGAACAGGAGGACAGTAAGAAAGAGGAAGGGAAAAGAGAAAACACTTAAATGTCAAAAGGTAAAGAACTTGTCAAATGGTACATCTGTATCATGGAAATGTTCTCAGTCACTGAAAATTTAGAAATATAAATTCCTTAAAAACAGAAATATAGGCAGGTATTTTCCAGAGATACAATGGAGAAAAAGTTTAAAAAGCATGCATAAAAAATAGTAATTTGATACCATCCTTTTTGAAAAAAAAAATACAGAAGACCATAATCAAGATGGCAAAAACTGGTTATGGGTATTTATATTCTTCTTTACCCTGTTATGAATAGCTGTTGACTTTGTAATAGGGAAGCCAGGAGAAAAAATGATTCTACTTTTAGAGGCCAGTTCAAAAGGGGAGGGGTGAGGTCAGCAGACTGGTGACTACTACTAAGGGAAGGCCACCGGAGCAAACTGTGTGAAACTGATAGAAGTCTGAAGGGACTAGAGAAAATATTTTGGGATGAGAAAAGAAATATCCAAAATTAGAAGCAAGTCAGCAGCCCATTATCTTTGTGGGGAGGAAGGAGGTGGAAGAAAAGATGACACTGGGGACAAATATCCAAAACCAGAAATAAGAAACTTTAAGACGGCCTCCACAGACCTGAAAGATGCTCCCCCAGGCCTACTTAGAGGCATGTGAAAGAAATAGCCCCTACGTGTCAAACTGTAGTCCTATAAGCCAACTGTCTCCTCTGGGGTGGCATGGTACGTCTCTACGAGGTAGAACTCTGAAGCCTGTTCATCAGCCTATTATACAGAAGCCGGAAGTGCAAGGTTTTAACACAGAACCCATCCTGTAAGATAAGCCCCATTTCCTCTAGTGAAAAGCAAGAGGGAGAACATGCATCAGTTCATGACTAGAAATGACAAAGCAAAGGAAACAGAATGGATCAGTGTAACACCAGTTCAGGGCTGAAAAAGAAGCTGGGTGAACCATGTAGATTCCAGGTCAGCAAAACTAGTGAGCACTATCATACTACAAACCCTTCTTTATCAGCAGACATTGATGCTGGTTGAGCGGTTCTCAGCGGAAAGGCCAAAGGGTGTCCCCTTGGCATAACCCAAAGCTCACCCAAAAAACTCAAAATATATCAGAGTTAGGTACGCAGCTAACTAATCCATATAGATTTTCCTTTTTTTTTTTTTAAGATTTTATTTACTTATTTGACAGAAAGAAAGATCACAAGTAAGCAGAGAGGCAGGCACAGAGAAAGGGGGAAGCAGGCTCCCCGCTGAGCCGAGAGCCCGATGCAGGCATCGATCCCAGGACCCTGAGATTATGACCTGAGCCGAAGGCTGAGGCTTTAAGCCACTGAGCCACTCAGGCGCCGCCATATAGATTTTCCTAAACAGACATGCTATCAAAGGCTGTCTAAAATAAGGGGAAAACTCTTCTTCGCTTATTATCAAAACACGGAGACTACAGCTTTTTGAAACCTGAAGTGTTCTGGTGAATATTTCCAATACTGAAGATACAAGTCTACTTCGGTGATGCTTACAATTTTTACCACAGCAGGTAACAACAGTTAATCAAGTTCCTCTGATTGCAAGCAGAATTAGAACATGATAACTTGTCTTGCCTCTAGTAAACCTACCCTCCTCCATAAAATAAAACTCAGTCTAAAATACCAGCACCCTAGAGATTTTAAATGCTGCATGTTTTGTTGTCCAATAAACTAGCGGTGTATAAATTAATACATAGGTGCCTGCATTTCTCCAGACCTTTCTGTACTTTCAGGAAAAGATAATTTTGGAGCCATGCATACAGCAAAGCTGCCTACAGGTGGTTCAATAAGCACACACTGAGAAAGAAGAGGGCTCCATCTGGGAATATCCTTATGATGGCCCTAGTCCCATAACCCATGGATGAGAGTATTACTCCAAATAAACATTACAGGAGATAGATGTTTCGTGAAAAATAATCCTGCAGGCACCAAAGATGACTTTCGATCTCACTGTAGCTTTAAAGATACAATTAATGATCAGTACCTTGAATTCTGTACCAAATTAATAAGTCCATAGAGAAAATTGTAGCCTGGGGATATGTCAGCAGAATGGTCTAATGAAAATCATTTTTAAACTACATTATGCAGTGGAATAAAGTCTCCCCCCAAATGGCTGAAATTCTTGAAGTACACACACCTCATAAGCAAATTTGGTATATACAACAGAGTAAAGTAGTATGGCCTTAAAAGGATGTGCTTGTAGTCTGCATTAAAAGAACAGAAATCATAGATAATGTTTCAATTACACTGACAAGTCAAGGAATACTAACAGTAATACTGAAAAAGACAATTTTCTGTAGGGTAAGAAAATCACTTGTGAGAAAACCACTTTATTCTTTGATTTGCTAATCAGTTCTATAGGGAGGCCATGGTGTTGTACTGCTGAGGAGTGGAGAAGAAGGTCATATTTGATTTACTTTGCTTTTGATGAAAGAGAAAAATTAAGCAAAAAAAAAATCACTAATCCAAATGACTTTTGAGAGAGAAAATTTAGAGCCTAGTACAAGGCAAAACAGGATCAGTACCCACTCAGGTCTGTGAACAAAATCAATCAATGTACACCTACAGCTAAATCTGAAAGCTTATTACATAATTATTTGCCCCAGGTAAGCACTAGCTGCCGGAATTGGCATCACCGTGATCACTCAAGCCGGCTGAATCTGCACATCAGCATCTTCCTTCCTGTTACAGTGGAAAAAAAATGTGTGCCTTCCCCTTTCCCACTTCAAAGGCCAACACTTAACTGGTTGGCTCCAAACCCATCTCTCTCAACAGCTTAAAGGCTGGTATTCTTTTGGTTAAAACTCTCTCAACACTGCTTCATCAAACTCTCTTTTTAAAAGTAACTCATTCTTAATTGTGCAACATGTAACCTCAGGTCAAGCGATATGAAACTTGCCATTCTCATAAATCAAAAATAGTAAAATTCACCGATTTACTATGGTTCAACTTAACATGATGTCCTATCCAAAACACCAAATCAAACTCCAGTGCTTCCCTTAGCCCCACGATTCCCTTCCCGGGCCCCAACGGCTTAATAGACATACAGAGATTATGAACAGTCTGTACTCATGACCCTCCTTCCTTCTAAACTCCTATTCCCTCAACTGCCCATTTCAATCAGCATCTGCCCACCGCTCTACCAAAACTGCCCCTGCAATGTCCCCAAAGGCTTCCACGTTGTCAGTCATGATAAGCAAACACTGCCCTCCCCTTACTCATCATCTCAAGGAGCATCAGCACACTAGACCACTTCTTCCTCCTGGCAACATTTTCTTCACTTACTCCCAGCCCAGCATGTTCTTGGGGTTCCTCCTGCCCTGTTTATCAGTCTCCTTCTCCCCCTAGAATCTACATGACAGAGTGCCTGCCTCAAGGTTAACATCTGAGCTCTCTGCTTTCTCTATACGATCTTAAATTATCTCACCCACTCCATGGTTTAAATTCCATTTTTTTTTGTACTGTTGTCTCATCTATATTTCTACCTCCAGCTGAAACCTCTTCTCTGAAAAACAAAGCCATCTAGCCAAACTATTCTACTCCTCGACTTGGGTTTCAAACTTATGTCCAAAAGATGCCCTCCCCAAAAATGCCTCTACAATCCTCAAATTTTCAGGAAGTACCTTTAATCTCCATCTAGTTGGTCACTCCCAAAATCTTGGTGGAATAACTGATTCTTCCTCCTTCCTCACCCTGTTCATACATCTAACTTATCTGCAAGCGCTTTCCTTACTACCGCTAAAATACTTGTGGGATCATTCGATGTCTCTCCCTCTCAGCTGCAACCACACCGATCCAAGCCTCCAACAACCTCTCCTGCCTAGTACACAGCAGCCTCTTAACCAATTTCCCGGTACTAGGCTTACATCCTTCAACCATGCCCTACGCAGCTGCGTTATCCTTCTAACAATCCAGTGCTAGTTTCTCACTGCACTTCTACTACAATCAGCCAACACCTGCATCCATCTATCCTTCCCTCCCCCAACATAGCTTCACCCTGATCTCAGCTCAGTTGAGCTGGGTCTTCCTCAACCCATCTCAAGACCTCCATACACGTTCTCCCTTTGTACAGTCCTTCAAATCTCAGGAAACGTTCCCTCAGCACAGCCTTCCCCAGCCGTCCTATCTAAAATAGCCCTTCTCGTGTTATTCTCTCTATTTCGTGCTTCCTCCCCAGCCGTATTACATTTTTTACCTATTTATTCATGTATTGTTTTCCCATCTTCATCACTAAATGAATCTCTAAACTGAGAACAGGCACCACAGCTGTTTTATTCATCACAGTACCCTGATGCCTAGCACAATGCCTGATGCACAAAAGAATTGCAAATATTTATGGCAGGGGGAAGAAAGAAAAAAAAAAACATATGTAACATTTTTTTCTAAGATAAGGAAGTATTAAATGTCCTTTTTTTTGGCACAGAGCTTATACCAAAAATAATATGAATAAAAATAAAACAGTCTAACCATTTTTTTAAGAAAGAAAATTCACAAAAATCTTCACTGTGACCCAAATAGTAGGTAAGAATGAGAAGGAAAGTCCTAAATTATAGGGTGATCTTCACTGACTGAGAGGGAAATGATATAGAAATTGAGCTATGTTTGGCTACAGATTGACAATCATGACCTTGTGAGTAGGGTAGACTATGTGGCTCCTCTTTGAGGGCAGGCAAAGATTATGGACTCTGTACAGTTCAACCAAAAACTTCAATGTTCACTACTAACAGTAATCATGGCTCACTGGGCTCGAATTTCAACTGATGCGGGGGGGATGAAGAGGGTGTGGTAAAAGAACCCAAGGCCGATTCTGAAATTCTTCCTACCACAGTAGTGGTAAAAGATCTTCACTCAACCGAATCAAGTTTTCTTGTTAAGAGAACGATAGAGAAAATATTATTATTTATAATACAATCACCAACGGTGGATTTCAAAAGAAACAAAATTTTACTGCAATACACATGTGTATGTATGTCTGAAACTCCAGCTCCATATCACTTGTCATTCATGCTTTCTTTTTCCCCTTCTTGTCAGATTTTGTTAGATTCAGTAAACCACCCCATCACATCAAGATCTCTCTGGACCTGGATTCTGTTGTAAAATGTGCCCACCATGTACCAATGTGATTGGGTAAAAGGCTCTAATAGTAACCATCAGAAGCATCTGAAAGGCTGCTCAAAACTACAAATCCCGGGGGCGCCTGGGTGGCTCATTAGGCTAAGCATCAGATTCTTGGTTTCAGCTCAGGTCATTATCTGAGGGTCGTGAGACTGAGCCCCAGTCGAGCTCCATGCTCAGCAGGGATGTCTGCTTGAAGATTCTTTCCCTCTGCCCTTTCCCCGCATGCGTGCCTGTACTCTCTCTCGAATAAATAAATCTTTGAAAAAAATTACAAATTACAAATTAAAAAAATTACAAATAAATAAATCTTTGAAAAAAATTCCCAGGATCCACCCTGGAATCTTGGGAAGGGCCCCAGAAACTGCAATGTTTATGCTCCACAGGTGACTCTGGTGATCAGCCAGGTTTGGGACCTACATCTCCAACTTCATGCATGTCAGTGAAATTAGATATACACCCAATAAGCCATTTGGCAAGTCACCCCAAACTACCCTAGAGGGTGACATAAATCACAAACCTGCATCCTAGATAATCTGCTTAACTGGGTATTAATTCTCCTAATTATCCTTGTACCAGATTCCTCCATTTCATGCTTTAGGATATTATACCTCACCATACTTTTATTTTTAATAACTGCAAATAATGATTATCTTTAGTTTTAATAACTCCTTTTACCAGATAAACATAAAGGCAGTTTAGCTGAATGATTAAGCAAGAGCTCTGGGTCAGACTACGTGGGTTCTAATCTTAAGTTTGGCATTTGCTAACACTGTGACCTTGAGGAAGTAACTTAACTTTCCTGGACCTCAGTTTCTTTTACAGACAAAATGCAATGCTAATACCTATTGCTTGGAATGGCTGAAAAGAACTTAGCACATGACCTGCCACCAAGTAGGCATTCAAGATGTTACTTCTGCTGCTGCTACAATAAAAGTATGGCTTTCGAAAATCACTTTTTTTTGTTGTTGTTGTTGTTTTTTAAGATTTTATTACCTATTTGAGAGAGAGAGTGAGCAAGAGAGAGAGAACAGAAGCAAGTGGAGGGGCAGAGGAAGAGGGAGAAGCAGACTCTCTACTGTGCAAGGAGCCTCAGAAGGGGCTTGATCCCAGGACCCTGGGATCATGACCTGAGCTGAAGGCAGATGCTTAACCAACTGAGCCACCCAGGCACTTCTAGCATTCTAAAATCACTTTGAAGGGCACAACTTTCCAGGGCACAACAACTGTGATTAAGAACAGACTCTAAAGTCAAGCCAAAAGTAATGTCATCAAAATGGCAGCACGGAAGACCCCAGCCTCCATCCTCCCACAAAGATCAACAATGAAATAGCTATTCATGAACAAAAACAGCTGTGGGACAGCTCTGGAGTCTACTTACAAAACTTCAGCAACACAGTGGAACAAAAAACCTGGAAATAACTACACAGGGTAAAAAAAAAAAAAAAAAGACCGCTTCATTTTGCCTGCATCATCCCATCCCCCAGGCCGGCAATGCTCAATGCCAAGAGGGAACTCCCCACCTAGAAAGAGTTCCTCTTGCTAGGAAAGAAGAGCAGGGTCAAACAGGTTCCCCAGCCACTGGGAGTACCACCCAGAGACACACAGAGACAATGAGGAACAAGGAAGAAAAGCAGGGGATACCAATAGTAGCCACACAGCATGAACAAGAATGGTTCACGGTGACCCGCTCTACGGACAAACCCAGCAGCTTTCACCACCGAAGGAACCAATGGCCAGCACGGCTGCCATGGAATCCCTGCAGATTTTACCAGTTTTCACACCCCTTGTATTGGCATTTGCTAATGCCACCCACCTGTGGCCCTCCTGCTCTCTCCCCACTAAGCCCCTCTAGAACCTAGGAACCACGCCAGCAGCCAGGTCAGGCCCCTGTGGCTGCTCAAGTCAAGACTCCAGCCCAGTCCCACATGGCTGGTCCCCACTGCCATGGAGCTAGCCCCTCCAGCTATGCACTTGCATTCTGCCAAGCTGACACTTGTCACCAGCCTCCATTGCCTGCACACGTTCAGGAGGAGACTGCAATGATGGGAGAACAAGCCAACAGCCAGGGTCTCCACAGCTGCTTGTGAACATGGATGAGGCCCTGTCTTTGGTCACTAGTCTGCACCATC
Organism: Potos flavus; assembly: GCA_028534135.1. Classification (NCBI taxonomy): domain Eukaryota; kingdom Metazoa; phylum Chordata; class Mammalia; order Carnivora; family Procyonidae; genus Potos; species Potos flavus. The sequence goes on along the minus strand of CM052895.1, from coordinate 72,746,396 downwards.
ATTCTCACCTGGCATCAGACACTCCAGCTGTGCAACAACACATCCCCAGCTTGACCTCCATTGCCAGCCTCCACTGCTGTGTGCCTGTGGTGATACTGAGTAGTCATGGTAGTACCCATCAACAACGTGGGCCCCTGCAACTACCAGGGCACCCACAGTCAGCCCCAGCTTTGCTGCCTGCCTTGGATCCTACCACTACATGTATGTGTGCAACTAGCCCCTGCCACTACACAGGCCTCTACAGCTGAGTAGGTGCATGCAACCAGCCTTGGCCACCACTGCTGTCTGCCCTAGCCCCTGGCCACTGGGCCCGGAGGTGCCAGTAAGGACACAAGCAGTCCCTGCAGCCACTGCCGACACCCTGGAGCACTTGCCAAGGACCACACAGTTGTCAAAGCTGTGGACCCCACCAACCTGAGCCAAAGAGATATCATGCCACCCTCAAAAGAGATGCTGCCACATGCCCCTGCACGTGATGCCCTACACCACTAGAGCTGGAGTCACAGGTGCTAGACCTAGGGACATGCTGGGATCACTAGCATGCTCCAATGTCCCCTCTCCCACAAAGGTGAAAGGTTTTCCTTACCAAAGTCAGCCCATAAAGTCTGGAAGAGGTGACTGCTTCTTCAAAAGCATAAACACCTGTGCAAAGTTATAGGCATCACTAAGACTCAGGAAAACATGACTCTACCAAAAGAATAGAGTAAACCTCCAGTAACTGGTCCCCCCAAAATGGAAATATAGCTATTGCCCAACAAATAATTCAAAATAATGTTCTAAAGATGTTCAGAGTTACAAGAGAATACAGATAAAAATTTAACAATATCAGGAAAACAATATAAGAACAAAATGAGAAGTGCAACAAAGAGATGTAAAACATAAATAAGAACCAAACAAATTTTGGGAGTTGAAGGAAACAATGACTGAATTGATATCAACAAAAAGCTTTAACATAAGACTTGACGAAGCAGAAGAAAGAGTAAGTGAGCTCTAAGACAGATCAAATGAAATTATCCAATCAAAGGAGGAAAAAAGAAAAATGAAAAAGAATGAAGAAAGCATACATCATCTGTGAGGTACCAACAAAAGAACCAATAAGCAATCTGCAAATTATTAGAATTCAAGGAAAGAAAAGGAGAAGGAGGCAGAAAGCTTATTTAAAGAAACAATGGCTGAGAACTTCCCCAATCTGAAGAGATATGGATATCCAGGTTCATGGAACTAAGAGTCACCACACCAAATCGACTTAAAGAGATCCTCTCCAAGACACATTATAATAAAAGTATCAAAAGTCAAAGAGAATCTTAAAAGCTGGAAGAGGGGAAAAAAGGAACCTCCATTAGACTATAGGCAGATTTCTCAGCAGAAACCTTACAGGGCAGGAGAGAGTGGGATGATACATTCAGAGTACTAAAAGAAGAGAAATGCCAACCAAAAATATACCACCTGACAAAGCTGCCCTTTAGAAATGAAGAAGAGATACAGATTTTCCCAGACAAACTAAGACTAAGGTGGAATTCATCACCACAGCACCTGCCTTACAAGGAATGCAGAAAATAGTTCAAGCTAAAATAAAACACACTAATTAGTAACATGAAAACCTATGAAAATATAAAACTCACTAGTAAAAGTTAAGCATACAGTCAAATTCAAAATAATACTTTAATATGGTGGAGTGTCAGCCATTTAATTCTACAGTAAAATGGTTAAAGGACAAGAGTATTAAAAATAACTATAGCTACAATACTTTGTTAATGGATACACAATAGAAAAAGATAAGCTGTGACATCAAAAACATAAAAGGGAAGGTAAAATAGTAAAAGGGTAAAGTTTTTGTATGTGATCAAAGTTATCATAAAATATACGTTATATCTATAAAATGTCTATGTAAGTGTCATGGTAACCACAAAGCAGAAAACTATAGCACATGCACACAAGATGAGGAGAAGACAATCAAAGCATGCCACTATGGAAAACCACGAAGTCACAAAGGAAGGCAGCAATAGAGGAAGAAAGGAACGTGGAAATTACAAAAAAGCCAGACAATTAATAAAATGACATAAGTTCTTACCTATCAATAATTACTTGAAATGTAAATGGACTAAGTTCTCTACTCAAACGACAAAGAGTGGCTGGACAGATGTAAAAAAACAAAAATCAAACAACAAGACCTAACTGTATGCTGTCCATAAAAGACTCACTTCAGCTTTAAGGACACGCATAAACCCAAAGTGAAAGGATGGAAAGAGATACTCTATGCAAGTATATGTATACACACACAGACACACACACACCCAGTTGAATAGTACTGAGCCATAAAAAAAAAGAAATCTTTTATTTATGACAACATAGACAGACCTTGAGGATACACTGATATAAGTCAGACAGAAAAAGTCACATACTGTATGGTATCACTTACATGTGGAATCTAAAAAAGTTGAAGTCAAAGAAACACAGTAGAATGGTAAAGGTTGGGAGGGGAAATGGAGATATGCTGATGAAAGAGTATAAACTTCCAGTTATTTAAAAAACCAAAAAACCAAAAAACGCTTTCAATTATGAGTCCATTCTGGGAATCCACTGTACAGTATGATGATTATAGTTAATACTTAAAGTTGCTAAGAGAGTAAATCTTAAATGTTCTCATCATAACAAAGAAATGGTAATTATGTGACATGATGGAGGTATTAGCGAACACTATGGTAATAACCATTTTGTAATATATGAGTGTATCAAATCAACACATTGTACAGCTTAAACTTAACACAATGTTCTATGTCAATTAAGTCTCAATAAAGCTGGAAAATAAAATAAGATAAAAAATGAAGCCAAGCCAAATATGAATTTCAGCTCCACTATCCCAGTGAATCCTTAGGCAAACTATATAACTTACCCGTGCCTGTTTCATCTGTGAAATGGGGATAATGAATAATACCTCACCCATAGGTGGTTATGAGTGTTCAGTTAGTGAGCACATACAAATGAGTTTAAATAGTGCCTGATGTGGTAGGCAGAATGATGGCCACCCCAATGATGTTCAGGTTCCAATCCCTGAAACCTGTGACTCTCTTACTTTACATGGCAAAAGGGACTTTGCTGATGGGATTAACTGAAGGATTCTGAGATGGGGAGACTGTCCTAGAATACTGACAGGCCTATTGTAATCACGTGGGTCCTTATGAGGGAAAAATTAGAGATGGGAATCAGAATCAGAGGAGATACAAAGAAGGAAGAGAAGTCAGAGTGACGCCACGCTGGAGGGGGTCTGGAACCAAGGAATGCAGGCAGCGTCTAGAAGCTGGAAAAGATGAGGCAATGGATTCTCCCCTAAAGCCTCCAGAAGAGAGGCAGCCTTGCCAACATCTTGATTTCAGTCCAGTAAGACCCATTTCAAACTTCTGATCCTCAGAACTGGAAGACATACATTTTTCTTGTTTGAAGCCACTCTGTGTGCTTTGTGACAGCAGCAATAGGAAACTAATACAGCCAGTAAAGAGCTGACCCTAAAGCTTCCACTGGCTGGCCCGCTTAGAGGAAGGCCGTCCAACTCCCCATCAGGGAGCTGGAGAGCTGTAAGCCTCAGCAGCTGAGAGCCCCTGCAATGCAGCAATGAGAGGCGAGAGCGTAGACTCTACAATCTGTCTCCCGGGGGCATGTTTTGGTCTCACAGGCTCTACACCTATCTTTGACCAAAGGAGGTAGGAAAAGACCTGATAGTTAAACCTATTTTTCCAGGAAAGAAACGTCAACATCTTCCTCTTGGACAGTTTTAGGGTCAATGAGTAAAAAGTGTTTTAAGGCTACTCTGGAGCTACGGTGAGGCAATCGGGAGTCCATGCCGCGGGGGCTTGGACCGAGGCAGTGGAGGAAAGCAAAAGGCTGTGACAAGTCAGATGAGCTAGGAAAGGGAGGTACACGAAAAAAAGAAAAACAGCCTTTGTGTTTTTTTTTTTTTTTTTTTTACTGAGTCAACTGGGAAGAAGATGGATGGCATTTTAGGGAAATCAGGAGTGAGCCCCAGGAAAGGAGCAGATGGAGGGGCCAAGGTTCTGTTTTGGAACTATGAGACAGCTCAGTGGTGGTGGCGTCAGGGAGACACATAAGCCTCAAAGTCAGGAGAATTGATATTTGAGTGGTCAGTGCAAATATGAATTTAAAGCAGTGGAGACAAATGGGGATTACCTATAGAGAGTGCACAGATCTGCCTTTAATAATTGTAAAAGGCTCACCGGGCAATTCTCACACATCGCCGGTTAAGAACCACAGTATTAAAGCTAAATATAAAAACAGTGATTTGGTAAAAGAGTCTGTTTTTCCAGCAGGGGTGTCACCGTTCCCGCAGTAGCTCCAAGTCAGTCAGCCGCTATTCAACTACCCAGAAAAATCCTGCTATTTATATTTAGTCAGATCGCAGGCACTTAACAGGAAGGCATTTTGGTTTCATAAAATGACAAGAAACCCCTCAATGACCACTCCACCTCTTAAGATGTGTAGTGCTGAGGCCAAAAAGAATGTGACCTGAGGCTGTGGCCATAGTCGTGTATATAATACTACATAATTGTAACAAGCCACAAACCACAGTGACAAATGACCTTTTAATGGTGTTTTCCAGACCTGAAGCTTATCATGCCTGAATCTGTTCCAAGGTATTATTGCCTTTGTGCTTCCACTGGTCCATTCAAAGAAATAAATGTACTCACCATATGAGCACGAGGAGCACTTAATTGCATAACATCTTGCCAAAACACAGGAGCGGTGGGCTTTGCCTTGGCAAATCATTATTCATCAATCTCACACCTGCCTATCTATGACGTTAGCGAAGCCCACTCAGGCTCAGGTATACAAGAGTGCCAAGTGACGGTGAACGGAAGAGCTGGGACTTGAAGCTCACTATGCCTTGACCCAGTAGGGGACCCTCAGGACTCAGGCGTGGCCACCGAATCACTGTGCCTCCCAGCGTTGACCTAGAGTAACAACAGGCCACACCAGTTTCCCCCACCTTTGTCAACCCCATCCTCTCGCAACCTCCAAAAATGTGGTCAGGACTCCGGTTGCTGGCTCTGTGTCCAGGCTCCAGGAAGCAGCTCTGTCTCCACCCAAGAGTTTCCAGATGTAAGTGGAGATTAGAACCATAAGGCCCCCACCTGCCCCACCCCCATGCAGCTGCACAGAAACCACCTCCAGCCGAGGCCATGTTTTAGATACCACGCTATTGTGTATCAAGTGAGATGCCACAAAACAGGTATCTTTTTTAAAAGGATTATTATAACAAGGGCGTGTAAGTACAACATGTTTCGATGATAAAATATTTTCATACAGTGCAGCTTTATAACTTTCAAATACATTTAATAACTGCAATTAAGTGGTGCTAAGCAAATTAGGTGTTGACTAATACAATTCTTTATTTTTTTTTTAAAGAATTTATTTATTTATTTGTCAGAGAGAGAGTGAGAGAGAGATCACAAGTAGGCAGAGAGGCAGGCAGAGGCAGAGGGAGAAGCAGGCTCCCTGCTGAGCAAGGAGCCCGATGTGGGACTCGATCCCAGGACCCTGGGATCATGACCTGAGCCGAAGGCAGCCGCTCAACCAACTGAGCCACCCAGGCGTCCCTAATACAATTCTTTAATTCAGCACTTCCTGAACTGTTCTGTGGAACATTTCCTTTCTTTACATTTTTTTTCTAAATTATTTTTTTGAAAACCACACTAATTTTACTTCTACGACATATTTTTAACATACTTCTATTCTTATACATAGTACTCTGAGATAATGTCAACAGTGTATCCCACCCAAGAACATGCATGGATGTTCTTAGGATACGCTTTCAGATGGCAACAATTCCCAGGGAACCAGGGTCATGCTGTCTTACGTCATTTGGTCAATGACTGCTGGTCTATGTTGCTAATCTGTCTTACATTTTTTGAGATATGCCTATCTTTATGCACAGGGGTTGTTATTATGTACTATTTATACCACCTAAATTCATTCTGCATGGATGAATGACATATATTGTATTTTAGGATCTTTTGATAAAAGTTCCATCAACATAAGTTTACCCAAGTAATACTCAGAAACACGTTAATGTAAAAAGAGAACAACTGTTGGTAGTGGAAAAAGCAAATCAACCTAAACAATGTTAGTCTATTAAAATAAATGCAACTGACATGTCTAAGACAGTTTTTCATACAGAAAAGTTTTAGGGGGCCCTCTGAAGACAGTGTTGTTTTAAGTAGATAATCAGCCTGCCTCCAATCTTATTTATACTAATCATTTCCTGAATAAGCCCATTCTGTTCCTTACAGACAGGAGAAAGGTAAGTGTCTAGGCAAGCCCCATCTGAATTATTATAAATTCTGAATTTCCTAACTTCTCATTTCAAGCAGCAAAGATTCTAAAGTTTTACAAATCCTTTCCTACAGACTTTATAAAAGTCCATCTGAACCATTAAATCTACAAGGGGAAGGTGGGGCACAGTAAACACCAAGGAAGCCACAAACATAATAGCAAGGCACAATAGGATATGTAAAAATATAATGAAAACAGATTTCTAAGTATCATACAATCAGCTATAAAGATAAAGATACAAATTTTGCAAGTTCTCCTTAAGTCTTTTTTCTTTAAACAATTATTGGTTAGGTCTTTTCCCTTAAAGTTATAAGAAATATCCTGTATTTCAAGTGTTCTTGTCATTGGGCCATAGACAGTTCAGAAGTTGGCCTTGGGCCACAGACAGTTCTTATCTCTTCAGTTTGGCGGGGTGGAGGAGGGTGTGGTCAGCCACTAATCAAAAAGGAATGGCTCTTCTTTACTATCAACAAGAGGCAGTTTGGGGGTACTCAGAAATCTGTCTGATCTTCAAAACAACCTTGAGCTGGGAAGCCCCTATTTCAAGTGTTGCCTTTTGATCTTTAATAAATCCATCTCTCTTCATCTCTCTCTCTCTCTCTCACACACACACACACACACACACACACACAATCTATTTTCTGTATTTCTGTATTTCTATTTTCTTATAACCTAGAAAAAAAAAATCATTTCATTCCATAATTTGGGCCAAAAATGAGAAGGGTCTTTTTTAGTTTCCTACTGAAAGGCTTCTTTGAAATTCTTCCTTATGATAGTCTTCTCTTTTCTTAGGAATGCTGATCAATGAGCTGGTTTCTGACAATTTGAATACAAGCTGCTTCAGTTTATTAGCATCTGCTACACAATCATCTTAATATGAGAAGCGTAGCTTTTGGCTATAAGAAATGTTCCTTGGCTGTCTGCTCTCTTTCACAAAGCACAGTCCCAAGTGAGCTCATCCACTCTATGCTGATGACTACCAGATCCGCATCTCCCTTTCCTCACCTCTCACTCAGGCACTGCAGCCCACTTGGCTATTGTACTAACATCTATCTCATCATACATGAACCTGAGGTTGGCTCCCCAAACCAGGTTATCTTCCAAACTATCCCTTTCTGCAAAGGGTATTAGCTAATTCTCCAAATGCCTCAAAGGAAAAAGGTGAGAAAAATTGTTTCATTCAAGCCACACCCTTTATAAAAATCCGTTAGAAAGTCCTGATGCATCTTTTTACAAAATATCTACACATTTTCCTCTTCCTCTTGATTCTAGCCATTTCAATACTGGTATAGGGATTTAGTGCCTTATGTCTGTATTACCTTAAACAGAATTCTCAGCTGCCTTCCTGCTTCTGAGTCTTCCTACACACTGCTACCAGAATAATCTAGATTGAATACTCTTAGCTCCCTTCCAGGTCTAAAATTTTCTATGAAATTAATTCTCCAACATGGCTTTTCTCAAGCAGCTTCCTAACATACTCAATAACTTTCAGTGGCTCACTACCATCTGACTCATGTACCTTCTCTGACCAGCTCCCAGGACAATTCACAATCTGATCCCAAACTACCTACCATGTTTTCCCAGCCACTTCTTACGAGCACCAAAGATTCCAAATCAAATCAATCTCTTCACCTCTTCTCATGGTGCCAAGCTCCTTCAAGACCCAACCCATAAGCTTAATACTCCACCCTAAGAATGTTCTTTCTCCCTACAAAGTCCTACCCAATCAGAAAAGCCAAGCTCTGGTCCCAGGTCCTTTGGTCAGCTTGAGCCAGGTCATTACCAGAACTTAGTGCTGAATTTCCTTTAAGGCCTCTGCCCTTATACCAAAAATTAAGGTCATGTTCTTAGCTCTTACATGCCCAGAACCTAAAACAGTTCCTGGTACACAATGGCTACTCCATAAATCTCTGTTCATTGGCAATAACTAGCATTTACTGAACACGTACTATGTGCCAGGCACTATTCTAACTTTTTAACATTAACTCTTTTACCGAGTAATTAAATAACACTCAGCTGTCTCTAATTGTTTCACAAATGACAGTTATACCGCCTCAAATAACTAAGATGCTCTTGCAAAGCAAGAAACATTATCTAGTACATCTATCATAATTTCCACAGTACCTAACGCAAAGTAATTCTCAAATACATGCTGAGTAAAGTACAACAGAAAGCACTGAATTATTGGCCAGGATGCATACCCGGGGTCTGCTATGACTGGTTACGGGACCCAGGGCAAATCGATGAAGCCCAGTTTATGTGTCTCAGTGTCCTTCTCCAAAAAATCAAAGACTAAATTATCTGATCTGGAAAGACCCCCCCCTACTCTAAAGTTCTATATCTGACTTTTATATTATGATTTTTCTAGGGGTACTGGTGACTATTAAGAGAATGACTACCTCCATAGATTCTCAAAATGCAAATTCAGGACTTTTTTAGGGAGAAAGTAATTCTGAGAATAATTCACATTCTCTGGCTTCCATCTTCTAATGTTCCACAGGTAAAAATGTTACCACAAAGGCCAGGACCCACAAATCCCACATTTTTTCATACTTGTGATATGAAAGAACAGGGGTGAATTGCTGCAAAGTCTGCCTTCAGCCCCAAAGTACAGCCTCACCCTGAAGGAGGAGAGCTTCCCCCATCACAAAACACAATCAGTCCTGGAAGAAAACATGCGTTTAAAAGAAAAAAAAATCACTGGCAAATTCCCCAGCTCTCAAGGTTCCTGATTCAGGACAATGAGGTTCACTGGTGGGAGGGATTAGTCACATCTGGGACCTGTTCTGCCCTTGGAAAAAACATTTCGTTTCTCTTGACTCCCAAAGGTTACTTTCTGCAAAGGAAGCCAGTGAGAAATCCATGTGCATGTGAAAAATGCTGAAATGCATACATTTAAAAATGGAAAAACAATACTTAAAAATTGCAATACCACTCAATGAGACTCATTACCCTCATTTTTGTTGGGACTAAGTGTACTGCAATTTAATGACGATAGTAAAATCTCTGAGAACACAAATGGAGTGGTGGCCTGTGCCAAAAGGAATGAAGAAAGTCACACATAATCTTCAAGAAGCATGAAGAAGTATCAAAATTAGCAAGAATTTATTACTCTTTGATGAGTAGCAGTAACTGCAGACATCCTGGGAGTTCTCCACCTCCAAGCTGAGTAGCCTTCAGAGTCCCAGAGAGGACTGCCACGTTCCATACTGACGGACACAGGCTCTCCCTCCACAATCCTAACTAACCCAAGCTGTCCGATTAGGCTCAGAATTCAGCCCATCTGTGAATTACAGCCAATCCCAAATACAGTAAAGCCATGGTTTTCGATCTTGAGACTATGGATCAATTTTGCACAGTTCATGCCCCAGAACCTTCCCTCCTACAGCAGTCCTGTAGTGAGAAACCTGAAGGTGATAGAAGGGAAACAAATTAAACATGTCAAGCATGTCCATGCTCTGGCACAGAGGTTCTCCAAAGATACCTGGAAATCTATGAAACACGGATATAACACCAGTTTTAAACCACACTCTCAAAACACAAACTAAGTTTCACTAATGCTTATCTAATAATCAGCTGGCAAGAATTTTGTTTTCAATACACACCTCTGCTTTAACGGATCTAACCACAGTATTTGCCTCTAACATTAATAATAGAGAAATACAGTTTAAATCTGGGACTGCCAAACTTTTTCAGTCAAGGGCCAGACAGCAAATATTTTAGGCTTTGTGGGCCAGAGAGTTTCTGTGGCAACTACTCAGCTCTGCTCAACTCTCGTGGTAGAGAAGCAGCCAGAGATGATTTGTAGAGAAATGAGTGTGGCCACGTCATGAAATATTTAACCTTTTGAAAACATAAGAACCATTCCTAGCTTGTGGCCCCACAAAAACAGGTGGTGGGCCAGATCTGGCTCACAGTTAGCTGACTTAGGCAGAGTTCAAGAGCAGAGACCTTGGGGAAAGGAAGGAGAATATCTGCCAAGAACTTCATTCTTTTCCTACCCCACTTCCATCGTCCTTTCTTTAAAAAAGGCTATTTAAAACAAAATGAATTGAACAAGAAGGAAATCTCCGTCCACTTTATTTTCCAGTTTCTGTTCCTGCTTTTTCTCAAGAAGGAATACAAAATGCAGTAACTCGAATCATCAGCATTAACAGAAATAAAGCTTACTTAAGAAACCTTCAGACATCTCAAATTATGTTTGCATATCTTATTACTGAACAGTGTATCATTCCTTCTGTGCTAAAAGATAAGGGGAATAAACCTGGACTACTTTCAACCTCTAATTCAATCAGCAAAAAGTAAAAGATGATCTATTTACTATCACCTAGCCATAAAGTTTTTCTCAGAATAAGTATATTCAATTTTAAAAAAGGAAATTTCATTATAATAATCCTTTTTAATTTTTTACTTTTTCTTTAATTTGCATATGAACATAATATCTACCCTTGTATTTTCTCCAATATACTCCAATATTTCTCCAATATACAATTTCCTTAAAAAAGGAAATTTCATTATAATAATTCTTTTTATTTAATTTTTTACTTTTTCTTTAATTTGGATATGAACATAATATCTACCCTTGTATTTTCTCCAATACACTGCAATTTAGAATCCTAAAAATGTAAGTGCATTTTTAGGCATCCAGAGAAAGGATACACTGCAATCACCAAAAAATGCTAGCTATCCTTTTGCGTATTAGAACTAAGCCTTATGATCATTCCTTCCTAAAATGCAAAATGATATAACACAGTGCCAGGGGTATAAAGAAATAGGCCTTTGGCTAGACTGCAGCCAAGTGATTTTCAACAGGGTTTTCTTTTCCCCCAGAGGAGATTTAGCAATATCTGTAGACCTGGGTTGCTACAACCAGAAGGAAGAAAGGTGTTTCTGGTTTATACTGGGTAGAAACTGGGATGCTCCTAAGCATTCCACAGTGCACAGGACAGCCCCCACACCAATGAATTATCCAGCCCCAAATATCAATAGCTATGAGGTTGTGAGGCAAAGGTAGAGTATGAAAGTTTTAAGCTAAAGTGCTTCAAAGCTGATCTTTTACTTAGGAAACGGTGTGTTACATTTACAAATTCAACAAAGTATTTCCTAGATACCAACTATGAGCTTGTCTGCATAAAAGCACAAAGAACATTACATTATATATACTATCTCACAACAGAGTTACGTTACAACCTCAAGAGACTTAGTTCATTCAAATCAAATGATTTACTGCCTATCTTAAGGCAAATCTGGCAATTCTCAAACACTAAGTCTAAACTGCATTCAGTACAATCAACCCTCAAATTTGTTTGAACCTCATCATGGTTTCAACCTTAAAATTAGCAGCTTGGCTTGAAGTTTACAACCGAAACAGAAACCCATTTTAGTCAAAATGGTCTACCTCCATGCTCCCGATCAACCTGCTAATCACAACTATAAAAAGAAGCAAAATCCACTCTTTAGGAGTACTTCCTCCTCCTCTATTCAGTGCTAGGTGTACTGTAAAAGCTGATGCTACCAGGAACTTGACCACCAAGACAGAAGGAGACAAAAGCACAGGTAAGGCCTTTACAATCCAGCAACCAAAGATCCTATCCCAAGCTATTGAATATCCTCACATTTTCTTAAAGATCTCTCTGAAAGAGAGGGAACAACAAGATAAAACTAAGACCACTGGGCTAAAAAATGAAAACTCAAGCAAGGGACAAGCAGCTGCTACTGAACTACTACTACTAGGAAAAATCTCTACACTTACTCCAGTCTGTCAAAAAAGGCCAAAGTTTTAACAGCTATCACAAAATACAAAAGCTGACTCAAAGTAAAAACAACCAAAAAAGTGGTAATTTTAGTCAATTTGCCCACAGTGCAGATACCCCTTAATGCTCATTAATGAGTCAGAGAGAAAATGCCCTTCAGATAATTAGGATTGTAACATCTCCCAAACAAAAGCATTTGTTTAGTCCCTGAAAGTGGTGCTGATCTGGGAACAACAAATTCGATTCAATTAAAAAAATAATAAACTTAAGCCTTCAGACTAGATGCACAGATATACTCTTGTCACAGCTGTTATATAGCAAGTGAGCTTGTGCTGGGCAGGGGTCCTGCAGAATTGCTGACTGACCTTAAGAGGCAGTGGTAGAGGCCAGCCTCTCCAGATGTTTCTATGTTCTTGCATTCCTCCTTCAGTGCCTGCTTGCCACCACTGTCAAAGTTCCATCACTTGCCAAAGTCACAGATCTCAAACATAATACTCTCTACAATGAAACTAACTCCCTTATACATACGTGCACAAACCTAAGCAACAAAAGTTTATGGAGTGCATTAGAGTATGGAGAAGCAAGGAAGATCATGTTTTTCTATATATCATCTTTAAGATTCTCAGATTTCTGAAAGCAAGAAAAAAATAAACTGGAAGACTAAAATCAACTTTTATTAAACATCAACTATGGATTCTTTAAAAAGTACTAGAGATGTAAAACATTTAAGCATATTTTTATGTGTTTATTCACAACGAAAGTTAAAATCCAAAAGGCCTGGGTGGCACAGTCCCTTAAGTGACCATCTCTTGATTTTGGCTCAGGTCATGATCTCAGGGGTTGTGAGATTAAGCCCAGCGTCAGGCTCCACACTGGGCATGGAGCCTGCTTAAGATTCTCTCTCTTCCTCTCCCTCCCTCTACCTCTCCCCGCCTCTAAAAAAAAAAAAAAAAAAAAAAAAAAAAAATTCCAAAAGGCATAAAAGTCTCCACATTCCAAAGACCTTTAATCAAATATCTTAAAGACAGTCTCACTTTCTTGTTTGATAATTGTTATCTGGGCAAAGAAGTCTGAACTTCACTTTTACATTTTCTATCGGAGTTTCAATCTCTGAAGACACTTCTAAGAGTTAATATTAATCCCTATGGTCATAGTCTACACTAGTTATTCAAAAATTGATCATCTGTTATACAAGATCTGATTTATTAATTTAATTCTCTAGATCCAAACTTAAGACATTAATAAGAGATCTATTACACACAATGTAGACAGTAAGCAAATTGTGCAATCTGCTTATAAGAAGTGATGAATTTCAGGACCTTAAAAATGTCTTTTCCATCTATTCGAATTCTTATATTACCTCAAAGCATCTTCAGAGAATTAGGCCCTGGTCAGCCTCTCAACTGCAGTGTAATTTTTATCAATTTTTCTAGCTGAGATTTATTAACCCTGAAATATACACAGAAGCTAACACAGGCAAGGCTGCCTGTTGCCGCCACGCCTCAAAGAAATTCCCCAAGGAGCAAAAGGAACAGCCTTCCAAAGACTATGTCAGAGGCAGGCTGTTCCTCCAGGGTGGGAAAAACGGAAGCACCTAGAGTTGGGCCTACTGCCACCCCAGAGTCTGGCCAAGTGGTGAAAAATACAGAGTTGGAGGAGAAAGGGAAAGGAATGAAAGTGAGAGTCACAGCAAATAGATTGCTCTCCATCTAGGATGGCTTTAAAACATATCTTGCTTACCAGAGAGACCATATACATTACTGAAGGTCCCACATTGACTTAAAGAAACTAAAATCCTAAATCCTAAACTAAAATTTCACGGAAATCAATCCCTTTCTAGATAATTCATTCTACTAGACACCAAAAATGATATATAGTGATAGACTAGCTTGCTTCAAATTCACCAAAGAAATGTAATATATTGCAAGCTAGTTTTGTTATGCGTGGTGTTCTCATCAAATTAAGGTTTACATGGGATTCAGAAGTAATGAAAAAAATAAAAACTGACTCAAAAGGCTGGATGCTGTGCTGCATAATGGTTTTCATTACAATGTTAGGCTCTAAAGTGAGCGACAAGACATTCTGGGAGAGGTATAAATCTCAAGTGTTAAACGTTTCAGAAAAAGGAGCACATTCATTAGAACTTCATAATGAAAGTTCCTTTAAAAAAAAAAGTCATAAGCTAAGGAACCACAGAGCAACATGCTCTATCTTCCACATCAGATCTTTTCTGCAGGCAGACTGGGACCTAAAAAGTGAGCAAAGAACTACTAATAGTATACTGGCTGAAAGCCTAGACTCCAAAGGCCACCTGTTCAAATCTTAGCTTTTACTGTGACTATGGGCGAGTTAATCTCTCTGTGCCTCAGTTTCCTCATCTACTGGGTGGTGGGGATAGAGTTTGTCCTGTAAACACATAGGTTGATGTCAGGCATGTAAGAGGTTTACAAAGTGCTTATTCTGTCTACCTGTTTGGGGATTCAGTGGCTCTCCAAAACTAAATCAAAAGTGCTTTCTTCCTGAACCGAAAACCCAGTCCTAAAAATTTGAGGATGTCAACTTTAAGCATAAAAAGCTCCACCTTCCAAATCCTCTCCCCTTGCACACAAACAGAAAACAGACAAGAGCCTTCTCTTCCAGCAGCCACTATCACTTTCCATCAAGCACATTCTGCTCTATCTAGAACTTAAGCCCCCTGAGGAGGACTAAGGCTGGATATTAAAATATTAGAATTAACTTTGCTTAAGATTTCCCAGTAACTGAATGAGTCACTCACTTCTTTAGAAACAGTAAAATGTCAAGGTTGCCAGAGAACCCCAGCCCCAGATGTTTGCATAAATCATTTTCAAGTGATCATCAAGTCAAAGCCAAAGGACATTATTCAAGATAACAGCTTAAGTAAAATATATCAGCTTTTATGATTTTTCCCATAATGAAGAAAATTCTGAAAATGTGATATTGGGAGGGGGGATCACAGCAAGTTTAGCCGCCAAATTATACATGTTAAGCAGGGCTTAGAACTCTTTTTCCTATGGCTTCCGAGGGTTTTTCCCCATTTTAAGCTTTTATTCAGTCTCAGCAACTCACCGGACAAACTCTAAAGTCAAGATTTAAAGACATCCACAGTGCTTATCGCACTGTATTTTCTAATTTCGACACTCGTTTACAGTATTTTCAATACCTTTCACCTGCAAAATATTTTGAGGGCTCTGAATTGATGACAGCATCCACAAAGAGGTCTTTTTTTCACTTTCAGAATTCTGGTAAAGTTAGTTTAATTTCAATTAAATTCAAGCCTTTTGCCTTAGCACAGTACAAGAACAAATGGCAAGGATACTCTCTGGTCACTTACATTGTAACAAAAGAAAGAAAAACCCCGTCAACTTGTTCAATATCTGAGTCAAGTAGTTGTTAGATCAGCTTGTCACGGTTTTGAGTTCTGCCGGTTCATTCGTTGGAGGATACTACACAACATCCAGTTTTACTAAAATTTCTGAAATGTACAGGTCATGGGCAAAGAACTTGAAACAAATCGCACACGCGGCACGGCATCTTTCCAAACAGTCGATTGTCTCTGCTTATTTTTAGTAACTTTATATAAAAGACTTAAGACGGGTGGTTTCCCAACTCGATGGAGAATTTGACCACTGGGCGCAGGACTGAGCGCCCCACAGCTTCCGGCTGGAGTATAACACGCGCTTCCCTACTGGGCTCACACGTCTGCTCCAAACAAACCCTATGTAATAGCTGAAGAATGACGACACTAAAATCAACCCTACAGATTCACATCTAAGAGGTATGCAACACGTAATAAACTTTTGCTTATTTCTCGAGAGACAGTGGGGTGAAAAAACAGACCAGATAAGGTCTGTTTGATCAATTTCCGCGACTGGGGGCGCTCAGGGGGTCTGTGCAGCTTAACCCAGTGTGGGCCGAGGGGCTGCCCAACAGCGGGAATCAGGCGCTGCGCGGGTTCTCCAGCCGGCAGGTGCCCGAGACCATCCCAAGAGGCCCGAATACGAGTGCGGGAACATGGCCACTGCCCCAGACCGCATGCCGCCGGGCACTTTGTTAACTCGGCGCGCCCGGGAGGAGGAGGCACCCGGGTCTCGGTCACCGCCGTCCGAACGCTGCAGAGCCCCAGCTGGAGAAGGCTCGGATCCTCCTCCGGTTCGGCCTCGCCCTGCCCCGGTGCGGAGGCTCCGCAGGAGAGGTCGCGAAGCAGCGAGGAACTGGGGGCCCCCACACCTACCTTCGTGGAGCCCCACGCCGGTGCTTACCTGGGGAAAGGAGCCCTCGCGGCGCGGATTCTTGGGGTAGTCTAAGTGACCCCGGTCTAGCATCAGGTAGAGCGAGAAGATCACCACACAGAAGATCGCGCTGCCGAACACGGTGAACTGGCGGCTTAACTTCATTTTTCCTCGATAGACTCGGGGTCAGGACACTGTCCTCACCGAAGGAGGCGGACTGTGGACTCTTGCAAGCGGCCGCCGGATGCTCCCTGCTCCCGGGCTCCTGCTCTCTGCGCTTTTGGCTGCGGGTGCGGATCCCGATCGCGCTCCGCACCTTGTCTCCAGCGCCACCACACGCCCTCGGCCTTCCCCCGGGCCCACCGCCCTCCCTGGGGTCGGGCGTCCCTCCTAAGGCGGGACCCGCCTGCAGCCCGGAAGGGGCCCCCGCAAACTTGATCGCGAGCTCAGCGCCCGCACCCGGTAGGGCGCGCAGGGCAGGCGGAGAAGAGGTCGCCGTCCGGACTTCCTGCCACCGCCGCCCTGACCGAGTCAGCAGGAAAAGTTTTCTCGACGAAGGCAGGCGTGTCCCCCTCACCCAGGAGGTGCGGAATCAGCAGCTCTGAGGTCGACAGCACGGAGCTAGGTCCGAACGGCCCAACCGAAAGAAACCGGGTCGGGAGGAGCCGGGCCCTACAACTTAACGCCGGGACGGCCGGACCCGCCCCCGCGGCGCCGCCCCCGCCAGAGCGCCTTCCTGCTGCTGCCGGCGCCGCCGTTGCCGCCGCCGCCGCCGAGGCCAGGCCGGGGTGCACCCTGGGCGAGGGGACGAACGGGTCTGGCAGGAGTTTCCTCCGAGCGCGCGCCCGCCCGCCGGCCTCTCCCGCCCCCCCAGAGCCCCTTCCTCTCCCCTCCCGGACCCGGGCTGCGCGAGGAGGGCGCAGGGGGCGGGCGGCGGCGGCGGCGCGCGGAGGAGGCAAAGGAGAGCAAGGAGAGGAGCGTCCCCGGAGAGAAGCCCGCTCCAGCTGCAGCCGCGAGTCCCCTCCCTCCTTCCCGCCCCGTAAATGCGGAGATGGCGGCGGCAGCTGCGAAAGGAAGCGCCGGTTCTCCAGCGCCACTCGGCGCTCCTGCACTGCCCGCCACGAGCAGGAGGAAACAGCCGCGGCGAGGCGGCTGCTGGGTCAATAGGCGCCCGCAGCCCCAGAGCAGAACAGGCGGCTGGCCCCGCCCCCTCTCGACGCGCCTGGATGGGGGCGGGGCCTCCGGCGCCCAATCACAGTGCGCCGTCCATCGGGCCCGCCCCGCGCTCGCCTCCTGCGCCCAGGCGGAGAGAGGATATCAGACGGCTTTTGTGAACTGGCAGGCAACCTGGGTGGAGGTGAGGCCCTCAGAGGCCTTCAGGCGCCAGCAGCCTTGGTTCCACAGGGACTGAGCTCTCTCCCCACTTCCTTTTCACTGCGCAGGTTTCCTGTCCTTGAGGACCCGGGCCTGGTGTGCCTGGGACGACAACTCGGTGAGGAGCTGTAGAAATAGAGGAGAAAGGGGCTTTGCATTCTGCCCAGACTCATCTTTTTATGGCACGAGAACCAGAGAGCTTTTGGTGACTTCTTGGTGAAACCTGAGGGAAAGGAGACTGCCAAACGACAGCTGGCTACAGAGTCTCTGAGTGGAGCCTAAGAAGTGATGCTTGTGCGGGTTATTTTCTATTGCCGCGCTGTTCCAAATCCGCCCTTTTTGACTGCACTGTGAAAATGGATCTGAGCCCTTTTAAGTAAGTTTTTCTTTGCCAGCAGCCGCTGAAGCTTTGTCAGTAGAGGGCGCTGAAGAGACATTACAGGAAGAAAAGGGTTTTTCTTGCTGGTTTTGGCGTATGTGTAGTCAGGCACTTGCAGCATACCTGGCTTTCTCCAGTGCCAAGCTCCAATAATGCTTGGGGGTCAGAAGTTTCCCCCCTCATCCCTAACTCTAGTGGTTCTGTGGTGGAGGCGCTAAGGTGAGCCACTACTCCATAAATAGCTTTCCAGGCTCTCTAGAGACAAGATTTGTAGTAAATTCCACAGGGCATATTTCTGCAGGTGTTAACTTTTCTGCCATTCAGTGAGCCAGAGTGAGAGGACTCTTCCCTCTCCAGTAAAATCTGGAGGAGTTGGGGAGCTTTCTTGGGGAACTCTAGTTACCAGCCCAGGGGTTAGTTATAAGGTTAGCTCCTTATAACTGCTATTCGTATATTCTCAAGGCTTGTCTTCCCACTAGTGAATCTCTCATTAATTCTGTCACAGTTTATAATGGTTTTTGCTTAAGCATTTGTATTTTTATTATGCTTTACCTGTAACCCCAAGAGCTAGCCTTGGGAAGATGGGGTTAGGAATTTGGTTTGATTGGGCTTTTGGCTTGAGCTCAGTGCTGAATTCTTTGCCAAAGGGAAATAAGATGTGAGTGATTCATGACACACAGGGCCTTCCAATTAATCAATTGCCTGTGGCTGATTGTGATTGAAGGACCAATTGAAGCATGTGCCTTGGGGGAGTGCAAGTGGCAGTGACACTTGACTATTATGGCTATAAGGTGGCTATAAGGACTGTGATGTGAGATGGATTCTTTTGAGTTCCTTTAAATACTTACAAGGAGGAATGACAAGCACAGATCAAAGTTATGGCAGGAGAACCAGAGAGCTTCTGTAACAATTCTAAAAGAGGCTTTTATTGTAGCAACAAAAATGGTATTTCTGCAAATTGAACACAAAATTTTACTTTTCGGGTTACTGAATTACAGCTTGCTTTGAATTCACAGATGTGCCAAGTTTCTCATGTAAAAATTAGGGTATTGATGATTAAATAATAGGACTTCAAAACTCAGAATGGGTTGGACCCACATGAAACTGACAATATTGAACTATTAAGTTACTCTGGGACTCTCTTACCAATGGAAGTAGGTTGCTCTCCAGTGTCTGAGGACGTGGGCTTCCTCTGAAAACTTTGTGACAACCTCACCTGGGGACAATGCCTTGAGAGGGAATTCACATTCTCCTCACAACCCACCACAATCATCCTCTGTTGCCACTATCCTCTTAACCAGGGTCAAATATCAGCATGCTTCTGGGGGATAGGTGCACATTGTGGTGAAGGAAGAAATAAACACCAAAATTGATACAGAGGCAGAAGAAGTAGTTTACCTTGTTGATACATAGGCAGAGAACTAGAGAACATGTGTGGTAGTGGCTTCTAAAGGTGTTAGACTATGGAGGATGGAGTAGAACACTATATTGAGCCAAATTTATTGTTATGGTCTTAATTATATGTTTCAACTTACTAGAGGTGGTTCTAAAGCTTGCTTGGTTGATTGATGGAAACTTGGATCTAATTTGTGAGTTTGAGATGCCTGAGTTTCCCAGACATGTGGAAAACAGAATCCAAAGATTTAGGGAAATGTTATTCTGGATTTACCATATATGACCCGCATACCCTTCCTCAACTGCATTCTATCAAAGGCCCAGAGACTCCTTTCACTGAAAAATTGAGAAATAAATTAGATGAAGACATGCATCTTTGAAAATCACTATGGATGTTCCCCTCTGTAGGCCATGTATAACTATAGAGCATGCCACCACTGAGATGGACTTTTGGATTTCACTGGAGATGACAGGACGTGAGAATAGCAGAGGACAGGCAGTACGTAGGCACCAAATATGATGTGAGTACATTTGCCTTAAAGAGCAGCAGGTGTGTATAGACAATCAAATGCGTTACCCCACAGAGATGCCCTAGGAACAAAGTAGATAGCCAGCCTAATTTTTACTGCTTGATATTTATAATAGCAAAAGCTCTAGATCAGGTAGGTAAAATATAACTTGAGTCAGCAGAGTGGACAATCACAGCCTCTCATGCTGTATTCAGACCTAAACCAGTTCACAGACCTAGAACCCTTTGATTGAAGGAGAGTCTCCTTCAGGAAGGACCTTGCACAGATTGCAGCAGTGGTACAAGTGATGGACCCATCAGATCATGTTCAAATTTCTGCCACTATGGACAATGCCATAATAAACATCTATTTTTTAATCCTTAAAGTAAAATATCTCAATGTTTCATATTGCTTATATTTGGAAATGATATTTGGATATAATGGGTTAAATACATTATCTAAAATACAAATTTTACCAATTCTTTAAAGAAAAAAAAAAAAAGGAAGAACTTGTACCATTGCTACAATACACATTTTAAATGTTTGCCCAAGCCTTCCCCAAAGAGCTGTGTACCCATCTACTAGAGTGACAGTGTGCTGGAAAAAATGAAATATGCAGATCTTTTGAGGTTTACTAGACACTGGATCTGAACTGATACTAATCCCTAAGCATATAAAGTGCCACTTTTATGCTCTAGCCACAGTAGGAGTTTATCTTGGTCAGTAGTTAGATGAAGTCTTAGCTCATGTTGGTTCTGTTAGTTCATTTGATCCACACATGAACTTCGTGGTTATTTTCTCCATTCTAAAACTGACAGTAACCCCACATAGGCTTTTTCTTTTTATTTTTTAAGATTTTACTTATTTATTTGACAGAGAGAGGGATCACAAGTAGGCAGAGAGGCAGACAGAGAGAGAGGGGGAAGCAGGCTCCCCGCCGAGCAGAGAGCCCGATGAGGGGCTCGATCCCAGGATCCTCAGATCATGACCTGAGCCGAAGGCAGAGGCTTTAGCCCACTGAGCCACCCAGGGGCCCCCCACATAGGCTTTTAAACCCATGAGATGGAGGACATTATAGTAGTAAGAGCCAAGTGGGATGCTCCTGGAACTTTCACTGCCTTCCAAAATCGTAAACCAGAAACAATACCACCAGAAAGGACTTGAAAGAAGCAGGGATGGTGATACCTATCACATTCCCATTTAACTCACCATTTTGGCCAGTGCATAAGTCACATGGATCTTGAGAAATGTGGATTGCTGTAAACTTAACCAGGAGGTAATTCCAATTGGGGCTGTTGTTCCAGGTGCAGTATTTTTGCTGGCACAAATCAACACAGCACCTAATACTTGTTATACAGCTACTGATTTAGCTAATGCCAGCTTCTCTATACTTATTTATAAAAACTAGCAGAAGCAGTTGGCTATTACCTAACAGAGCCAATGGTATACCTTCACGTTGTTACCTCAGGGGCACATCAGTTCTCCTTAATATAGTTTACAGAAATGTTGATCATCCTGACATTCCACAAAACATCACACTGGTTCATTTTGGTTGTTCATAATGACAACATTATGCTAATTGGACCTGATGAACTGGAAGTAGCAGGTATTTCAGATGCCTTGGTAAGATATATTTGAACTAGAGCTCAGAAGAAAATCATGAGTATGAGATGGTAACTCTAAAGTGGTCCTGGTAGGTCCCCACCTTTAGGGTGGGACAAGTTCTAGGATGGTACAAGCTATACAAAACAAAACAAACAAAAAACCACTGAGAAATGAATCCAAGCAAGTGGTGTGGATTAGAAATGATGTGTACTGGAAAAAAAATAAAGATTGTTGCAGAGACTGGTCATACCAGTCATGTGGCTATGGAAGGAAATGAACAGCCCAGCTACTAGGAGAGGAATACTCTAAACGCTGGGAAGTCAGGGGTTGGGGGAAGAATCATTAAGCCTCTCTTGGCTCACTTACAAAATACCTGGCTTGGCCTATCATCTCAGAATGCCTTTGTAACCTTGAATGCCCATTCTTAACTTAAATCCTAGACTCCTAGATGGTAGGACTTAGATCCTTAGTTTTTAGACCTTAAACTAAGGACTGTTGCTCTTTCAGGTAGATGACCTCCACCTGAGATGACAGAACAAGATTAATTTTCTGGATATTAATATGGTTCCCCCCTAGTCTGGTATTATTGTCAGTCCCCTGTGGTCTCTCCCTCTCATCTAAGAAAAGAAGTTCTCTTGTATGCTTTTTCCAGACCAAAGCCACTGCTGAATTTCACTGATTGCTGCATCTATCATTCTCTCCTGACCTTACTGACAAAAACTTAACAGCTTTTCCTTCAGACACTGAAGATTTAAACCTTGACCCCCATGTCAGCAAAATGCCATTGCAGAAGTCAGTACAAACTTCTGTATTAGCAGAATCTAGTTCGCCTGGAACAGTCCATACCGAAGGGCTAGGCTGGTTGGCTCTCATAGCCAGATTGTCCTCTTCAGAAGCAGCACTGCAGCCTGCTTTGCAGGAAATTATTTAGTTTTAATCAAGGAGTTTGTTCACCGTAAGGGACACAAAATTGACCCACCCTTGTTGTCATAAATGACACTTAAACTCCTAATACAGTTTATGCCCCCAGTAGGGTACATATATGGACATCAGACCTATACTTGCCTGAGAAACATAAACCAGTGTAAAATCTCTAATGCAAGTGATTATAGGCAATCATGTTGCCCTAGACCTCCTGCTGGCCAGTCAAGAGAGAATATATTCAAATGCTAACACCTATTACTGCACTTATATTAATGAATCAGGAAAGGTGGAACAATTATCTTCTACCTTAGGGAGAAAGCAATGGCTTTCTCAGGTCAATTTCAACAACACCTGAAACACACTTAGCTGTGTTGGCTCTGGATGGGGAGCCTTTTTACAATTTATCCTTCAAGTTAGCCTGACCATCTTGCTAGGCATCATGGTCCTGGTCACTTTCATCTGCTGTGGCCTAAGATCAATGGAAAATATTTGGTCCAAGCCCCTACAATCAATCAGTACAGTTAATTAGGTAATCTCATGGGTGTCCTAAACTCCTGAAAATAATTCTTACTTCAATACATGAAAGGTCAGAGGTGGAGTTATTGGGGTTCAGCCTGGCGACCACCTGACCTTCCATGTCTTCACATAAGCAAGACAGGCATGTCTGATCAGTCTTGGTGGAATGCCCTGCAATTCCTCCATGACCAAAGGGAGATAAGCTTCTTGTGAGCAGCAGACTTCTATCAAACCATTTCTCGGGGCGCCTGGGTGGCTCAGTGGGTTAAAGCCTCTGCCTTCGGGTCAGGTCGTGATCTCAGGGTCCTGGAATCGAGCCCCGCATCGGGCTCTCTGCTCAGCAGGGAGCCTGCTTCCCCCTCTCTCTCCGCCTGCCTCTCTGCCTACTTGTGATCTCTCTCTGTCAAATAAATAAACAAACAAAAAAAAAAGTTAAAAAAAAAAAAATTTCTCATCAAGCTCCCTAGTTTCGGTAGAGCATAGGACTTCCCATCTTACTCCCCGCACTTCAATTATAGCTTCAAGCTTCTGTGTAAGTCTAGAAATTGTCAGGCTATAGTTTAGATGGCTTCTCAGGAACAGATCAACACATCTCTCCTGTCTCTCTCATTAGGTCCTTCCAGTTCGATATTGTCCCGTGGGATATGGGAGATGACACTATGCTGATATTGTTTTTACTGTGTATGTGATAAGTTACATTAATCCAGTTGAGCATACTGTCATCTAACTGACTGAATCTCTGGAAGTGTGGCAAGACAACCTAATAGCTTCAGTAGTGATCCTTGTGGCTCTTTTAGCTACCACACTGCAGCTTAGGGACTATTCAACTGCTTGTTAATAGAGTAATATTTTCCTAATCTGAAGAGTGAGTAAAGCCATTCTAATTTTCATGCAGAAAAACAGGGTGAGCAGAATCAAGACTTTGGCATATTAGGGCAACCAAAGCCTACAGGGTTGGAACAAGTGGAGAGAGAGATTGAAGACACAGGAAAAAGAGTTAAGTGAAAGATCAAGGTAGTAGAGAAGAAAGTACAGTGATGGGCACCAACAGCTCTGGAAGAGAGAATCACTCTGGACAGGAAGGACCGCCCTACTGCCCCCGTCCCTCTGAGGCCAAAGAAATCAGCCTCCTCCCTGTGTTTTCCTATCATAAAGCTCCTGTGGTCTTCTGGTCTCTTACCAGGTCTCCTGACTAATCTTATTCTACCGTCACCACTTTTCCAATGCTCTATGTTGTAGGTGTGTCAAAATGTCAGCCACACGTTCTTGCCTAAAATCCATCAGTAGTTTCCCAGCACTTTCAGATCTAATTCTAATCACAGTAGTATGAACCCTAAGTTTCTTCAAATTATGACCTCTGCCTTTCTATCCAGCCTAGCTCCCTACCCCTGCACTTTCATACACGGTCCTCACGCTAGTCATGCTGAACAACTTGCTTTCTTCCTGTTGAGCCAAGCAGATAGGGCCACTGGGTATGGTTGAACAGACCATACATAGAACATCTCTTAAGAGGTTCTGTACGTATTGCTGATATTGTCAATTTGCGTAGTTAGTAGAACTATCTTCTGGAAGATGGTAGTAGAGTATGTTATTCTAATTAGATTAATATAATATGAAAATTTTGTGATGTAGGGAAATTAAGTACCTTGAAGAAAGACCCAATTTTATAACAACTCGAACAAAGGTGCACCTCAGATCCTTGGTACAATTCTTTATGTTTAGAGTGCTTTTCAGCAGCCTTGTCCACCAGCAAAATTCTACTCATTCTAAACAAAGAAGCTCAAACACTCTATCTCTTCAAATATTATCAGGTATTTGTAATAACTATTTATTTCATGGTCTAGAAGTATTTGTGTTCTTATCCCTTCTCTGAAATATCTAGTGTTGTGGGATTTTTTTTAAAAAGATTTTATTTATTTCAGAGAGTGCACTCGCAATCGGGGAGGGATGGAGGGAGAGTGAGAGAGATCCCAAGCAGACTCCCCACTGCGTGCAGAGCCCAACATGGGACTCTGTCTCACAACTCTGAGAACATGACCTGAGCCAAAATCAAGAGTCAGATACTCAATTGACTGAGTCACCCAGGCGCCGCTAGTGTTGTGTTTTTAATATTTGTCTTTATTCACTTTAATTTGAATGAGCACATGAGGTATTTTGGATCAGAGGCAGATTTCTTACTACCCAGAGTATAAGTAAGAACAGCATGCTCCACTCTTCCAGCTTGCTCCAGGTCTTATCCCTGGGGTGATATTATGAAAGCCGATGAAATTTTTTCTACATGAGTGGTCAGATACTCTCTAGACAAGGGACAAGAAGAAGTGATTTTTCTGTTTATAAAGATAAAGGATGCAAGTGTTCCTCCTCATCTCCTGAAAGGCTCTCCTCCTTACTCCAGATGTTTCTATGCTCTAGGGCCTCATTCCTAGTTGGAATTTAAATAACTACAAAGATAACACTCCAGTCTCCCTAGCACCTTCAGAACTAACCTAGGTGTCTATCCCAGGATATAATATTTTTACTTTGGCGAAGATAAGAGAAGTTTTATTCGCCCTTTGGATCAGAGCAATTAGCTCTGTCATTAGGGAAACAAACAGCTAATCCTTATGATATGAGAAAATGTATCTAGGAAAGGTAAAAGCAAACATTCTCTATAGTGCACATGTCTCTGTGGCTTAGAAATCTGGAACTTTTTACCCGAACACTTAAAAAAACAGTGAAGTTTTATTTTACCTTATCTGGAAGCTGCATGGGGGCAGGGCCCATATCATAAAGATTCAATTTGTTTCCTTTTCCGGGACACATAGCTTTTGTGACTTTGGGAAAGTTATATGATATCTGCAAAGCTCCAGTTTCCAACATGCCACATTGGGATAGTAATAGCTATTTTTTAGCATTTCCTGGAGAATTACAAGAGGTAACAAATGACATGTTAGTAGAGCATTCTCCAGATACCTCCCATTTTCTCTGGGAAAGGGGAAGAATAGTCCCATGAATCAGTGAGTAGGATAGGAAACATTTGAAATAACCACTACAGGAAGTGGATAATGGAGTCCACATGGATAATTTGGACAGCATTGATATGTCATGGAGCAAGTCTACAATCTTCTCTCCCTGGTACCTGACCCATGGCTTGAGAGCCCAAGGAAAGTTGACTATGAGGATGATCTAGCAAGAGTCATTTGCATCAGAATGCAAGAGCAATGGCCATGTGAGGAGTGCTCAGGGTAGGAACATATACTATTTTCCTACCTAAATAAATAGATTTTTGCAGCTGAGGTTTGTTAAAATGCAATCAATGTAATCTTGAACAGGAATAGAGCCTGGGGTGAGATTTCTGGAAGGTATGAGGTCTAGCTCCATTCTTCTGATGATGAGAGGGTCTATGTCTATACAAGAGTCTCAGGTTATTTATGGTAAAACTGGAAAATTTGTCTCTTTCCCCTGCCAGCTGCTATTCTAAGTCTGACTGAACTCTTCAGTTGCCTAAGTACATCATATCTAAGATTAAGATTTGGAAGGGGTTAAGAACTTAACAAAATTTTATAATTACAATTGCATAAAACTATAAAAGATGGAGGGTTCAGTCATTTTCTCTCCTCCCCATTGGGAAAATCGGTCTTCCAAGGGCCATGAGCACCTCTACACATTATTTGTGTATGCCAAGAATGCAAGACCCTGACTACTCTTTACTTGGGTCAATTTCAGGATTGTGTTTGCAGTGAGCAACCTTGAGCAATCAAGTAATATCTTCTCCCAAACAAAGAGCAGGATTGGTTACCAAACACTATAAAAGCAGTAAATTCTCCAAGTTCGGTATTCCTTGGCCTGTGACAGAAATCCACTTTGTGTATGGCACCCATCTGGACCCCTTCCTTTAGACCCTGTGGGATTTGGGAGACATGAGAAACTAACACCAACATCATGCTCATGCTGCTTCGGCATGCTTTTTTGTCTCTAATCCAGGCATCTTGTATTTTCTTCTGGCATCCATGGAAGAGTGACAGGCCCCAGACCCTTTGCAGATACTGAAACTGCTTGCCTGCCTAAGAGAATCATGACATTGTTGGCATAATCTTCACCTCCCTATGCTTTCCCTTCCACGAAAGGAAGCTGAGAGAGAGGATGAGTCCAGTAACATTATAAACTTCTGAGAAGGTAAGGGAAAGAGAGATAAAGGAAGAATGCCTTTTATTCATAATGTTTCCTCAGTATTTGAAATTATTTATGGACTTACTTTATGTCTGTCTCTTCCAGTAGAATGCAGACTCCTAAAAGTTGGAGACCTTTTGATTTATCACTGTATCTTAATGAATAAAGTGTCTAGCAATGTCAAGGCTTAATAAATATTCATTGAATGAATTAATGATTATTTGGGCCTTGGGCTACTAGTTGGGGTGAATTGGTAGTGCTCATAATGGATTACTCTGGCTCATAATAGAAGTCTGTTTGCTCTCGAATGGCATTTAAAGCTATTCCTTTTGTCTTTGTGAATCAGTACTGAATCTTTATGTTCCTATATGGGTGTGGTGTTTTTTTTTTTTTTTTTTTTTTTTTTTTTTACCAAGTCCTTTAAAGAGAATTTCCCCCAAATTATTTTACTAATCATCTTAATTACTAAAGGAAGGCCAATATGGGGATAGAAAGAAATTATCTCTATATAGTGAATGATTGGTGTATGCTCAGTGCTTTACCTGTGCTGCCTCATTTAATTCTTACAACTCTGTAAGCTTAGTATGTTAATATCTATTTTATTTAGAAAGGACGTAGACACAGAGAAGTTAGACAACTTGCTTTAGGGTACATAGATACTAAACGGTATAGCTTATTTTTTCTGGCTTCAAAACTTTTCAATACCACATTCTACAGAGTTATGATACTTTATACCTTGTGAATACATTTTCTAAAGTTAACATTTAGGATGTGTATCTGTCAGGGTTCAGTGTAAACAAAAAGAAACAATTTTAGGTATTTTTATGAAGGAAGGTATTTAATAGAGGGTGCTTACAAAAATGAATGGTCAGGATTGGAGAAGCGAGTGACGGAGAGCCTCTGAAAATCCGTGATTCCAATTCAATACAGAGTTGACCTATCAGCAGAGCTATGACTGCTGAAGACTTTTGGAATACGAGTTTCAATACCATAAGCCTATAATAGCAGGCAGAGCCAGAAAGCTACTGCTGTCCCTACTGCTTATTGTCTTTCAGGGGGCTGAATAATGGGCCATGAACACTGCTTCAGAAAAATGTTTCAGTGACTTTAATTATTAGGGAAATACAGCCAAAAGTGATCACGGAGATGCCCCAACTTCTCTTATGTTTTCTAAATCTTGCATGAATATATCTAATTGCAGACCTAATTCATATCCATAGCTCTAGGTGCAAAGAAGTCTAGAAACTGTTGTAAGCTTCCAGGCTCTGCATTATGAAAGATGCCATAAGAAGAGGGTGGAATGGACATTAAGTGAACCAACCTGCAGTATTTACCAGAGGCATTATTGGGAGAAATACAGACATAAATACAGAAATACATGTAAGAAATACACAGAGAGATTTGGTAAAGATGTTTTAAACTGACTCTGTCCAGGAAAACCTATAATATTTAATTATTTATTTGAACTCCAAACTCCTGACATTAAAATCTTTATGGTTATGATTTATCTTGGGGAAAATATCCATGCACATGATGACTAAGGCCAATAAGATTCTAAATGTGCACATATCAGAGAAGAGAAAATTATTTGTGGTGTAGGATCATCACTTTCATTTTTTTTATAGTCCTTTGTTTGCTGACACTATTATTGGCATGATTTTGGGGAAGAGGAGGCTTATTTCCAGCAGGCCGCAGGTCTTTCTCTGGATTCTCTTTGTCTCTGGTTTCTCATATGCCAACGAAGTACTCAAGTAGGAAAGGCTTAACAATTTAGTACTCCAAAGCTTCAAAGACACTTAGCACATGCACATATTTTACATGGAGGCCCCAGGGAAGCAGAAAGATTTGCCTGGGATCTCATGGAGACTGGATTAGAAGCCAAGTTCTCTGGCTCTCCATCCAAACCTTTCTTCACCACAACAGAATCAAGCCTTGGATTGTATGCCTCCTAAATACAGAATGATATTGTGTATGTGAATATGTGTGTGTGTGAGAGGGAGAGAGAGAGAGAGGGAGAGACAGACAGATGCCTTTACATCTAGTTCAATAACAGGCAAAACAGCTATATTTTTCGGGAAGCATACTTACATGTTAAGCATGAAG
This sequence comes from Potos flavus, assembly GCA_028534135.1. Lineage (NCBI taxonomy): Eukaryota > Metazoa > Chordata > Mammalia > Carnivora > Procyonidae > Potos > Potos flavus. The sequence continues at coordinate 72,717,094 of CM052895.1, read as the reverse complement.
CAAAGTGAGGAAACGTTAACCATCAGAGTCTGGTTAGCAGGGGAAGTGGTGAGTTGTTACTAGTAAAAGGCACGTGGGAACTTGTGGGGTGATGGCAATTTCTGAGGAGACCAGTTTTGTAATTTTGTTAATTTTGAAATGCAGTGTAATGTATTTGATTTTCTTGTCTTCAATAACACTTTGTTTTAGTCCTTCCTGTATACTAGAGCCAGGCTAGGTTCTTTTCATGGGTTATTTCCTTTAACTCTCACTAGAACACTCTCATAGAGGCACTGTTATTATCCCATTTCATAGATGAGCCGACTGAGATACAGCCTTCACTAACCTGTCCAGATCCACACAGTTAGGTAGCAGAGCTGGTATTTGATTCATCTGGCTGCAGTGTTAGCTGCTTAACCATTCTGCTATGCTAGCCACCGGAAACTGAGTGGCTGAGTAAATTATGGACCTTTCTTTTTATTGTTATTTTATAATCATAAAAGTTATAGTTATGATAACAATGTTCATAAGAGAAAAAAGGGAGGATACAAAATGTTATAAACACACACATAGTGATTACATCTGTTTTAAAAATATTTGTGCATAGATATAAAAGACCAGAATATACAATACCGATAAGTTAGGATGATGAAAATTTGGGTGTTTGTCCCCCCTCTTCTCTGTTTTCCAAATTTATTTTAAAGTGGCCATATGAAATTTACAGTGGTAAAATATGCTGTAAAATAAACTTCCCATTTACCTGAAACATAAAATTTCATTTCCACACCCTTCTTTCCTACAGCTTTGTATAATCTTTAGAAGCCTCTTCTGCTCAATGAGTGACTTCATTACTAAATTGATGGTACCAGATCATTCTAGCTATGCAAATCAGAAACCCACAGCCAGCTGAGGAAAAGGCAGATAAAAGATTACATTAAAAATTAAAGCAACGTGTGAAGATGTGGAGATAATGTGCTTACAATTATTTCTACATATTTAATATTTATGCAATTACAAAGCCAGTCATGACAAATCTTAAATCTTGAGTCCTATTCCTTTTTCCCTCTGATATTTTTGACCTTGAACTGAGATTGCCAAATAATATATAAAAATGGCTGTGGGAGAAGCATTTCCTTTGGCCTATAAATGATAAATGCCTTTTTCTTAGAAAGTGATCTCATTTCTTCCTAGCCTTTGTTTATTTTCAGTGCACTGTATTTTTTTACTCTGTTACATTCTGATCACTCTTGAAAGCGCTGGGCTTTCAGTCTTCCACAGTTTGGTTGTGTTGTTTTCTGGTGGTGCTGCTGTGATGTGTTTTCTGTCAGAGGAAATTTACAGGCACATTAGCCTACTTGACAGGCACAATGAGCCGCAAGGCTCTCCTAAGGAGAAACTTCCATGTGCTGTGGTGAGGTTTTCTCTGTCTCTCTGTCTCTCCATCCCACCCTCCCTCTTACACTTGTAATACCCCACCGTGATTCAGACGCAAATCCCAACCACTTTGGTTTATAGGAATTACCTTGGAGCCTGGATTTAACTCTCTGGTTCCTGGTAACAGCATTACATCAGTTCTGTATTAATTAATTAATATTTCTGCAATAATCTGGCTACAGTTGTTTGTGGATAAAACCAATGTCTTCCCTTATAGTCATACAGATACCAAGTAAGGAATGGATGGGAACCTTTTTTTTTTTTTTCCTATGATGAATCATTGACACAAAGTGGGGAAAATAGCATCCAAGAACTATACAAATGAAAAACAATATAATTAAATTTTATGGAGGGTGTTTAGAGAGAAAATTCTAAAACAATTTTCTCAGTGTGTCATAGAAAAATGGTCAACAAGAATCAATAAAACTTATTAAAAATTCAAAAACATAAAATGAGACATAACTGAAAGGGTTAACTATTTTCTTGGCAGATTCCAAATATATTAGAGCATTTCCCTACAGCCATTGGGGAGTGGCAGGCCTGTGCATTTTCAGTTTCATGTACATTATGTTGCCCCTAGAGGAGTAAATTTGTTAAGACATAGCGGTTCTGGTATATTCAGACCATGACTTGATGTTAAGCTATCTCTTCAATTTAACATCTTCCAGGCCTTTTAAATAATTTTTGAAAGGTGATTTTATTTTGAGATCATTCCTTTTCTCTTTGATATGTTCGAAATATAAGCATGTAACTATGTAACCTACAGAGATTATTTAGAATAGTCTATGGGGTGCCTGGCTGGCTCTGTCGGAAGAGTGTGTGGTTCTTGATCTTGGGGTCATGAGTTAGAGCCCCATGTTGGGGTGTAGAGATTACTTAAGTAAATAAACTTTTAAAAAGTTACTTGGAACCGTCTTAAGTCACACGTAAATTTCTTGCTTGATTTTCTGCTAAGAAGCAGAGAGGTATTTACCAAGCCAATCCATAATATTGGTCTGAGCTACTATCTTTGTTTACTGAATTTGAATGAATAAATGAATGAAACTTGCATTATCTGGAGAGTAAGAATAGTTGGCTTCCTGGTGGACTCGTTAGAGAACTAATGAGGAACATTCTTGGTTGGGCCCTATGTTAGTTCAGGCTGTTCTAACAAAATACCACAGACTAGGTCACTTATAAACTACAGAAATTTATGGCTTACAGACCAGCAGGTTGGAAATCTCAGATCAAGGTGCCATCAAGGTTGGGTGAGGGCCCTCTTCCAGGTTGCAGACTTCTTATTGTGTCTTTGTCTTCACATGGTGGAAAGAGCAAGGGGGCTCTCTTTTATAAGAGCACTAATCCCATTCATGAGGGCTGTACCCTCATGAACTAAGCACCTCCCAAAGGCCCTACCTGCTATTATCATCACCTTTAGGGCTTAGGATTTCAACATATGAATTATGAGGAGACACCAACATTCAGGCTCCTGTCCCCTTTTTCTCTTTCTTTGAGATGTATGCTCCAAATTGTTTCAGAATAGCCAACTGCAGCTGTGTTCTCACCTATGCCCTTCCTCCCTCCCCATCTTTAAAGGGACAAATGAGACTTGATCGGTTCTGGTAGCCTGGTGGTCCTTGGAGAGACCTGCTCATTCCTTAGGCTCCCTAAGAGTGAGAACAGGCCACAGATTCTTAGCTTTAGAGTGGTTCTTCCTTGGTCCGGTTTTCTGCTATGATGGAGATTCTTCTTTCTGCACTTTGTTCCTCTGTAATGACTGCAAGGATGAGGAGAGGAACCTAGTCTTCAAGGTTGTCAGGATAACTAGAGATCCCTACAGCTAGTCCAGAGCAATGACAAGGGGTACCATTAATCTGCCTACCATCTGGGGAATACAGCAAATGTCAAGAACAGGAATTATTTACCCTCACACAAAGAAAACCAAGGCACCAGTCACTGGACTTTTATATACTGCCATTCTCCCTCTAAGGGTCTTCAGACATAGAATTCATTAATCTAGAGTGATTTGAGTAAGACTTTTTTCTGAAACAGAAGGCCAATTTAGACAATACCTCAAGGTGTTTTTAAATTCATTTTTTGTTTGTTATATTTTTTAATTCACAGGATCATAAAATAATGGCTACATTTTAACAAACAATATAAATTTCTGTCCATATCTAAATCATTGGGAGATTTTCTCTAATTTTAATGCTGAATTATTTTAACAAAATAATGTGCCAGGCAGGCACGGCTGTAGATGCTGGATATACAGCATAATATATATATTAAATGTTCAGAGTGTAGACTGCATCTAGATGCTGAGAATTCTTCAGGCCCTCTGATGAATACATTCACATTTTTGGTATCTACTTGTACTTTAAACTGTACTCCAGGGGTGCCTGGGTAGCTCAGTCGGCTCTGGCTCAGATCATGATCTCAGGGTCTTGGGATCGAGCCCTGCCTCGAGCTCCCTGCTTAGCAGGGAGCCTGCTTCTCCCATAAGCTCTACCGCTCCCCCTGCTTGTGTGCACTCTCTGGCGCGTGCTCTCTCTCTCTCTGACAAATGAATAATAAAAAATAAAAATAAAATAAAAATAAAAAAACTAAACTACTCAGTGAGCTCTCCAAATTGTAGGTTTCACTGGCTACCTGGATCCCCTAGGACTAAACCAAAGACACTGAGTTCTAGCTCCTTTATCCCAAACCCAGCCTAGTGGATGAGTTTTTATTGGCATGAGCGTGTTCAAGAGTAGAATTTTATTATCTCCCCCAAGTTCTGAGGACTTTTTTCTTTTGGTAACAAGAACTCTTTACTGAAAGTCAGTGCCCAGGTAGATGAACTGCCAAAAAGGAGCCTAAAACATGCAAACATTTGCTCGTCTGGATGTCTGTACTCATAACTATCTGGGGAGCTACTACAAGATGGATGGAGAGGCAAAATTACTCACTTGGAAGCCTGGCTGTCAAGACAAAATCCAAACCCAGGAGCTTTTCTCCTAAGAACCCCTACGACATTTTATTCCTTAAATAAATCTTTTCTTCCCCTCCTTAGGTGAGAGATTGACATTTTAAGATCAATCATACCTCTGCTTTGCAGGTTTGGTAGACTTAGAACAGGATAAATGGAAATTAAGCAAAATTTCCATTTTTTTGAATAAAAATTCTCAAAAAAGATATATATTCTAATTCAGTCTGAAAGAGGAATACTCTTTCCCCAGTGGTCATTCTTATTACTACGGTTATCCCAAGACCTTTTGATGCCAGAATTTCACCCTGTTTTCTCTAAAAGAACCATTCTGAATACACACCTGCTGTTTGAATAGCAGGAGAAAGCAAAGGAATCTCACACTATGGTTTTCTGCATCATAGCCGAGAATGTTTAAATGGTTCTGATATAGTCACAAGTTACCACCTTTCCCAGCCCCCCTCCATCATGATAAGTTTCAGCTATTACTATAGGCTACAGTTGAGTTATTTCCTCCTGTTTCTTTTATTCAGTAGCCCCTCATTTGTTTTTTCTTTGTAATGTAAGCTCTAGGCCCAATGTGAGGCTTGAACTCATGACCCTGAGATCAAGAATAGCATGCTCTACTGACTGAACCAGCCAATTAGCCCCTCTTCTTGTTCGTAATGGTCTTGTTAGCATTTTGGCTAGTGTCTCCCAAAACCAGATTTGTTTAGCACTTTAATTTAAAATGATTTTTTTTTTTTAAATATAAGGCTCTCAGTCCATTCAGTTAGTCAATGCACATTTATTGAGAGCCTGCTGTGTGCCAGGCATTGGAGTAGGTGCTGGGTACCATAGAATTCCAGAGAGCATGCTGTGGTCAAAGGAGCACTAGAGAAGTGTTAGAAAGAGCCATTCTGGGACCAGCCTTACCCCTGACCAGTGTGTGGGTTGGGAAGGCCTCCAACCTCTGGGGTTCCAGTTCTCTCACATGCAAAATAATGGGCAGAAAGAGTGAGTCTTCCTTCAGACTAAGTTCTGTTACTGCTGCTGGTTTGGTTAACTCACTGCAGTGGAACCCAATGGCCTCAACAGAGGAAATGCTTTTATAAGCCTTCCCAAAGAGACCTCATTCTAATCCAAAGAGCAGTTTCAGTGTTAAGATAATGCCTTTTAGAGACCCAAGAAGACACTTAAAGGGGAATTTGGTCAAATATTTGAGCATATTTCCCCCAAAACACGTGCCTGCTTTCCAGTTGCTCAGTAGTATAAGGTAGTTAAATCTCCAAGCATGGAGGGTCAATTAGAATTCCAAACACCATGGTCTAATCTTCCAGGATAATAATAAATCAAAGTTACAAAAACAAGCAACAAGTCCAGATAATTCTGGACTTCCAGTAGTAACAATTCATGGGGGCGTGTTAAAACTCCCCAATTTGGTGGCACTTCAGTGGTTTCAACAGTTTTCATAGCCTCTGAGACTATTGCTATTTTTTGTTTGTGAATATTAACAATAAAATGAATACTTGCTGTTTGTACAATATTTTATTGTTCCTAATTTGCAAGCCACTAGATATTCTTCTAATATCATGTGAGAACTATGTTTTTTTCTGTCTTCTCAACCTACCAAATGTATTTTATAAGATAGTTTTCAAGATGTGTCTCAAGTTGCAAAATAATATGCAGCAGTTTGGTATTGGGACCAGGCAGATTATTTGAAATTCAACATGATTCCTGAACTTCTGACATAAAAAAAGCAAGGGAAAAGACAAAGGAAGCCTCATAGTGCTCTTTAGATCTCCTCGTTCTGCATTTGTGGTTAGTTCATTTCAATTTCTTGTATCAAAAGAATATAGTAACTTACCATACACCATTGACCAGAGGGAGGACAGTTTCTTGTTTCCATTTCTTTAAAAAAAAAAAAAAAAAAAGACCCCACATATATATCATACATAAATTTAAAAAAAAGAATGAAGAACAGGTAGTAATGTATGAGTTATACTGAATAGCTTTATTTCCCTGACTTGCTGATAACATTTCATGGCTTTCTCTTCTTTTTTTCCTCCCTCTCACTATAAATATCAGAGCTGATGACTGACTTTTACTGCTGCCTTTCATGCAAACTCCTCAGGTTTGCAAATCAGCTACTGATTCTGGAAACCTTCTCCTTGTCTCCCACCCTTGCTCACATCGTTTACTAATAATGGGGCAAAGGGGCCACTAAGAACACGCAAACCTTGTATAGCACATTGATTTGAGTGGTAAAACTCGAAGGTTGAATTTTAGACTCATGGCTTTAGCTCATTTCAGTCCATTCGATGCATGGTTCAAGGGAGCTACCCACTCAACATTTTGCCTATTGGGCTGATGGCAAAAGGGCTACCTAGACAGGTGAAGACAAATGGAGCAGAATAGAAATGTTGGCAACAAAGCCTTTCGGCAAGCAGTAATTCTATCCCCACTTCAAACTTTGTTGCTCTTTAAAAATAACATTTCAAGATACTTTACCTTTCTAAAATGAGTCACCTTCCCTGATAATGGTCCAGGTTAACATTCTATCACACGTATTCTCTAACCTTCTTCTAGAACTTCACACTCACATGCCTATTCTGCCTGATCAAAACTTATGAAGCAAAGGCAGTGGGTATATTGGGGAAGTGGGGGGGTGTATAGAGACACATGAACACATACCTCTGTTTATCTAAATGCCATGCTGATTTAGAAATGGAAGAATAGAATAATCAACTATGGCGATTAGCTTTTTTGAGAACATACTATGTGCCAGGCTGTGTACTAAACACTTTATTACATACTTACATACACATACACTATCACTTAACACAACTTGAGAGAGAAACTAAAATCAGCTCCATTTTATAAATAAGAAAACTAATAGGCAAGGATATCAATTGAGTTGCCTGAATCACACAGCCGTAAAGTACCAGAGAGGTATGCTAACACAGACACTGTGCTGCTTTGCCGAAAACTCATGCTTACACCCAACCAGTTATGCAACGTATGTGTTATTTGGTAACTTGTTTCCAAACATTAAATAAACTTTGGTGCTATTGCTAGTTTTCTGGATTTGTGATAATTCCATCTTCTCCCAAAGTGAAAGCTCCTCAAGTTACAGCTCCTGGAAAGAAACTTTTAGACCTCAGGTTCTTGGATTGTGCTGGCTGATATGATAGCACATATGGCTACTTAAATTAAATTAATGTATAGACACATTTCCCATGTTCAATAGTGGCATGTGGCCAGTGGCTACTATGCTAGCCAGCATAGCCGTTGGACATTTCCACCATAATAGCTGCACTGCTCCAGGAGACAGATAATTGAGGAGATAACAAAAGAGCAGATGATCCTTGAGCCCCCTCCAGAAAAGGAACTGACATGTGTTTCCAAGGACAGACATTTATTGAGTGCCTGTTCCTGGCCAGGCACCGTGCTAGGTGCCAAGAGCACAATGATCAATACGGATCAGTGAGGCAGACATGATCTCTGCTCTTCCTGGAACTTGCAGTCTCTACCAGAGTCAGTCACCCGAGGTGAACACTGCTGTGAACACCGCTGTGGTAAGGGAATCTAAAGTGCTAGGAGGCAGAGAAGACCTAGAAGATGCAGCATCGAACCCTGGCTTCAGGGCAGAAGCAGGCAAGGCTTTCTGGAGAGAAAGGAATGTAAACTAAGGTTTACATATGGATTGTGAGAAGGCTCATGAACCAAATACAAAAGGAAAAGTGTTCCTCACTGAGGGAACAGCCTACGTGAAGACTCAGATGCAGGGAGAGAGCATGCCGTGCTCTAGAGGAGTTTAAAAAAGTCAATAAAATCACTTTCTCCAGTCTGTTTCTCAGAATGAGAGCTTGCATAAAATCTCTTTTTTTCTTCATATTTGACCAAGTCATTTTGCATGGAGGGAAGGCAACAGAGAAGCGAAAAGCAGAGGCTAGTGCGGAGTAGGTATACAGGAGCCAGAAATGTCTAGTAACTACCCCTTACCTCTCAAGTGCTCCAATACGAAGAATGTGCACTGACAGGAGCCTTGGAATGTTAACAACAATTCAGTAACCACTTTATATGAAGGATGCTTGCCATTTACTATGCTGGACAGTTTACTAGCATCATTTTATCCAGTCCTCACTATAAGCCTAGCTATTTCCCTACATTTATGCTTATTACATAATTAGAAGTTGGTAGAGTGATCCATGAGATAGAACAACCTGAACTCATGAGCTCTTCTGCTGAAACACCAGGTTATACGGTCTCCTCAGTTACTGCTTCTTCCTTGCCCAGGCTAGTACCACCTAAGATGACCGGTTAGAGGGATGGCTGAACTCACATGAAGACATGGAAGAAAAGCCAAAGAGTAGAACTAAGAAAACTTATGCTGCAGGAAAATTAGTTTGTAATTTTAAATTTTAAATTAATTTTTAAAAATAAAGTGTAACCCCAAAAAAGGAAGAAGTGGCCAGGGGAAATGCCCTCCTTCTTTACCTGTTAATAGTTAACCATTTACTGATACTGATTAGCCCCAATAGAGGAATTTTGCTTTTTAACCTTAGAATTTTCCAGAAAAGTATTAAACTAGGATCACTTGTATTTGTCATCTTACCTAGCAATGATCAGACTGATTCAAAACATTTATGATTTACGGTGGGATAGTTCAAGCCAACTTTCTTCACAAACTTCCCTCTGAAATTGCCTCAATCTGTTGAAAACTGTTTTATGACTCAACCCAGCTAAAATTTCAGCAGCACGTATCTTCAGATAAAATGCTTCATTCACATCAAGCAGTAATTAAATGTGCAGGGCATGAAATAAGCAGCAAGTTTGGCTTCAGAGCCATCTTGCAATCTGTAAACGATCCAAGATAGACCATATGCCTTTAAATCTAGATGACTGCATATGTATCCAAGGGAAAGCTAACTGCCATTTCTGCACAAGAGTCATCAAAAGATGAAAAAAGGAAAAAAAAAGATTAAAAAAGATTTATGAAGCTTGTTTGATAAGTGTATATTAATACGTATGTGCACTGAGACTTGGTAAATGGCTCTTAACTTTCCCTTTTGGTTCTTGATTCAATTCTCCTAGAGAAAACATTCCAACTGACAACTTGAACAGCATTATCCTTTAATAGCTCATCACAATGGTCTGGGGTAGCTATTTGGACAGAGTTTTTCTGTCTAGCAAGGATTGCCACTCCTCTTGTTTTGGTTCCTTATAGAAATCTCTCTCCCATTCTACACTGGGACTGGCCACCACTGTACACCCTGATTCCTGAACGTGCCTCATAGGGGTGATTGGTTTAATCATGAACATGTGACAGAATAAGGCCAATCTAAATCTCCCCGAGATTGCTGTACAGACAAGGGAAGGAGAAGTCTTCCATCCATGGGCTTTCAAAGCTAGGAGGATGTGAGAGTGGGGCTGCTGGTGGCCATCTTGCTACTACACAAAGAAAGCCCATGTAGAACAGTCAAGCAGGGAAAAGCAGAGCTGGGAGATGGAGACAGAGTGCTGACCACATTGTTTGAACTTGTGGATTCCATCATGTCTGATGTCACTTCGTGAATATTGAATGAGTTAAACAGTGATTGGCAACAATAGGAGGTGCTCAATAAATGTTACAGCCCATCTCTTTTCCTCCCTCTTGAACTTTGACATCTGCCAGATGAAGATTCAAACCATCTTTGGCAGCTGACACTTCTGTTTCGGGCTTTTACAGGAAAGCCAGTAAGAGAATGGAGAATGATGAGCACAAGGCTGGCCTCTCAGAGCAATGCAAGCTCCCTCTGCATCTTACAGATAGCTCTTTGGAAGCAGCCCTTCTCTGCTCTCACACTCTCACAGCTTAGACAACTGCCTGGTCCAGAACCAAGCTGGTATGAAAAATGACACTTTATTTCCTGAAAGAGGAAGGAAATGAGTTGGCCGGACCCTAAAGTGGGACCTAGTATAGGAAGCAGGCTACATAAGCACCTCAATGGGCATGCAGCTTTCCAATGGCCAATCATACGAAGGTGCCAGTCTGTGCTTGTTTGGCTGTTTGCCATTGGCACCATTCTCTAGAAAGCAGGCAATCTAGACTATTAAAAATACATAACTTATCAACTTGACACAGTGTTAAGCCTCATGAAAACCAGACAGCATGGTGATAATTAGCGCTAAATGCTAACAGTGATTTAAAATTCAGTTACGACAGGGCAGGTAAAGCCACCTCTACTGAATGGCGTTTGCAAAATATGCATCCTCTCATGCCTGCAAGGTTGTGTTGATAAACCATTTGCTTGCATAATAAATGATGGTGGTCAATGATCAAATTGGGTTGTGTATGTGTTACAGTCTGTGCAGTATGAAAATCTTAAAGGTAATTTCTGAGATCTTATGTTTGTGATTTTTCAGACTCAATAAGCAATATCTTAAATATCATAGAATTTAGAACTGGAAAGGATCCTTACAGATGAAAGAAACTAAGGCTCATAAGAGTTTAACGAGCTAGATGGCAAGACAGGGACTTCTGGTTTTCAGTTGGATGGATACCTCTCTGTCACACCTCACTCTCACAGCAAAGACATCAGAGTTGGGCTGGATCCTCTAAGACATCTAGTCCAACCTGCTCATTTACAGGTAAGGTAAGAAAATGGGGCCCAAAGAGATGAGGTTTTTGCCAAAGGTCGGAAAGGAATTAGGCTAAAACTTACTGATTCCTGGACCACTTACTCACTCCTTGTTGCCATGGATAAAAAGGCTTTATTAAACTTAGTTGTAAACACAAGTCATCCCCCCATTTAATTTCCATCAAGAGGCAGACAAGTTAATGAAAACCCCCTCATCACCAGGGAAATCTGGCAGTGGATAAGGTCTCGCAATAAAATTTTTTAGAGAGATGGGGTCTCCTAGTCAAGAAAATGCATGGTAATGTATAAATAAACAACTGAACTGAAAGACTATAATCTGCCAGGTGTGTTGTGGTATTTTATTTTTCTTATAGTCACTGAGATCTAGAGGCTGCAGCTATTTCTGATACTGAAACTTCACTGACTTCAGCAAAAAGGCCCTTAAATGGCCTAAAGCATCAAGTCTCTTTTCGGTTCTTGGTTTCTAATTTATTCTGATACGGTAGACAGGGTTAAACTAGAGTATTTGTGTTGTTGTTACAGTTTAAAGTTCACTGCTTTCTAAATTCCTGTAGGATATGTGTATACCAGGTAGAGTCTACATAGCTGTAAATAAGTCTCAGTCTCTTTCTTCCTCTCTTGCTCTTTCTGAAAATTAGAGTTAAGTCATTCTATCTCAGGAAGAGGGGGAAGGTGCGAAGCAAGACTCTGAGTTGCCTGTCCGCCCACAGAAGAACATTAACATTGTTAATCAGCATTACAGGCTTGGCTTTGCTTCCCAGGGAAATGGTTGGTAGAGATATAAAATGTTTTAATCCTTTCTAAGCAATGTTGTCCTTGGTAATAGCTGGGAAGGAGGGATTTCTTCTTTTCATTTATACCTTTCAGCAACCTTGTTAAGTTTTGAGTTACTTACAGTAAGAACCAAACTAATGTCAAATTAGGTTAATGAGGAATTATCAACTGCTTGCTCTATGCTCAACATTTTCCTAAGCCCTCTTGAAGGGACAAAAAATAATATTGCCCTTGTCCTTGAAGAGTTCAATATCTTCAGAGAGCACCAATCTTTAATAACAAAAGTGATAAAATATTGCTGTTCCTTGAGTATAGTGCATTCTGGTAGGGCTGACCCTCATCCAGTGGGGCATGACTCTGGGAAGCAGTCAGAAGGCCAGAGAGGAGTGGAAAGTAGTTCTGAACACTGGGAGTAGCTCAATTATGAACACTAGAGCTGTCTCACATGAACTCATGAAAGGAATTGTCTCCATTTTTTTTTTCTTGCTTGCTTTGGCTTCCTACGATGAAACTCTTAAGGCTACTATGTAAGGGGTCCCTTGCCTCACACTTTACCCCTTGGTCCATATGTCATCTTTTATGTGGCTCAGAAAGTGGTGTTCTCAGAGCTGCAGAGAGATAGTGTAAAAGAGCCCCTTCATTCTTGCTGGTAACACCCTCGGGCTGGAACACAGGGACTATTACAGATCTGAACACTTTGCTCTGATCTTGAGTCATGAGCCTGAAATGAGTGAAACCTGTGGTCTTGACTTTTTTTTACTGAGAATAAGAATGTGATTGTTGTTTTCCTTATTTATTTATTTTTTTACTTCCTCAGCCCATACCTTTATCTTTCATGCAAATAATTCCCTTGATGGGCCCACCCTATTTGTACTTCACTTATATTCTGATTTATCTGAGTTTTGGATAAACAAAGCTAAGGTTAGCAGCTACAACCCATGAACAAAGAATAATCAGTCAACCCCATTAAACCTTTTTGGAACAAAGTAAATGTGCCTACCAGCTCCCCTTTCTAAACTCTTATAATAAGCTCCATTATGGTTACCAAAAAGGACTTTGGAGATAGAACCAAGATACTGGGGGTTCCCAAATAAGTTCTTTGATTCTCAAAGTTTCTGCTTCGTTATCTGTAAAATAGAGACAATAATAATCCTCCCTCCTAATGATGTCAGAAGGATTAAATGAGGTGCTGCAAGCAACGTGCTGAATACTATACTTTGGCCTATGGGTGAATATGCAATATTGGCTTTTATTTTTATCATTACCCTTAACATCAATCTGGATGCTCTTTTCAGTTCAATTTTATTGTATCAAAAATTGCTGGGAGTGAGTCAGAGAAAGGCCACAGTGTGCTTTGTCATTGGTAAAAGAAGAGGGAATGCTGAATTCAGGCACAGACCTATAACAGATGAACTCTAACAGAAGTTTTTATTATTCTATCAGCAGTATAATAATACCAAAAAATAATAAGCAGCAAAGCACCTACTACTCCTCCACCCTAATGCATTAATTATTATTTTTCTATATTCTTTTTCGATTTTCTCCATCACCAGACATAATTTTGCAGTTACACTTATAGCAGTTTGGATCTATTCAAAAAGCATGTAAATGCCCTGGTAAGCAATTATCGATTGCCTACTAAGCATCAGGCCTTATTCTAAGGTACTGGGAACACAAAGAAGAAAACACCTTGAAAATTTACAGTTAATCTAGATAAAATACAGTTTTTTGTTTTGGTAGCATATCTTTTTTTCCCCCCCACAGCTCAAGGATTTTCACATGTTGCTACAGAGGAATGGAGGAATAGTCAAGAAACAAAAGATAATGCATATTTCGGAGCTGATAGCAGGATAGAGAAGTGACTGGAGAATGTCTGACCAATCTCTGTGTAATGGCTGGGTCCATTCAAAGAGGCATAGGAATGTCCTGCATTAGGAATCATTTATATCACAAAAAAGATAAAGTGAGAAATAAAAAAAGAGAAGGAAAGGAATTCAGGTAATACATGCATTGTGGGATATCTGCAATAGTGATGACTTCAAAATAAATAGAAATAAACAATCAAAATGTGGAAAAGGGACTTGTTATAAAATTGAAGCCATTCATGAAATAGACAAGGAAAAAGAAAACTCAGAAACCTAAAGATAAAAATTACTTGTATTCACTGTTAGCTTAATGTTTATAGGTACTACAAAATGGGGTTATCAACCAAAAGAGAGAAATCTGTTAATAGAAAAGTAAGAAATCAATTGCAATTAAAAAAAATTGTTAAAGGGGCACCTGGGTGGCTCAGTCAGTTGAGAGTCCAACTCTTAGTTTTGGCTCAGGTCATGATCTCATGGGTCCTGAGATCAAGCCCTGCATCAGGCTCCATGTTCAGTGAGGAGTCTGCTTGAAGATTCTCTCCCTCTCCTCCTCCCCACCCTCAATCAATCAGTCAATCAATCTTAAAAAAAAAACTATTAAAGTCTCAAAAGCAGTAACAACAAAAACTCTACAAATATAAATGAGATAAGTGGGAAGCACTTGGTACATATCATAGGAGAATTTTTGAATTCTCTTTCCACTCCGAATTATCTTGTTGTTACTATTGCATTTCTTGTGGAATCACATGAACAATTAGGCAATGTGCAGAGGCTCAGTTCAGATCTTACTGATCCATCACCTTTCTGGTAAACATTCATCATCATCAAAAAGAAAATTATATAATTGACCATTAAAATAATCAACTTCATTAAATCTTAGCAAACTCACCCAGAAATGAAAGTATAAGTGAATTTTACTGACAAAAGTGATGCTTCTAGGAAGGTTATTTCTTAGTTAATTGGTTTCCGGAATACTGCTAGAGAAGCACAATAGGAATTATTGTTGTGACAGAGCTGGCATAGGTTGAATATCAATGAATTTCAAGTCTTTCCTCTTATCAGTTGATGTCCACGACTCAATAATAGGGTGGACAATTGAATGACATCAATCATTTATTAAAAATAATCTAACAACAACAAAAAAAACCCTCAAAATACCTTAAATGTTCATAAATTGAAAATTAAAATTTATAATACATCCAATGCAATAGAATACTAGTCAGTTATGAAAATAACATATATGCACCAAATGTATATAAATATTTTACAGAAATTACATGAACAATAAGGATATGTAATATACATAGATATTAAAGACATGGAAAGGTATTCAAGATAGCTATTAAATAAAAAATTTTAGTTATATAATGGCATCATATACATATCCTTTTTGGGGCGCCTGGGTGGCTTAGTCAGTTAAGCATCTAACTCTTGATTTTGGGTCAGGTCATGATCTCAGGATGGTGAGATCAAGCCCCACTTTGCTCTCTGTGCCGTGTGCAGCATCTGCTTAAGATTCTCTCTCTCCTTCTCCCTCTAACCCTACCCCCAACTCGCGTACTCTCTCTAAATGAATAAATAAATAATAAAATATTTTTTAAAAAGTTACATATCCCTTCTAAAGGGATATTATATATTCATAAAATTATTTCTGGAAGGATACACAAGAGATTGTAAATAGTGACTACCTCTAGAATAAGACTGTGGTGAGAGGTGTATTGGTGCTTTTCAGTTTATACACCATCATATTGTTGAATTTTCAGCCATGAGCTTGAATTACCATAATAGCAAACTCGTTTAAAACTGAAAAAAAATTTTAACAAAAAATTGCAAAAACAGTTAATGGCAAATGGCAAATATAGCAAAGAAACAAATGAAAGCTTAATAAAGGGAAATCATTATTTGACCCAAAAAGGTGAGGTAAATAATTTTCAATGAAAATAAATTTATCTCACAGTTCTAAAGCAGAACAACCAGAAAATAAATGCTAAACAATACATTAAACACATTAGTTGCCATGTGTTAACAGCACTAAATTATGAGGAAAACTGTGAAACTAATGATTCTTTTTCAGTCAATTGCTTTAATTATCAAGAATCAAATACATAAATGGAACTTTTCTCAAAGAACTTTATGAATTTCCCCATGAATATGCATCTAAAAGACAGAAGGCCTCTTCCCTTCTTCCTAACCACACTCACGCACACATACAGCTCTGCCATGCACTGTCAACATATGCTCACTACTGAAGGGAAATTTAATTTCATGACCCACCTAAAATATCGACATCTAAATGTAGACATTCTTTTCATTGCAATAGCTGCTGCAACCATACCCTTACATGGTAAAGAAACATTCAAAGAGATATATACATTTTTGGAGTGTGTCACATGGTAATTTAACATGTGGCACTTTGCAAAGGATGGGCCTTGGAGTAAGAGGAGCTACTTTCTTGCACTACCCATTCTGGGCCAAATTGTGCCTGTGGTCATCAGATGTGTCTATTCACTCCTTTCAGTATTTATGTTAATATCACAAGGGATCCTTGTAACACAAAACTTTGTAGTGACACTGCAGAAGGCATAATAAGAATGCCTGAATCCAGACTTGGGAATTAGTATATGAGATCATAAATAGGTAATTAGACAAATACTATATACTTCTCTCAATAACCCCAAATCCTTCTCATTAATAGATGAGTAAAGACTTGAGCCTGGTCTCATTTGGACCCTCACCTTTTTGCCTATCTTCCACCAATCCTCTTTAATATCCTTAAACTGTTATTAGTAACTTATTATTAATGATGATTCTTGTTACCATTTTTTGAGAACCTAGCATATATTGATCATTATACCAACCACGTTGCATGTATTTACCAATTTCTTACAATTCTACAAGGAAGTAAGGGCTCAAAGAGGGCACATGGTTAGTAATTAATAAGTAATAATAATTATAATAAATAATTGATAATACCAAAACTTAGATGAGAATACTGTTGTACCATTTAGTGTTCTGGGTTGCAAATGATAGATTCTGATTCTGCTTAAAAAAGCACAACAGTAACCTACTAGAAGATTATCAGACACCTCACAATGTCTATGAATAGCCTTCCAGAAATTTTATATATATATATATATATATATATACTTTTTCCCTTTATCATTTTTTATTTTTTAGTTTTTTCCCTTTAAAAAAATATGTCATATTGTGCTGGAGAAATGGGCTCAAAACTTATTGGAGGAACAAAGGGGAGGTTAGGCAGTCAGAAGTTTAGCTCAAGTCCTGCCACTTGTTCATAATAGAAAATAAAATGGACACAGTGAATGACCTTCAAGGAGAATGGCTGAATAAATTATGATGGAATTAATGGAATACAATGCAGCCATTAACGAAGGCAAATTGAGCTCTCACTGATAGCTTGGAGAGATTTCCATAAGGAGTTGTTGAGTAAGAAAAGCAAGATGCAGGAAAGTATCTATAATATGATCGAATCTTTATAAAACATCACAAAGCCTACATATTTGTACATATATATATGAATATGTATTTTCCCACATATGAATACATGATACAGAGAAAAACATGGAAGAATATATTCTAGGTTGTCACCAGAAGTGTTTGGCTGGGGTGGGGCAAAGGGCAGGATGAGGGATGATAGAATTAAAGACAACAAAAAACTGAAAAACACACTATGTGTATATGATTGCATTTATGCATTTTTTCATAGTCGTGTTTATATGTGGTACATGTAGTAAATAATTTTTTAAACCTCAGGGGAAGGGTATGGTTAGGATTCCATCACTGCTGTGGCATCAACACGAACTTTCTACATCTGTGTCTTTTCTACATCCTTTGCTCCAGAAGGAAAACATCTGAAGATGGAGAGCATCTCCTGGTCTGAGCAAGTATATTGGTCAGCTCAGCTGCATAACAAAACACCACAGGCTGGGTAGCTTAAACAACAGAAATTTACTTCTCATGGTTCTGGAGACTAGATGTCCAAGATCAAGGTTCAGCTGATTGAGATTCTGGTGAGACCTTTCTTCCTGGCTTGTAGACAGCTACCATCTCACTGTAACCTCTCCTGTGATCTCTTGTGCGCCAAGATAGACCTCTTTCTCTCTCTGTCTCTCTCTCATTCTCTCTTCCTTTTCTTATAACACCACCAGTTCCATTGGATAAGAGCCCTACTCTATGATGTCACTTAACCTTAATTACCTCCTAAAGATCCTGTCTTCAAATACAGTTACATTGGGGATCAGGGCTACAACACATCAACTTGGGGGAGATGCAGTTCAGTCCATAGTAATGAAGCAACTTCTTTATTTTTTATTCCATCATGGGAATCTAGGTCCTGACTTCCACTAGACTCAAACACACAGTGGCAGATTCTCCAAACACCTAAAGGTGGTTTGGCTGGGTGGCCGATGACACTTGACTAATATGCAGATATCTGACTCTAAAATCCATGTACACTTTTCACTATGATAGTTTCCTCTGCAAAAATAATTTAGTCTCTGTGTGTTAATCATATATGTTTAGACTTTAAGTGTAAGGTCTTTAGCAAGTATATTTCTATTGCATGAGCTACCGCTTTTCCTAATTTGCTATTGTACCAATCCAAATTTAATCTGTAGTATAACTGCTTTTAGGTATTTTGAGGGTGAGGGTGGGGATGAGGTTGAGGGATATCTTTTATATTTCTATATTGTCTCTCTTTTTGCTGTGTGATGACAGTAAGAAGGTTATACAGACCTTGCTGACTTTTGGAGAGAAAATATTCATTTATACCTGAAAAAGATTCTTTCTGAGTGAGAATGAGAGGATACAATGCTCCTTCTTTTGTCACACTATCAAATACTCCCTGGCTACAGTCATGACAATTTTGTTATTTAATTATTTCATATCTGCCTTAATGAATTAAGCCATTGCACCTAGTTATTATTGTTTTGCAAGACCCCTTGGTAGACCAAACATCCAAAATGACTCCCTACTCTCTAGTCCAAACACAGTTTCTGTGAGGCTAAAATCCGTGCAGTCATTGTAAATGCATAAAAATTCTTGGAAATCTGTTGAACATATGTAACAGATGTTACATAATGGATACTAAAATTCAAAACTGTGTTTCATAAAAATGCCTCTGAGAAGAGTAAGCCAGAAAAGTGCAAAAGAGTATAAATACTATGCTACCATTTGTGTAAGAAAGAAGAAAGCATTCCCGTACCTACCTATCTTTACAAAATGAAACATAGGAAGATGTAGTGGGCTAAATTATGTTCCCTCAAAATTCATATGTTGAAGCCCTAACCCCCAGTACCTAAGAATAGGTAGGATGTTTAAGGAGTAACTAAGTTAAAATGAGCCCATTAGGATGGGCTCTGGTCCAGTCTCACTGATGTCCTTGTAAGAAGAGAAGATGAGAACACACAGAGAAACAGCAGGAGGATGAGTGAGCAGAGGAGTGACCATGTGAAGAGGCAGCAAGAGGGTGGCCAAGCAGTACTCAGAGGAGTACACTGCGCATGCATATTTTGGTGTCTTAAATATTCTTTTATCAAAAGGAACCAGGGCTTCTTAGAGAAAATACCAGAAGACTGGAGCAGAATAGGTACAAGATGAACATACAACATTTTGTTGTGCCAGAAAGAAAGGAAGTGATTTTAAAAAATGATAGAGGCTAGTTCAAAAGGTCTAAGAATGGCCAAATTGGGACAATGTTAATGCCAAAATAACTGAGTCCAGTCATGTATTATAAATTAATTATAAGCTAGGAATCTACATGTTCATACTGATAATAAGATAAATGGTTAAGGGAGAGGAAGGGCTCTTGCTTACAGCATAATACTTGTCAAGTGGCAAATGTGGAAGGAAGGCTAGAGTTGGATAAATATCAGTTTGTGAAGATTGGTCCAGGCAAGAGTCATCAATGGATACTAATAGGGCTAATTTTGACGGGGAGCAGGATATTTGCATAGTCTTCAAGAAATTTCCCATAGGTTGCTTGTTAGTTATAAGGGAAAAAAGTAACTATGTAGTACACAAATACCAAGACACCTTCACCATGTAATCAAAATTCACATCACCATTGAAGAGCAAATAGACATCATGTGCTTCCAGATGTGATATCTTGAAAAGGATACAACATTGCTTACACAATATTCTGGCTAGTAACGTATAAACTGAATTAAATCACGAGGAAGTATCAGACAAGCCCAAATGAGAAACAGTGTATATTTTGTATACTTAAAAAAAATCAATAACATGAAAATCACTCAAAGACTGTGGAAATTTTCCAGTAAAAAGCTGATAACTAAATCCAATATTTGATCCTAGACTGGATTGTATACTGGAGGGAAAGAAATGTTACTAAGATGCTATTGTGTTAGGTAAAAGTATTGTTTCACTGTTGTATTTACTGAAGTCAAAAACCACATTGTGGTTATTTGTGTTTAAAAAATTCCCTAATATTATGAAATATACACTGATTTAGGAGTATTTAGGAGTAAACAGCCTGATATATATACACATTACTTTAACTTGTTCATGGAAAAATATATATACACACACACTGTATATAGATAGGTGATATAGAACAAATGATAAAGCAAATAAAGTAAAAAACTAACAATAGATGAAACTGGGTAAAATGAATATTGGTATTTTCTGTAATATTCTTTTTCTTGCATCTTTGTATAAGTTTGAAATTATTTCCAAATTAAAGGGTTTTTTTTTGTTTTGTTTTGTTTTCTAGGACTTGTTTGTGTGTTTTGTATGTCTGGGAAAGATGCTCTGAGAAAACGGTTTTTTCATCTGAAAAGATTACTGTTTAGGAATGCGTGTTCTTTCAGTGAACTATTTTTCTGTCCTTTAGAGGACACTGATCTGTAGAGAAAATGGCAGTGATTAGGAAAGCAGCTAAAAAAGCTGGCTATGAGTACTATTTTGATCCAGGAAAAGATACTTTTTCTTATATTGAAGAACTCTTAGCTCAAGAATGAACAAAATTTTAACAGGAAGAATATAAGATTGTGAGTTATAGCAAATTTATTTATAGATTTGACATTTTATGTTAAAGTAAATGATAGTATGTAAGAGAGAACAAACTACTTTGACTTCCATAGAACAGGTGTAATATCTGGAGAAGAAAAAAAAGCAAAAGTGAAATGTTTCTTTAGAAATAATAGCTGTCCTCTAGTTCTACCCTCTTTGAGTTACCTCAGGAATTAATTCAATTCTCTACTCCATTTTGATTGTGCACAGTTTGCCTTTGCTCACCTCTCTCTTGCTCTCTTCATTGTGGGTTAGCAGTAATGCGGTGATTCTCTGAGCGCTTGAAACACCAACCTCCCCACCTGCTCATATACCTGGATTTATTTCATTTCAGTTATAGAGCCATTGAATTTCAATTATTTTAAGTCACTAATTTGTAGTCGAACTAGTCCCAAGTGAAGAGCTAATCTCTAAAATAGTTCTTTTTGAATTTTTACAAGTAATTATATTCAGGTATATAAAATTGATTGGCATGCTACAAACTCCATATAGACTACAGTGTCTGAAGTTCTTTTATAAAGTATATATGCTCTCACTGTATACCTTAGAATTTACTTTTGAAACTTTTTTACTATAGATGTGTTCAAACATAGATAAAAGTAGAGAACATTATATAATAATCCCCCATGTACCCATCACATAGCTTCAGCAATTATCAACATGCAGCCACTCTGGTTTCACTTATAACTCCATTTTTTCATATCCCATCCCACTGGATCATTTTTGTGGCAAATCTCAGATATTGTATCATTTCACTTATAAATACTTCAGTATGTATCTCTTTGGAAAAAATCATTATACTGAATAATTTAGTAATAATTTAAAGGCAATTCTAAATTAAAATTTTATTTTCAAATAATTGGTTTTTTCCTTCTTCATGGTATTTCTTCTTGATCTTTCTCTTTGAACTGTAACCCTCTCTGTGCAATTTTGAGATGTACCATGGAAGAGGTATTGCTTTAAGTCTAAGAAAACTTCCAAATTATAGATAGCTTACAGTTATGCTTATAACCTAAACCTGCAAAAAATAAAATAAAGCTGCATACCCTTACATTTAAAAAAAAAACCTCTTTGTTGTAAAATAAAGAAAGCTAGATCAATGTATAGCTTAATCAATTATCATAAGACTAACACCCTTGTAACCACATCCCAGGTCACCTTAGAAGCCTGTCCATATGAATTGTCTCAACCTCAGCCATTCCATCCTCCCAAAGCAGTTACTACACTGACTTTTATAATTATCCCCTCCCTGCTTTGCTTTATAGCTTTATCACCCAAGAGTGCAAACCGAGACCCTATTGTTTAGCCTTGCCTGTTTTTTTAAACTTGGTATATGTTTTTGAAGCTCCATGTCTTTTAAGACCAGCTGCATGCTCATTCCACTGCATTTTGACCACCTTTCCTACCCTTGAAAATTAGGTTTCATTGCTTTAAACATTCTTTCCTTCCATGTACCATCACTGTAACTAAAATATATTCAACTAAACCCACACAAAAATTAAAAGCAAACACTCCTTTCCTGATGTAAGCAGACAAAATACTTTGATCTAGATTGAGGTGGGAGGCACAATGCACATTTTTATAATCTCAACCAACACTAGAAAGCCCAACAGTAAGTATTTCATTGTGTTTTGAAAAACTTCTGGTGGCAAAGTTTCCTTTTAGTTGTCATGACAATGTTCATTCTTTACAATGTGGAAGCAATTAGAGTACCTGGGAGATTAAAAGGATAAAAAATATATAGAAACTTCTAGACAAAGGTGTTGATTTGGGATAATTAAAGTGAAACAAAGACTAATACATTTTGATCAGTTCTGGGTATAACATTTCTCAGAAATCCTTCTGCCTGCACTTTTATTGATGAGGAGAACAATATGACCTCAAAATGACAGCTAAGTGAAGAAAAATATATAAGAGAGCAACATTAAAATATGAATTCCCATTTTATATTGTCTTTTTACTAAGTCTGTTTACTTGCACATTATAAGGTAAAAATTCAGAAGCATAGCTTATGCTTTAGAAAGGGGATCCATTTCTTAAATGGTGTCAGCAAAAGCTTTCTTTCTGTAAGATACTAAAGTAAGTAATTGTAGGATATTTTTCTTCATCTGATATAGTCAGATATAGTCATCTGATATAGTCAGGCTTATGTTAGAAAGAAACACGAAAAAATCTCTAGCATTAACTGTCCTATTTGGTAATAAAGATAACAGTAACATTACTGTTTATAACTTGATTCTTTTTTTTTTATTATTTGAGAGAGTGAGAGAAAGAGAAAACGAGCTGGGGAGGGGCAGAGGAAGGGAGAGGGACAAGCAGACTCCCCGCTGAGCGGGGATCCTGACCTGGAGCTCTAGCAGGAGTCTGACCTGGGGTTTGATCCCAGGACCCTGAGATCATGACCTGAGCCAAAGTCAGAAACAACCGACTGAGATGGCCAGGCGCCCCTGTAACTTGATTCTCGTTAAGTATTTTGTTTCTTGGTGAGAGTGATACAACCTGGAATTTCATTCTTTTGTTTCCCTTCAGTTTTCCTTTCCACTCTAAATCTAACCTATTAGAAAAATAATCATATGTCATTATCTACTAGCTATAATATCAGTCATTAATATGAACAGTGATTTTCCCTCTTTTAAAATGGTTATTTGGCACTTGAAAGAATAAACTAGGTAAAACACATCCTGAAGGTGCTCATAAAATGCAGCATTGTTTAAGTTTAGTCATACTGATTACCCAATAGAGCATTAGCTGGGGGAAGAGCAATGATACTATTATCATACATTTACATCAAGGAATTTTTATGTGAACCTGTGTTTTTCCCATAGGTATTAGATGTGGCAAGAAAGATCCAACTGCATAAATATCTGTCCATGTGAAATTGTGAGGCATTTATTAAACTGTGCTCTAAATTTAATCCTCACTAAATCCTATCATTTATTTTTTCTTAAAAACTTAATGATGAGAAGTCATTGTTTATCTGCGGGATCTTGATATTACCTTAAGCTTTTGAAAAGCCCGGCAAAGATGTGACCTCTCAAGTTTTATATTTCAAATACCTTTAAGAGAAAAACAATGACTTCAAGATCTGGTCACCATTTCTCAGCTGTCAAAAATGTCTTTTCTTTTTGGTGGTAGAGAAATATCACATAGCACTGCTTTGTTTCGAGGTCATCTGTCAAGAGTCTCAATTTACCTGCAAGTCTTGATGGATCCTGAACATCAATGAGTGGCTCGTTCCTACCTTGCAATACAAAACTGAGTCTGTTCTTGTGTCATCTAATAGGACAACGTTTTTTTTTTTTTTTTAGCAGTGGTAGCAGTAAACACTCAAAAGCATCACATCTAGTTCCTCTTTCTTTCTCTCTTGAGAGAGGACAAAGATATTGCTCCCAAGGAATAGAAACCTTCTGGCATCATCTCCTTGTCAAAGAGTTCTTCATCTCATAGTGAAGCAACATTCTTTCTATATACAGAATCATTTTAAAAAATGTGCTTTATCCCTATTATGAAAGAAACACTACGCCTGCCTGGACTTCCCATAACACATCCCTTTTGTGTGTCTCCTCCCTATTTTCCTGGAATTTAAAGCAATTTATTTACATTGATAGACTAAATAGACATCTGGACTACACAATAGTAGGCAGTTTATTAAAGGCAAGTTTTAAAGAGGCAACCGTAAGAGCCTATTTTATTCTTTATATCGCAAGTGTAAGGACATCAAATGTGAGTGGATTTTTGTGTGATACTGGGTACCTCTTTGTTGTTGTATGGAACATAAGCTTAATGATTCTTTGTAAAGTTAAAATCCTCATGTCCATGAAGCCTAAATAGGCCAGGATATGACTGGATATGTTATTTAATGCATTTTCCATAATTATCATTAATGCTAATCATCATAACATTTGTCAGGACACTCTATTTTAAGTAGGTTGGTTTGGCTCTTTTCTCCACATCTCTCTCCATGCCATTAACTTTTACCCAACAGAGGGTCAGAAAATGCAATTATTTATTTATTCAGCCATCAGAAATATTTATGGAGGACTTTCTATGTGCAAGTGTTAAAGAATATTCAAATAAATTTAAGAAAAGGCTCTTGCTTTCAAGGACCCTATGCTGTTACAGAGAGAGTAAGACATGCTCTCAAAAACCCACAATAGAGACCAATGCTATTTGACTGGTAAAGGGAAAGGAAATATGTATTGATCATCTAAGTGCATTCACATGTGATCTCATATAATTCTTACAGCAATCCTCCCCCAGAAGTATTATTATCATTTTTTTCTCATAAAGAATAACAAAATTTGCTAAAGGTCATGGGATTTTAACACGAATCTGTCATAGTTCAAAGCCCATAGTCATTCTGGTGGAAAGGGAAGAATTCGCTTGGGAAGAGTGAGGAGTAGTGCTGATAAATAGTGGAAAATAAGGCTAGAATTAGTAGCTATGGATCTGAGAAGTAAGGCCACTTAGTGGTGGACTCTGAAGGCTGTACTTCATCCTGTAACCAGTGGGACCACGGGAAAATTCTGATCAAGAACATGGGATAATCAATGTCATTTTTTCAAAAACCTTCTGCCAGTAGGTTATAGAGGGAAGAGATGTAAGTTATTCTGTCATTTTTATTGCAAGCCACACTCTGGTTTCTGGACTGGGCCAGGAAGCTGCCAATCATGTTTTTTATGGTCTATGGTGGGCATGTTCATTCTTTCCTGGGTGAAATTCTCAGTTTTTTTCTTAGTTCTTTTTTTTTATTTTTAGATTTTATTTATTCATTTGAGAGAGAAAGAGAGTGGAGGGAGGGACAGAAGAAGAGGGGGAGAGAAAGAATCACAAGCAGAATCCCCACTGAGCACAGAGCCCACGTAGGGCTCAATCCCACGACCCTGGAATCATGACCTGAGCCCAAATCAAGAATTGGACGCTCAACCAACTGAGCCACTCAGGTGCCCCAGTTTTTTCTTAGTTCTAAGTGTATCATGGATCAGTGCTTCTGTGGCTGACAAGAAAGGGGAGCAGGGCAAAGAAAGGAGAAATGAAACTAATTATACTGAGATGAAAAATAGGAATTTTAGTCCCTGATTAAAGGAACAGAGTAAGGTCAACTTTTCAGTGCATTTTTATATCTCACAATAAGGCAAATGTCCATTCTGTGGGAATGAATGAGAAAAGATAATCTGAGGTCATTGCTACCAGGTAACAATACTGTACATACCCTTCATAAACTCATACTTAAGGTTCTAGAAGTCTAGGTGAGAAAGGGTGAAGAGTCCCAAACAGCTTAGAAGAGAATGGCATTATTGAATCTTCTGTAGCATGCTATTAGAGGTGAAGGGTAAGATCTCAGTACTAGGAGATGCAGATATGCCCCCCAAACCCTGTACCCAAACTACCCTTGGCTTCCCTATATTAAAAAGGTAATGTTTCTCCTCCCTGGTTGCACATAAGAATCACCTGGAGCATTTTGAATAATATATTCATATTTAGGCCCCATCACCGAGAAATCTTAAATTAACTGCTCAGGGACTTTTCTCCCCTTACTTTAAAACCTAGGTTTAATATACATAGAGTAACAAACACGCAGGTTTTTGGTCTACTGTTTGATGAGTAGATCCAGTTTTTAAATGGAGATGCCATAAACTTCAGAGATAGACAATCTTTGACCTTCAAGCCACAGGTTGAACATCTCTAGGACTAGAAGAAATTCGGAGACTTAGCAGAAATGAGAATGATTATTAAAATTACTTTAAAATATATTTTGAGGGGCGCCTGGGTGGCTCAGTGGGTTAAAGCCTCTGCCTTCGGCTCGGGTCATGATCTCGGGGTCCTGGGATCGAGCCCCGCGTCGGGCTCTCTGCTCAGCGGGGAGCCTGCTTCCCCCCTCTCTCTGCCTACCTCTCTGCCTACTTGTGATCCCTCTCTCTCTCTGTCAAATAAATAAATAAAATCTTTAAAAATATATATATATATTTGAGCTACATTTACTCAGAGGGTACAGTTTGTCAAGGGTGATAATATATAAACTTTTGAAATTTTCTTTCTTGGCTATATGTATTGAAACACCAAATTAATGATGCATATCAGTGAACTGTGGGAAGACCATGCAGCCTGAGGCCAGAAGATTTTTTCCCTTTGTGATTCACAACCCACCCCTTCACCACCAAGGACATGACTTGAAGGCCTGTTACAGAAGAGTAGGATTATGTGAGAGTTGAGTGCAGAGGGCTACTCATGGTGATAGAATCTGGGCCCCAGAGCTTTACCAGGGACCTTTAGTTGGTCCCATTATGTACAGAGGAGGTGGGAGAGGGAGGAACACAGGGAATTCTACCAGCACCAGTCTGGCTGAAGGAGAAAGACTTACCTTGTGTCGTGCTTCCAAGAGCAAGATCCTCTGCATGGAAAAATACTAGAGAATGCCAAAGAGCCAAACCTAGTAGAGCATGAAGGAAGGAAAAATAGAAGCAGGAATTTCAGGCATTGTTTGACTTCCTTATCACAATTAAAACTGCTTCTGAAATATTGATAAGAGTGGGGATTGGGAATTTGGTATGAAAAGCGATTTGAGTAACCATGTAAGCAATTAAACATGCAAGATATAACTTCATTGTTTGATGTTCATTTCTGGCATTCTTTCTGGGAGAACTGAGGACACACTAAAACCTAATTCCTGGAACCAGTTTTCAGAAGCACAGATTTTAAATTCTTATTGGTTATTGACAAAAAGCAAACAAACTCTTAACAAGGCAGAGAAACCACACATGATTTCCATTTCTAGTAGCATTAGGCCTAGAAAAATATTTAGTCATACTTTTAACATTCTAATTTCAGAGATGTGTTAAGACTGAGTGAATAAATATGTGTAAGTTTAGTTAGCTAAAGAGAAGCCTTTAGTATCTGCAGTTATAAGCATAGCAATGAAACACCTCAGAGTCATCATTCCCCTCAGCATCCCGGATATAAATGGGCACTGAGGAGAGTAACTGTGGAGAGTTTCCATATGCCGGTGAGCAAAGTTCATTTACATGGATTATCTCATTTAATTCTCACAACATTTTCATGGTGTTGATCTTGTTATTATATGTTTCACAGATGAAGGAACTGAGAAGTTAAATAGCTTATCTGAAGTCACTCACCTAGCAGGGGCAGAGGCACACAGGAACCCACGCAACTTGATTTCAGACCCAGGAGAAGCTCAGAATTAACACATCAAGTCACTACAATAGTGTCCAAAGGACAGCATCAAAAATACAGTCCAGGCCCTCTGCTGGCCCTGTTCAGAACCAGGATAGGAAAAGCAGGACTAAAACCCATCCCTGGCTTCACTTCCCCTGACCCTCCAAGTCTTGGTCAGGCTTCATAAGAAGCATCCAACAGTCAGGTAGTTGTTTTCTTCCCTGACCTCTCTCCTCCCTTCAATCAGCAAGTTCAGAGTGACCAGAAGGACAGTCACGGGTCATTAGTTGACGTGGCCTCCCCTTTACTACTCACCCTGTGAAGCTCAGGACATTTCAGAACATTGTCAGCAGCAGGCTCTGGGCAGGCAGCTGTACTCCAGCTTTCTATTCCTGAGCCTCTCTACCGTAGTTTGTCATCGTGCCTTTAAGTCTCACTATTCAACTTTTGAACCAAAGGAATACAGCTGGAGGAATAAGAGTAATAACTAAAGGTCCTACCTAACACGTACTCTTTGCGAGCCATTGTTCTAAGTATTTCACATTTACAGTTCCCTTCGTTCTCATTATAGTCCTGTGAGGTCAATATGGATGTGGCCAGCTCATCACTGGTTGTTGGGACTTACACAATGAAAATCCTGTGTCCTAGGGACCTCCTTTTCTCAGGCAAGCTGGGATGCTTGATCATATAGGTATTATAGTAAGTTAAAAAAAAAAAATGGGGGCCCAGAGAAGTTTAGTGTCTTGCTCAAAATCACAGACTTAGCAAGTAGCAGAGGCAAGAACTGAAGCCAGGTGATCTGGCACCATAGCTTTCTCTCTTAACCAATAAGATGTAAATTGTTCTCCCTTGAGAACAGAGAAATCTTAATGATGGACTAATGACAATGACAATAATATCATCCCAAAGACATTTGAGCTAGGAAGTTGGAAAAGGAAGGAGATATTATTGGGACACTGTAATAGGCCCTTTTTTACATGATTTCATATAAGCCTCACAATAACCCCGTTATGTCATTTTTCCCATTTTATGGTTGAGGAAACAGAGGCTCAGGAAATTTAAAAGTCTTGCTTCAGGTCAAAAAGGTAGGAAGTACAGAGATGGATTTCAAATCTAATTCTCACTGTCTGTGAAGTCAGTGATTACTACATTGCACCTGGCTACCTTTAACAAAAAATTTACATTTATAGAGCACTCTACAGTTTACAAACACTTGTTATGTGCATCACCTTCTTTGATCCTCATGAACTCACTGAAGTAGGTATAACATTCTCACTTACACATGAAAACACCAAGATTTGGGAGGTTACATGTTCTCCTGAGGCTATACAGATATCACATGACTAAGCTGAGGCTAGAAGACAGGTTTCCTGAGAAGTTAATGTTATGGAGTGAATGTTTATGTTCCCCCAAAATTTGTATGTTAAAATGCAATCCCCAACGTGATAACATTAGGAGATGGGGCCTTTGGGAGGTGATTAGGTCATGAAGGTGGAGCCCTTATGCATAGGGTTAGTGCCCTTATAAAAGAGACCCTGGTTCTCTTGCCCCTTCTGCCATGTGAGGACACTGTGAGATGGCAATCTATGAACCAGGAAGCAGGTTCTCATAAGACAACAAATCTCCTGGTGCCTTGATCTTGTACTTCCCGGCGTCCAGAACTGTAAGAAATAAATGTCTGTTGTTTATAAGCCACTCAGTTTGTGGTAGTTTATTATAGCAACCTAAACAGACTTAAACAGTTAATGCTCTTTTATTCTTTCTTCCTAACTTTTTTGGAATATACTCTGTAGGATATCTATGAACTTATGTGACAGAAAGAAATGGGTGAGGTAATGGGTGTGAGGTAGGGGGTAGAGCAAATGGTGAACTCCAGTCACCAAGAATAAAAGTGACAAGATGAGTTCTAAAGGGCTTTAAAATTAGGAGGGTGTTTCCAGCACTAGGAGGATAGCAGCAAAGTTGGCGAACTGTAGGCTAGCAAACAAAAACAAAACAAAATAACTTTTGTTTTTGCCCAGAGTGACAGAAGTGAGGGCAGGGGAATGCAGTAATACTGCAAAGCATATCTGGGAGCTCTAGAGGAAGAAAAGCTAGAGCACACTAGAAGTCTGCTAATGATCTATAAGCAGACCTGCACTCAGGAGATGGACAACTTTAGTAAGTGTGATTTCTCCACAGCTTAGCTTTACTCTTTTCGGTACAGTTTCTTATGTAAGATCCTTACCTGAGAGAAGTAATGTGATGACCCCTGAATGTGGGTCAGTAGATCACACTGGTCTGCATTTTGCTGAGAATATGTCCTTAAAATTGTTGAAAAATGTTTTGGACAGAGGGCAGGAGCTGGGTTCAGGGGGCCAGAAACTTGCTGGAAGGAAATGTAGGCGCAAACCTAGAAAACAGAGTGAGGAAAACACTAAGAAATTCAAAGCCTCATGAATCCCACTTCATAATTTTGCTTGGGCCTGGTGAAATATGCACATTTTAAGCTATCAACAATTATAAAATAGTAATGATAAGAAAAGCAGGTCAAAAAATAAAGTAAGATAACTTGGAAGGATTTCTTATCTTCTATCTCTGCTAATAACCCTGAAAAAGACATTTGACAGCAAATAAGAGTTTACAGCTGTTTTGGCTCCCATTGAGATTAAAGGCT
>CM052895.1:72637442-72686096 GCA_028534135.1 Potos flavus | reverse complement strand
CAGAGACTGCTTCAACTTTTTGGTGTGCTGCAGGGGAAATAAGAGATGATGAGCAAGGAGGTATCCTACCTTAGGGCAAAGCAGACTTTTAGGTCACTCTTTCCCATCACCAGAACATAGGCAGGTAGAAGACAATATCCTATAGACCTCATTTGCAAAAATCATCCTTTATTGAATTTCCTGTATTAAAATAATTTTTCTGTTCTACTAGATATGTGACTATTTTCTTACTCCCTGACATATCAATGTCTTTTTTCTTTTCTGAATTAGTCTCCATTTATTCTAATATCTCTCAGTTTACTCAATTTTACTATAAAATTGATTGTGACCTTCATCAGGTGACACATCTTAGCATCCATTCTTTTGGCCTGACCAGAAACTATTTTTTCCTCCTTGCTGCATAAGTATTTATTAATAAATTTGAAGAATCACCTTAGCATTTATTAATTTGCTTAACAAATGTTTTTGCCAGGCATTGTGCTAGGGTCTAGGAGTAATAAAGAAAAATGAAATATTGCCCCGTTCTCAAGATGCTTAAGTCTGAGGCTACACTTATTTCCCAAAATGTGCTACAGAGAAAACACGTTCCTGTAGTTGTTTTACTCCACCCCTCCTTTACGCCTCCCTAGATCCCCCTCATCAACATATTTTTGAAATGCTGTACACATGGTATATCAGCATATTAAAAGCTCTGGAGGTTTGGTGATAAAGAATCCTACGTAATTTTATTAACTATTAAATTAATCCTATTTGATTTTATCTTACTCAGATAAATTCGGACACACCTTTTGTGTAACACCAGTTGGTGGCCCAAGAAACTAGCATTTCTGAAACAACAAATGAAAAATGTTTTTCTGAAATGAAAAAACATTCTGAAAAATGTTTTTCCCATTCTAGTGGGGGAAGAATTCGAGAGAAACAATAAGATCTTAAACTTCCCAAATAGGTTATTGAATTCAGAGCATTTTAAGGAGAGAATGTGTATTATGTATTTGAAAGAATTGTATGAAAGTTCAAGTTATGTGTTATTATCACTTACATAATTGCATTTTAAAATTCTGAACTCCTACAGGAAAGGTTTAAAGGATTTTCGTAACAGATCACCTTTCCTTGAAACTTTATCATTGTGCTTCACTGATTTCCTCCTAATTTTGTAGATCTCCAAACACTAAAGTATCTGGGCCTTTGTTGTAATTAACAAGATCTCAGGAAGATCATATGGTTAGTCGCCTGGCATGGATTGGAAACAGGAGTCCCCATCCTTTTGGGGAGCCAAGGCTTACTGTTTTCTAATGCTCTGACCTCATTGAGGAATTCCTGATAGCATCTGGCTCTGTCACTTTCCTGCTTGAAATACTCTTGAGCAGCTGCCCCTCACAGCAGGGTAGCTGCAAGTGACTGGCTGGGGATCCCTGTTGTTAATGACAGCTGCAGGGTGATTTTGGTCATGGCTGCCAAGAGGCAGAAGTTGAGTGAAGCATTATAGAATTTTCATTATTCACAGTGGCAGTGTGTTCATGGCCTAACAAAGAGGGTACCAGTTGCATACAGAAAAAAAAAATTGGATCCATTTTTCGAAAACCTCACTGATGTCCTTTCATTCCCAGAAAGTGAAACGATCAAAACAAAACTGAAGGTACATTGACTATTTCAGCCCTGGCCAATTCTGCCTAGTTTATATATCCTTGGCCTGAGAAACTTAGCAATACTACTACTAACATCTACCATTTATGGAGCACTTCCCAGTACCTATACCACTGCCTATAAGCATTATCTGAATTTCTCCTCCCAATACACGTAGGAAGTAATTGCCTTTTTACGGGTGAAAAATCTGAGATGTTGAGAGGTATATAACTTGCCTAAAGTCATGTAGCTAATAGTTGATGAGACAGAGACTCAAACTGAGACCAACTCAAACAGGGATTTACTGAAAAGTCCATGCCATTGACATATGGCTGGGTGAGTTTCTGAAGGCTAAGAACAGTAACTGTTGTTTAAAGAGATGGCTTTTCCCAGCAATAGTACAAGGTGGTATTTCTAAGCCAAGGTGAACAACAGGAAATGAATTTAGCGATTGAATTCCATTTTGACTGCTAACTTTCAGTGTAAATTTACAATGTCAATTTCTCTTCCGGCTTTTCCCGACAGTAAATAAAGGTACTAAATGATTGTTGTGGACATGAAAATGACTACCCAGCTTATCCCAATTAAATAGCTTCTTTTAGATTAAGATGGCTTGATTATCGTTTGCTTCTGTTCAAGCGCCATCTTGTCCCTTGACTACACTGATTGAAACGAGGATCAGTCAATCCCTAGTTCCCTGCTGAGGGGACAGGGTTGGGGAGTGGGATATGCATGTGAATTGGGCCTAAAGTTTGTGGAATACAGTCATCATGGGAGGCAAAGCTTGGAAACATTATGATTCCTATGGAAATGGAAAACCCTTTGAGGGAATTGCAATCAGGCTTCCATCCACACTGAAGGTGTTGTGTTAGTAATAAGAGGTGCATTTCTTAGGAGTGTTTTTCTCTCTGAACACATCTTGGGATTTCTTTTATGGCTGCTGATTTTCTTTTCCTTTCTTTTAGAAATTAAAAAGGGATTTTATTCTTAAAGAGCTAGTTCCAGTGTGAGAAGTACAGTGATGCCCGGTTCTCTTTCGTGCGGCTCTAAGGGAAGGAGAAATTCGAGGTCATTCTGTTCATCTTCCAGCCACTATAGATGGGTTGATGGAGGCATCAGGAGGTCTTCAGAAGACCTTTTGACTAAGAGATCAGAAATAACTTTTCTGAGATAGTGAGGGGAGGGTCCAGATGTCGTTGTATTTTTCTCATCCCACTGTTCTCACAATTCATCCCGATCTCTTCATTGCCAAGTTTTGACACAGAAGTTTCTTTTTTGATAAGGCTGAATGCTTGGGGCTGTTGTTCACAATTCTCACTGCAGCCAATGCTAAGGTTTTGGTCAGTATTCGAGATAAACTTTTATTAGAGTGTTTCCATTAAGATGCTCCAAGGCCGTTATGTCAAGGAATGGACACATTTATCTTGTGCTGATTTAATTGCAGAAAGGAAGGTTGGTTTTATATCTATAAAGCTGTTTTCAGGGAAGATAGAGCTTCATATCTATAGTTCCAGGGTTTCATTTTGTTGAAACCTTCAGTTTCTCTTAACACTACTGAAATTATAATGCAGTTTCACTTTATGAGGCCCCTGAAATGGTGGCTACAGTCACCACCTGGTTTATCAAATTGACAATGACATGTGCAATATGGAGTGCTGGAGCCAGCTCAGTCGGATCCGTGGCAGCAGTTCACAGGATTTGCATGTTCTGCCTTAGGAGACTGCTTCTTAAAGGTTCATGCTGTTTCCAAGAGGATATCTCCTCCCACCCTTTACCACGTTGCTTTTCTCCTTAACAGTAACTCCTCAGAGCCCACCTGCACCTCCTTACCATGTCAGCCTTAAGTCCTTGACCAAGATGCTCTGATGAACCAGTCACCTCTAATTGCTCCTCTTAGGCTTTCCACCCTCTCTTACCCCAGGTCAGCTTAGTGTTGGCCACTTGACAAAGGATAGACCCAGGTGAAGAGAAGTCAATGTCCTTGCCTCCTCTTCCAGTCATCCAACTTTGTATACCTTGAGCCCCATCTTGCTCCCTGGCTGAACTGGCTGGAATGAGATCCATCCATCAGTCTCAAGGCCATTGATTTGCTGAAACAGAAGCACTTCTCCTTCTCCTCCTTCTCCCCCTCCTTCTACTTCTCCTCCCCCTCCTTCTGCTTCCCTTCCCCCTCCCCTCCCCCTCCTCTTTCTTCTTCCACTTTTCAAAAGGAATTTTTTCACTGAAACAAAGCGAAGAGCAAACAAGTACAAAAGCATAGAACCTGACAAGTCTAAGATCTCTCTGTCCTGGCCTTGTCCACTTCAGAATCAGTGTTTCCTATTGGACTGGCCACAGAGGTCTATTTCTTTCAGATAATGAGAAGGAATGATTGCCACACATCAGAATAATAGGTTCCCTTCATCCCCCGGGTTTCTCTTAGTGCAATCCTAAGATGTGCCCAAGAGTAGCCCTTTCCAAGTCTATCATTAATCATAAAATGACAAAATTATACATTCTACAAATATCTCAGATGTTATTTCAATCTAGGATTTAAAAAAAGGTGTCCTTCTTTTCCATCCCCCCAAACGTGAGCCTTCACATCTTATTTAATTGGGGTACTCTGGTACTTTGAATTTAGCTCTATTTCATCCTTTGCATCAACTGAATCCCAACTCTTGTAAGATTTCCTTTGGTGTCAACCTTGGCTCTAACTCTCCTGTATGATACTCCAATTGATTGGAAGAACAAAGAAAGAACAAATTGATTGGACAAAGATGTCTATGTCAGTTTTTACTTCATTCCTATAAATAATCAGGGGACTCCATCATATATACAATACATGGTGTGTTCATATATTGTTTGATGTCCTACAGAGGTTATCCACTCCTTAAAGACAAGGGCTGTGTGTTTAACAGTCTAGAGCTATGAAATACATATCTGGTCACTTAGAAAACACTATTTAATGATAATTATATGGAATTCAGGAATTGGGTGGTAACTTGTCTATAACTTTAGAATAACAAGTTATTTCCTTTTAGGCACAATAGATTGATTCTAGGAAGTTAAGACATTTAGAGATAATACCACCTGGAAAAGGAAACATCAAAAGGGTTGCTAATGAGAATCAGTGGAGAATCTTTCCTATAAAATTCCATTGTATCTGTACCTTTTTATGGCAAATATTACTTTTTATTTTAAATTATAGTTGAAGGTACAGACATAAGATCTCTGAGGACAGAATTCCTGTTGCAATCATCTTGATATATTCTTCATATTCACATAAGCACCATGTCTTGCAAATATTAAGTATTCAGTGAACCTCTCCTGAATTAATGGAGATGGGATGGGCTGTGGAGCTATAATGGAAGGATGCCAGGGGAAGTGGCCTTAAATGATATGCTATCTGTGTTGTTGGTTTGGGCTCCCTTTCTATAGGTCAAAGCACCTTTACTACACTTGTGCTCTCTTCACCCCATCCTTGATCTGTATCTGAAGGGTCAATACATATAAAAAAAATTTCATGAACATTATTTTCAACTTTTTCCCTATTAATTGCATATGGTGTAGAACTAATCCTTACTTCATACTTTTGTTCCTTTTTCTTTATCCCTCTCCTTTTGTTCTTCCTTTCCCCCATCTCTCTTTCCATCCACATCTCTTTCTTTCTGAAAGCCTTCCTCCCACACTAATTAATTTTCTTCCTACAGAGATGAATATCAAAGAGATGTTGTCAAAGAGACAACAAGATAAAACAGATAAATACATATACAGGGTGGGATGAAATATACAACACAGTTACTAAGACTGTCTTTGTTCTCTGTATACTTTAATATCTGTTTCATAGGATATTTACTTAGGTGATTTTTTAAAGACCAGTTCGTTTTCATAACAGGCTTTCTAGTTAGGTGATTAAATGCACTATAAAATGACAAAACAGTTATAGAATGTTCAATATACTCTTGGGTAATTGCAACGACTGTAAATTAATTCCTTTTCCTTTCACAAACATTTGTTAAGTACAGACTGTATGCCTGGCAAGAGGTAGGACACTGAGTATACAAAGCTGTTAAGACATGATCCTTGCCTTCAATGAGCTTTCCCAGGTGGGAGGGTGAAATAACAAAATCCCACCTCAAAAGCCCAGGACGATATTAACACTTCAGTCAGATTTTGTAGGAAATGTTCTTGTTTTGTAGGAAAATACTGCATGAATCTTCCTTTCCAGCACTCCAAGGTGAATGAGAGAGAGAGAAACTAGCTCTCCACCCCTAATGTCATTTCAAATTTGTGAGTGTTAATATAGTTTTACCTAAGTTTAGTTAGTTCACTTGTCCTCAAGCTTCACAGAGCATCAGAATCACCTGGGCAGCTTCTAAATAGACCCACTCTCAGATATTCTGATTGAATTGTCTGGGATATGGGGAGGTGTTCAATCTCTCCAGAAGATTTTAATGTACAAATTGGGTTGAGAAATGCTGATGGAATTTGTTGGTTATTAATTAGCTAGATCATCCCTCCTCCACAAAAATTAATCATAAATAGAAAGAACAATAATTAAAGGCATTTAAATAAAAGAGGTGAGGGTGGGGGTAGAATTAAAACTTTAGTTCCCTAAAAGGAGGAAACAAATCAGTGCTTTAGGAAACAGAATTTTTACTGGCACAAATTCAGAGAGAAATTCTCATGCTTTCTGACAAATTAAAGACAGCTTTTAAAAAGCTATGTTATTGAAGCTTTACTGAGGTAAAATTAACATGCAAAATCTTGTATGTTCTAATATATACAACTTGATGTGTTTAGAGGTGAGTATATACCCATGAAACTATCACTGCAACGAAGGCAGTCCTTTAAGGGATTATAGAGCCATGGTTTTCGTGTGTAGTCCTGAAGTCTTCAAATGACACACAAACAAAACTTAGAATATGATGCTAGAAGAGTAATCAGGTAGCGTTGCCCCTACACCTTATCACACCTCACACTTGGAGGACATTGCCTTCAAACAGCTCTTCATGGGAGCTGGTATTAAGCACACCACATTTCTACTTCCTTAGGAGGGCCTGAATGAAATGATCTTGTCACTGCTAACTCATTGGCTTTGAAAACCATGTAGTTGAGTAGTGGGTAAGGATATTTTATGATGAAAATAAGGCATAGTCTCCTTTATGTAGAAAGGCAGGAGTATATGAAACCCAAGTCAGCATATTTCTTAGGAAACACTTCTGAATTCCCTAGATCACTTGAATCGGTGCTTAAGACCCCATTTACTATACTAGGGTATAACCTAAAATAAGTTTGGGCCCCAAAAGTATTTAGGCCCACACTAAGCAGTGTAAAAGAAAACTATATGCCATACATATCATGTCTCTTTATATAAAGAGCTCCTTGAACGGATAGAAAATTCAAAACATAATAGAAATGGGATCAAAGTTTATGTAAAGACAGTTCCCCAAGAAACATATAAGTTGCTCTTTAGAAAAGAGGGAAAATACTCAACTTCAGTTATAATGAGAAAAAATGCAAATTAAAATTAATCTGATATATCTTTTTTAAAATCTATTATATTGGTAAATATCCAAAAATTACACAGACTGCGGGAAAACATGGACTCTTGTACATTACTGATGAGAGTATAAGTTGACATAGCTCTACAGATGACAGTTTGTCAATATCAAACAAAATTACAATGCATATAACATTTGATCCAGCAATTCGCCTTCTAGAAACTTAACCTGCAGGAATGTACAAGGTTACTGGCACAGAATTATTTGAAGATCAAAATTTGGATAAACCTAAATGTCTATATAGTAGTACCATTTATGGTACATCCATAAAACAGAACACTAGGAAACCATTTAAAAAAAACATGAGGGGTTGTTTAATTTACCTATTAGGAATGATCTTCATCTACTATTAAGGAAATAAGACTGTGTGTATATATATATATATACACACACACACATACACATATAATATGTGTGTGTGTGTGTTGTTGTTTTTGGTTCTTTTTGAATTATATAACATTCTTAACATTTGAATTATATACATTCTTTTTGAATGTATGTAACATTCAAAAGTAAAGTTACAGGCTATCATTGCCAGTTATCAAAAACAGTCACAGGAACAAGCATGTAATATTCCTGCATGAAATCCCATACTAAGGCAAAATGGACCCTTGGTGTGCCTACCTCCATGGGTACAAGTTCAAAACCAAGTCATTTTCCATATTTACCTACTCAGTGGAAATACTCATTTATTGACCTCTCTTACATTGGAAAGTGTGCACGAAAACAATGATTGGAATTTGGCTGCTCTAGTTAATGGGAAACTCAATCCCCACTGCCAGCCATGACTGAACACATTGTCTTCCTGAAAAATTCTCCCACATATTACAACTTTGAACTCCTTTCCCATACCTCCTGATTCTTCTGGTCTTAGTCTACCCCTCTATTTCTCCAGAGAGTATTCCTTAACCCCTTCTCCAGGTATCTAGGTTGGGTTTCCCTACCATGTGCTCCCAAGTACCCTATTAACCATAAGAGTGATCTTTATCCTTCTGTATTGCAGTCACTCAGTCACCTGTTAACTTTTTTTTCTCCTTGAGATTCTAAGCTCCCTGGAGGGGCAGTGATGGTGTATTAACTCACTCCCTGTTGTTTCATTAACATCTGCCACAGAACCTGCCCAGTAATTTGCACTCATAAATATATTTGTTGAGTGAATGAATAAGGGGCAGTTTTGTTATCAAGGATCACTCCTAAATTACGACAAGGAAATGATGCTCTTAGCATAAGTTCTTATTCAATTTTGGAGAGCAGGGAGAATAGGTGGGGAGACATCGAATTTCCCAAAAATAAAATAAACACTGTAAAGTCATTAGAATGTAAATTTAGCAAAATACAGCTTTAAGCACATTTTTTTTATGTTTGAAAAAGTGTTACCACTTGTCTTGATTCAGTCACTTCCAGTTCTCTGTTTCTGGGGTGAAGAATGTTGACACTAACTTCTGTTCACATTCTTCTCCCCTTCCCCAGATAACCTAGCAGGTAACCAGGAGCCCTGCCTCTGAGCTGAGAGTTGGAGTATCATCTTCACCATTTTTGCATCCATTCTGTTCAAACAAATGGACCATTAATTTGAACCATGATATTTTTGGAAGTTAAATAAATCTGTGGGAGAGCACTTAAAATTAACGTTCAGAATTATTGTCAGAGGACCTGTTTTCCTCTAACCAAAGTTTATGCATCAACAGACCAACTGCAAGTCATGACAGGGCATGGAGCCAGTTTCTCATCCTTTCAAAGTTTAGTGCTGACAATAATACTTGAATTTTGTGTGTATATCCACATGCACCCTGCCCAATTTGGCTGCTGTTCCCTAAAAAGCGAGTGAGTACAGGACTAACCAGTGACTCCAGGCATGGTCAGAAAAGAAGAGAGACCTGGGTAGATAGAAGCTAAAGAATCCAGAGCAAAAATTAACATTTATAAACCCCTTCTGACATCTGTTTGCATAATTAAACAGAGTATATTAGAGAGGGAAAGGACTTTTTGTGGACGAATCCCTTGCTATACTGAGAACATTTTGCCTTTCTAAGAATTGGAGTTTATTCAAAAGCCTGATGTTTGTGTGTGTTGGTTTCAGCATAGGATTTTACTTAACTCTCATTGTCTTTGAAATTTTTGTTCTCTTTAAAAGGGAACTTTTCAAACTAACTTAACTGTTCTTTTTTTAAAAATATATTTTATTTATTTATTGAGAGAGCACCAGCTGGGGGTGGGGGTTGCAGAGGGTGATGGAGAAGCAGACTCCAATGTAGGGCTGGCTACCAGGACCCTGGGATCATGACCTGAGCTGAAGGCAATCGCTTAACCCACTGAGCCACCCAGGCACTCCTTAACTGTTCTTTCTTGATTGAATCTTTTCTTTGCAATGGAAATGCAGTGGAAAATATTTGGGATGTCATTATTAATACCAAATAATTAAAACTACCTTTCTTTCCCCTCTCCCCTACCTTTACTGTCGACCAACTTTTAGTATTGACTTTAGCTACTGCCAGAGTATAAATGTGGAACAAATGAAGAAAATGCCGGACTCTTTCTTCTGCTCTAACTCATCCCTCATGAGAGGTTGGTTCATGCCCTCTAGACCTTGGCAGGCAGGATTGTGCCTTCTTCTTTCCCCACTACTCCCTGCAGGAATTTGTATGTTCCCTAGGAGTTGAATAAGTGTTTTAAAACAAGCAGTGTGATGGTTACAGCTTGGAGTAGAGCCCATTGTGAGTTGAAAAGAATTCCCAGCTGTGTTTTCACTTAGTCCAGAACCCAGCTGCAGCAGTGCACGGGGGACTCTATTTCTTAACCCCTGTATGTATATGTACATATTCACATCAATGTATATGAGTGCATGACTTTGAAACAGTTGGGAAGCTCTGAACCTTAGAGATGAATTAATTTTCTTTGTGAGATAGACCTGAGTATCTACAGGGATAGGGTAAATATATCGTACTTCTCTGTTTATTAAATTGTAAAGATTCTCAGCATGATTTCAAACATTAGGGGCATCAAAAGATATGAAAAGCATGGATATTCATGTCAAAGTAGGTAAGGGCATGGAAAATAAAATAATTCAAGGTAGGTCAAGGAATATCAGCATACATTGAAAAAAAAAACAATGAGGTTTAAAGTAGATTCAAGATTAGTGTTATAAAAGGACTCCTTCTCTCTGGCCTTATTAATATAGAGTAAGTCTGCATTTCCTCCTTACTGGGGGAACTGATTCTCATAAAGATATGCTGAATTTCCCTTTAAGATTACACATAAGCCAGGGAGAGGAAGTTATATTGAAATTAAAAGGGAAATTTTGAAGAGATTCTTTTTATAAGCAAAAAAGAAAATTATAACTCTGGGTATCCATCACTTTTCATGGGATCAACAGCCAGTGAAACTCTAGACAAAAGACAAGGTCCAATCCAAAGTCCTAATCCAAAGACAAAGTCAGAGTTAAAGGAATGTGCTTCCAACTTTCCTTAACAGTGCTTATCTGATAACCAATAAAGTCCATCATTT
Organism: Potos flavus; assembly: GCA_028534135.1. NCBI lineage: Eukaryota > Metazoa > Chordata > Mammalia > Carnivora > Procyonidae > Potos > Potos flavus. The sequence goes on along the minus strand of CM052895.1, from coordinate 72,675,426 downwards.
GCCACTTTAGTTACAAAATATAATCAGTCAAAATAAAACATCTAATCCAATATCCTCCATCATCAAACCTGAGGCCATTTCTATCTTGACTTCTATTCCTCATCGTTGGACCATAACCCGTGTTGGGTTTCTGAGTTCCTGATTGAATGACCTCAGATCTCTGCATCAAGTTTTGAACGCCAGTTTTCCCTAAACCTTGAGCTTAGTTTTTGCTCTCTTTGTTTACTGGGTCACCCTAGTGTCATCATTATCTGTCTGTTTAAGAGCTTTTGAAATCTTGTCCTCCCTGGGATCATTCACATCCTCCTTAAAAATCCCAATACATGAAAGGAGTTGTAATACTAAAAGAGCAAACAACAAACTCCTCAACATACCACAGGGAAAAAGTGTAGCAAAGGCTAAAGTGACCAAATGTCTAAATGTCCTCAAAAAACCTGGGCAGGATGGAGGAGGAAGAAAGCAGTTTGGGAAAGGCGTTGCTATGCCTAGAAAGACAGTGTTTCAGACTTAATTGCCAGCAATTTTCTCTGCATTCATTACACTCATTCACAAGCTTAGTGTTATTTTGATGTCATTATTCTGCGAATGGCCTTGGTTTTATTTTTTAGAATACAAGAAAGGAACAAAAAGAATTTCATCAGGAGCCTGATAGGCAAGTGTTCTCTTTTCAGAGGAAGAGAGTGGTTGAATCCAAGTCAGGAACTATTCATCTCACACAGTTTCCCTAGAGCTAGAAAACCAGTATCCAGGGTATGACTTGCATTCCTCTTGTTCTCAATATTGACAGTGGGGTTAAGTTTGGGGTCTGATTCCTGAGTCTGTGTTGGGCCACAACTCCTTGGCAGCGGTATTTGTATGATAAAAGGAAAACACACAGCTGACTATGATTAAGAGCTTTGCTCAAGGTCAAAGGGGGCACCTCCACATGACAAGGTTCTTGTGCAAAGCCCAGGGCACCACAGAATCAAAGCTATTTGTTAAGGCATATCAGGCAGCCAAGAGCATCCATTAAAGCTCTTTGTAGAGATTTTAGGGTATTAAAGTGAAATAGAAGATGCGGTCCCTTCCTCATAGAAGTATGAAATCTAATGGAGGGAAAAAAATACACAGGCATGAAAATGGGACAGTTACAAATGAAAATAAATAGGAACACTTACAGAAGAGCAGCAGAAATATGCAAAGATGGTCACTGTGCTAATTGGACATGTACAGAAATATATACTTGTGTACAGAGATATATACTCATGAGCTAAGATAGCCTGGGAGTTACTGGGGGGAAAAAAGTCTGTGTGCCCTTCACAATGCAAAAAATAAGGTTTTTGGAAAGATATTTCAGCTTCAGGTAATTTGCTAATCCACTCCCCCTGCAGGGGCCAGATCTTATGTATTCCCTCTATTCTATCTTGTGTTGAGAATGACTAGACCTGATGCCAAAAACACAGTGGGGAGGAGAGGAAGCAGACACTTGAGCTGGGAGTGAAGAAGGCGTTAAAAGAATGCAAAAGAGGGACTCTATGGAGAATTTCCAACAGCCAAAAGAGTCAACATGTACAGCTCTCCAGAAGGCTAGAAATATGTGTTCGTGCCTGTAGACTAGGCATGGGAACAAGTTAACCAAACTAGAGATACTTACGACAATTTGATTATGTCCAGTAGATTATATTACTTGAATCTAAGGGAAAGAACTAAGGATAGTTTAAGAAATTTTTTGTAACGTTGGCCTGGCTGAAGGAAGGAATAAGCCACCGTGTTACAGGCTCTTCCATACATAGCCTCTCCCTGGTCTACAGACACTCTGTTCTTCCAGAGTAGAAGGTAGAGGAAGTCAAGGCAAGCTGTGAAGGATCAACGAATCCACTGTCCAGGAAAGAAGGCCATCTGACTTTCCAAACTGCTCCCCTCCCTGAATGAGGCAGAAGGGCCGATTACAGAGATGTGGACACATGTTAAGTATAAGTTGTTTGACAGAGGAATTGGCCTGATAAGAGAGTTCGGGGAGCATGACTTAAAAAATTTACCTTCGGCTACCTTTTCTAGGATTGCCCAAAGACCTTTTTGTACAATTTGCACAGCAAGTTGGCTTTTGGTAAACATGCATAGTGGGTTATAGTAAAACCATATCATTTTTTATTTGCACTAGAATTGTATCCAAAGCACAATGCTGCATTCATTGTACAACCCCTCAGGTATAAGCTTCAACAGAGAAGGGGGAAGGCTGACAACTCCTCAGGTCTCTCTTTTCCAAAGGCTTCACTGTGAAGTGACATTCTTTGTCCTAAACTCTAGGTAAGAAAATGGTATAAAGTATCCCAGAAACCCTCTCTAACAGGTTTCTGCTGCCACAAGTCCTGCTTGATAAGCCTTTGCACTGAAGGAGGAAAGAATTTTGATTATGGTAAAAACATACATTAACTAGTTGCTAAAAGTATTATCCAATGTATCTCCAAATAAATGCCCCAAAGCAACTTCAGGAGCAGAGTTCTTCCTCTTCTGTTGCCTTTTTTATGCAAAATCAATTCTTTTAAACAACAAACATAGATAAAATTAACACCAAACATAATCAGAAGAAGTGAACTAAAAGAATTAATTACACATCCTAGAAAAGATGCAGCTATCAATATTTCTTTTTATAAATTATTACTTTTAAAGTTATCTTTAAGTTTCGTTTCATGAGCTTTGTATTTCAAAAACCAACTTTAATAATCTTTTCTTCACTAGGGCTATTTTGGGGTAAAGAACTTATACTAGCAATAAATGAGGGTTTGCAACTTGTGCTTTTTGTAAAAATGAAGTATTACAGGTGACAGCAGGAAAAATGAATTGCAAAACTATAGTGGCAGAAATCCTGGAGATTTTTCATGGAAGAGTTAGAATTACCATAAACTTCCCTCCTTATCACTAGCAGCTTTCAACCCAGCGTATGGGGCAGAGCTTTGCTCTCAAATGAGGGCCCTCCGTCATCATGTAGAGAATTGTGTGTGCAGAGTAGGTGTCATGAAGTAGCTCAGAATCCATATAATTTTCTTCATAATTAAAATTTCTTGCTAACAGTTTATGAGTGGATTCATAAGAGGTTGATTCTACAGAAAGCAGGAAGAAAATAACTATTAAAAACAGGACAATCACAATTCACCACAGGAACATTTGCCAACATAAAATTTTGACCCAAGGTACTAATACTGAGCTGTGGATTACAACCTTTAGTATGACTGTGGCCATCTATAATTAATTGAAAAGAAATCATTTCCTAATTAGGATTGCCACCCACTCAGAGCCTGGGGTTAAAAGTAGGAAGGGGGAAAAGAAAGGAAAAAATTTCTGCAAACTAACTTCATGATCTTTTCTATTTTTAATGTTCAGCTGACTTAAGGTAGCTCTAAGAAAATGAGATCTGAGCCTGAATATTTAAATATGGTATTAATTCCTTTTCTAAAGATTAGATTATTGATTCTTTAAACATTTGGATGCTAACTAGCATTTGTCCCTGGGATTGAGTCTTATTGTATGTTACAGAGGCAGTATCAAAATCAGGAAGAATTAAATTTCACTCCAAATTTTTTTCAAGTACCTAAATAATGAGTACTTACCCTTTGGGGTCTTATCTGTTCTTCCTCCTTTGGAGAGAGGTAAAGGTTATGGTGGAAGAACACAGGCCTTGGCGTCAGAGGGTAGATGATTCACATCCTCCCCTGACTCTAAGCCTTGGGAAAATCACTTAATCCCTATAAGCCTCAGTTTCCACATCCAAAGGGGATAAACCTGTCATATGTATCTATAAGGTCATAATGAAGCTTAAATGATATGACATACACAAATCTGACTAACAGAGTCTAGATCACCCATTTCCCACATTCGTATTCAAAAATCTGTTTATTCTCTTACCACCAAAGAAGAGTGAGCCAAAAAGGAATATTTTCACTCCAAATAATAGCAAATATAACCCTAAGTGGCTTGCATAAGAAAGGGACTTCCATCAGCTAAAATCTTTGAAAGTCTAGGGATAAGGTTGGCTTCAGGCAGGGCTTAGTCCAGAGACTCAAATCATGTCTTTGGGCTCAGTTCTCTCACTCTTGAGCTCCACTGTTTTCTGTCCTGGCCTTACCCTCTGGCTGGCTTCCCTTGAGACAGCAAGATGGTTGCAGCCCAAAGCCTGACATCTTCTTACTGCCATAGCCTGTAGAATAATAACAATGACAACAATGGAAGCAACATGTACTGATCCATATATTAAGTGCATTTTTCTTCTTTTTTCTCCCTTATTATATATACTTAAGGTGTACGACTTGATGATTTGATAAATGTGTATGTTGTGAAATATTTCCTATGATCAGTGTAATTAATATCCATCTCAGCTGCCTTTCTAAGCAATAGATAGACATAGGTAGAGATATAGATATATGGATGGGAGTGTATCTGTATTAGGGAGCATATATGTATATGTATATACTTCTACAATCTCATCGTCTATTTCACATGTGAAGAAACCGAGACACAGAGAGCTTAAATAATTTCTCCAAGGTTTTTCAGCTAGATGGCCATGAGACCAAGACTCTGACCCAGTCTAGAGCTAAATTTTGTGCTGTAACTTCTCTGCTTAGCAACTCCTTCCCAGAGGCTGCAACTAAGAACTGCTAACAGCCCACTGTCTCTGGGTTATGTACTCCTTCTTGAACCGATCTTGTGGGCTGCTGGGAACAGGTTGTACTGACTGGCTTGAAGCTATTAGGACCCACTCTGGAGCTGAGAGTCTAGTCAGTCCATTGACAGCACCTGGCTGACAAGAGTGCAAGAATACTTGCCAAAAGGGACTGTTAAAAGAAGAGGGGATGGATACTAGGCATGTTCCCTACAGGGAAATGGATATAAACTATAGATGGAGCCTTCCAACAAGCTTACAGTTTAGAAGAAAAGATAAACACATATCCGGAGCCATAATATAGGGCACTCAAAATATTTCTTATAGCTCTACAGCAGATTGCTCACTGTCAACTGGCATCAGGGTGCCTGCACATGGGCTCTGATTGGTAAGGCCCTATTCTTTGTCTTCTCCTGCCCTGAATTGCTCCTTGCCTTTTTTCATCCATCCATCCATCCATCCATCCATCCATCCATCCATCAGATATCAGAGCATACACCTTGTGCCATGCAAGGTGGCACTGGGAGTTCTGAAGTAAACAAAATGGGCACAGTTGCTGTTTACCTGGAGCTGCCCACAGAACAGTGGAGGAGCTACTGTTGCAATTAATGTGTACCAAGCATTTGCGATAGGGAGCTGGGGTTAGTAAAGTGCAGGGTGAGATACAAAATCATATCAGAGGAATATAACCCAGGCTTGGGGTCAGGGGAAGCTTTTGGGAGTAAATGACACCTAATTTGAGACTTATAGGAAAATGAGGAGTTGGCTAAACAAAAGTAGATGGAGATAGGACCTCAGAAACTCTGTCCTGTGAATACTCTGGCCATTTCTTATCTATGTGCCTTATAGCAATGTCCTCCCCTGATGCCTACATCCTCAAAGCCTCCATTAAATTTCTTCTAAAGAAAATTAAAATATGAAGGTAACTGAATTGATTTATATATGCTTTATGTTGGGTAAGATTGTGCATCATTGAATCATACTCCTGAAGCCCTAGGGTTCCACAAAGGTCTCAGGAACTCAGGGTGGAGGTGAGGGGTGGAGATGGAGGATCCTCCTTGCAGAGGGCAAAGAAGCTGAGCAGGATGGCTCCTGGGTTTCCTTTCCCTGATTCAACCAGACTGGTTCTGTTTTTATGCTTTATATAGTGGAAAATATGAGTATATATTATCAGGGAGCTTAAAATTAAAATTTGAATAGCTCTGAGATAGCATATGGATTTATTAGACAGAGTTCCTTAAATTTATTGTTTCAGAACATTTCTCTATATTCCAGTGATCAGGTCTTTGACTGGGAGAATAACCATCATCATGATACAGTCTCCACAAGAAAATTCAGAGTCATCTTATGTACTTAAAAATTACATGCCTTTTCCAGGAATGCAGCCTCCTATAGCACCATCTGGATGTGGCAAGTAAGACACAAGAGGTTCCAACATGTGCTATAAGATTCCAATGAGGAGAAACTGGACTTTGCTGGGGGGTGATCAGTGATGCTTTCACAGGAGGGGTAGCCTCTAACTGGGTTTTTGCTGGATTTCAATAGTCATAGGAAAGAGCAGGGGTTTCCATGTGAAATGGAAAAATGGAGGCAGGAACACAAAGGCATGTTTGGAGAACTGTTTGAAAGATGATTTGGCTGGAACCTGAGTATCATGTGGAGTTGTTATATGAGATTAGACTAAGAAGTTAGCTTGGCTCAACATGGAATGACAAATAATTCACCTTCCCTTCTGAGGGCCTTTGTACTTGCTGTTTTCGCTGCTCAGAATGCTTTCCCCCCATATCTCCAATGCTGAGGTCCTACTCATTATGTAGGTCTTCAATCAAAGCCATTCGTTCCAAAAAGTCTACCTTGACCAACTTGTGAAAGCAATTCCCTTTCCATCCAGCAACTCACTCTCTACCATTACTACATTTTATTTCCTTCATAGCACCAAATTATCTTATTTATTTGCTTGTTTACTACCTACCTTCTCAAAAGCCATGAAAACAAGAATCTTTCCATATTGTTCACTGCCAGCTCCCAACATGGCACATATTAGGTGTTCAGTAAATATTTGTTCAATGAATGATTACATGAGTTATTCTTTAGACAATCAATAATGAAGAGCCATAAGAATTATTTATTTATTTATTTTATTAACATATAATGTATTATTTGTTTCAGGGGTACAGGTTTGTGAATCATCAGTCTTACACAATTCACAGCACTCACCATAACACATACCTTCCCCAATGTCCCTCACCCAGCCACCCCATCCCTTCCGCCCCCTCTCCTCCAGCAACCCTCAGTTTGTTTCGTGAGTTTAGGAGTCTCTTATGGTTTATCTCCCTCCTTGGTCCCATCTTGTTTCATTTTTCCCTCCCTTCCCCCACGGCCCCCTGCCCTGCCTCTCAAATTCCTCATATCAGTGAGATCATATGATAACTGTCTTTCTCTGATTGACTGATTTCGCTTAGCATAATACCCTTCGTATTTGCAAATGGCAAGATTTCGGCTTTTTGATGGTGGTGTAGTATTCCATTGTATATATATACCACATCTTCTTTATCCAGTCATCTGTTGATGGACATATAAGCTCTTTCCAATAGTTTGGCTATTGTGGACATTGCTGCTAAAAACATTCAGGTGCACGTGCCACTTCGGATCACTACATTTATATCTTTAGGGTAAATACCCAGTAGTGCAATTGCTGAGTCATAGGGTAGATCTATTTTCAACTTTTTGAGGAACCTCCATATTGTTTTCCAGAGTGGCTGCACCAGCTTGCATTCCCACCAATAGTGTAGGAGGGTTTTGATTAAGGAAATGAAACAATCCCAGCAGTGTTTGAAAAAAATTAATTTGACAGCATATTTTAAGATGGAATGAGGCAGTATGAGATTAAGGGCAGGAAGATCAATTAGGAGGCCATCTTAACAGTGCAGAAAAGGGTTAAGCTCCCAAACTCTGGAAGTGGCAAATGGGCATGAATATATGGGCTGGATGAGAGAATTGTGGAGATCAAAGGCATGCCATTTGAGGACTGATTAGATATGGAGGATGAGAGACAGCTGGGAATTACAGGAATGGTGATACTATACTTGGAAAGAGACTTTGGGAAAAGGAACTAGCTTGGACAGAGTTCATTTTAAAGCAACCTGAGCTTTAAGTGATATATCATTTGGAAATGTAGAAAGTCAGGTAAGCAATGTGTGCCCTTGCCTGGAGAGATGCACTAGGGGAGGAAATAAAGGTCTGGGAATTAGCAGCTCAGAAGTGGTAGTTGACCCCTTGAGAGTGAGTAAGGTCTCTAAGGGTAGGTATAGTAAGAAATGAGCATAGGACTGAGAATAGCATGGATAGCAGCTATATTTCAAGGATGAGAGAAAGGAAGGGGGGCAGCAGGGATGGAAAGAGCAAATTGGGAAGGAAAGAAAGAGCAAATTGGGAAGAGAGCATTTCAAAGTAGTCACAGGGTGCCCGAAGTTGGAGGATGAGGATGATGCAGGTTGAAGACAGGCATCTCCCCCTTCTGTCTCTACAATAGGAAGAGCACTGTTCAGTGCACTCCACAGTTTATTATCACCAAGACCCTCCACCACATTGCCATGCTTACTAACATTATACACCTACCTACATGTAAATTCTGCATAGCTTCTCAGCAAGCACACCTGTTCAAAGACTTTCCATAATTTAAAAACTCAGTGGCTCTTTACTGCTTTCCTGTATGTGCTTTTTTTCCTTAATACCCAGTACCTTATGGTTAAAATCTAGTTTGAATCTTTTAATTGCTAGGCATCAACAGTAGAGCCATGCAAATCACAATAACCATAGTAATAGTCCATAATAGTTAGTCATTTGCACCTAATCTCATTAACATTGCTATTGCTTGTCATCACTGTGTGCCTATTATACAGGATAAAAGAAAGAAAAAAAAAAGATAACGACTTCTCTCTTTTTTCAAAGTCATGGACTATCTTTCTAGTGTCTCTATACTGGAATGTGTCTCTATAACATTTTTTTTTTACTGAGGTCTCTCTGAATTTAAGTGATAATAGAACCTCTGGTGCAGAAAAAAAAAAAAAACCAAAACTCTGAATAGCACAAAAATTATGCAGAAGCATAACTAAGGAGATTTAGAGCTTTCACCATCCCTTCAGGATTCTCCTACCTAGAGTCAGGTTAAGTGATAACAACTGCTGCCCAACAGGACTTTAAAAATCAGAGTGATCCAACATCTCCTCAGTCAGGCACATTTATTGAGCTTATTGAGCCCATGCTAAGTATATACACAGAAAGAGTGAAGAATATGCAGGGGGTGGCACCAGCCATTCACAGGCCTGGGAAGGGCAAGCCTGGTGCACTGATGATTGTGAGATAAAATGGAAGATGAGCAAGAAAGATCTGTAGCCTGTGATCCTGATTTCTAGCAGTACTTTGTAACCCAGCTGTGGGCAGCAGATGAGGCACATAGGCCAGCAATCAGGACTGGGAGCCAAGACAAAAGCCATAGGAGAATGAGGGTCTTTCATAGTACTGGATTCTTTGGGCTCAAGACGTTGTGGGTCCCCAAGGACAACATGAATTTGAGTACAAGACCTATGAACTAGAATTAGGCAGCCATTGACCTAAATCAGCCTTTTTGAGGAAAGGGCATCAATAGGGACAACAGGGAAACAGCAACCTGGTGCCCAAGAGAAAATTGCTTCTGTCTCATTTTGGAAACTCTTGGTATTTGGCCCAATATACATGCAGGGAGAGGATGTTGATTGGTATTTAAAAGTTAGGGAGAATATAGTTGTCATCTGGAACATTTGTCTCTTTGAGGTCTTTCAGGGATCATTTGGGGGTTTCCTGCCCTCTGAGATTTAAATAAACTTTCCTCAAATATCCACCCTCACAACTAGGGATTATTGAGGACCCATCATACAATTACTATACATTTCCGGACTTATTTTTTATGGCTCTCTCTGTCTCTACTCCTGCATCCATGTCCTTACTAAACCATGGCTCTAACCTGGGTGCAGTAATACCTCATCCCTCATCAACTTTTGCAAGAAATCCAATCACACAGAGTAGTTCATAATTTTTGTAGTTTTATTGGATATTTGTGGAGAGCAAGGGGCAAACACATCCATTCATTTCTTGAGTACATACTATGTTTTAGTTGCTGTCATAAGCACTTTTGGTACAGCAGTGATAGAAAGACGAAATTCCTGTCTTCCTAGAATTTCTAATCTAGTGAGGGAGATAGATAATAAACTCCATGAAGAGTGTAACCACCTGCCAGCTTCCTGTTCCCTAGCTGTTACACCCCTTCTCTTCCACTGGAACTTCTGCGTCAAACTCTGCAGTTTTCTGAAGCCTATACTCTGATGTGTGACCTCATGGCCCCACCAGGTTGTGTTGTCTTTCACAATCCCCCAGCCTTGGAATTTTGGCAGACAAAAATATCTCCATCTTGTTACACAGGATTGTCTAAATCCATGGAGCTAGACTGGCAAGAACTGGTAGGTGCCCAGGCTACCCAGCTGCCAATGGGAATTTAGGTTGGTGGATGGGACAATGGGATGAACATAGAAATTTGGGATCAGGCAGCTCTGGAGTCAAATTTCTACCTCTTTCTGGTTATACAACATTGAATATGTTCCTTAATCTTTCTAAAAAAATTCCTTAATTTTTCTCCTCTTCAAAATGGGGCCATTAATCCTTTTCCTTAATGTGAGGGGAAAGATTAAATGTGATAACAAATAAAAGTTTCCAATACACGATGGGTACTCAAATATGACTAGTTTAGTTTGGTTCTAGAGAGATTCTGGGAGTAGACCAAGAACAGGAATCAATCAGAACTCAGGACCAGACACAAGAACAGTCATATGGGCCAATAAGAGAGAAGGAAAGTTAGCACTTGCTCCACTTTAAGGGTCAACACAAGTATTCATTGGTCACCCCTACAACTCTCTGATTAGTAGCATGGTGACCCCCTCCAATGTCACAAACTAGCAAGGATTAAAGCCTCAAATATGCCCCAAGAGCAGAGGATGTCCAAGGTGGCTGGAGTTGGCAGAATTCTGGCATTTTGGGTAGGAGTAAGCAACTGGTTGTTAGGGCATGGTCCATTGAGGTTGGGAAGCTGAAATTCTCAGACTCTCCAGCTTTCAAGAGCTCTGAAACATCATCTGGTATGGGGGTTCCTGAACATGATCCTGACAGCACTCCTGAATAAGAAGCCCCCAGGCCTGAGCCAGGCCAAATACTTAAATACTTCTCAGGTGATTATTGTGGCTTGGGGTGGCAAACAGAGATTCTCCATTTCTAACAAAGCTCCCAGCAGATGCCTGTCCCCAGCTCATGGACCCCATTTTGGGTAGCAGGGTCCTAGGCTGACTCCCCAAGCAGATGCTTGAATCTTCTCTACTATATCCCCATCAAGAGGTCATTTGACCTATGTGTGACTATCTCCTGTGAAAGAAATCTCATTACCTCTGATGGGGCCCATTCAAACTTTATCCTTCCTAGTTAACTACGTGTGTGTGCGCACGTGTGTGGGCGCGTGTGTTTTAAGCACTGCTCTTGATATTTCTAGCTTATTCTGTCTTTTCGAAGCTCTGCCGGAAAATGCTTACTTATGTTTTTCTATCACTTATCTTTTTAAAGATTATTACATTAACTATAGATTTTGGTTAGAAAATATGGAAAATATAGGCATATAGAGGGAAAAATCCTTAATAACCATAATACTATCAACTAGATGTACTTGCTCTTGAAATATTGGAGCATTTCCTTCTAGTTCTTTCTTATCGTGTTTTAAAATCTGATTCCTGTGTCTTTCTCCCTTAGAGCCTCAGAGCACAAGTCTCAGCTCCATCCCGTTTCTCTCCGGCAGCTTTGGGCAATGGGCAACAATTCTCTACTGGCTAATGCTCTAGTGCCTGACTTTCCCACTGACTTTGTGGCCCCCACTCCTTGCAGGAGCAAAGTTTGGGCAGAGATGAGAGGGAGGACAACCCAGGCCCTCTGGGTGAGACGGCACTGTTGGCACTCACTGAGCAGCGGGGCTGTTTTTCAAATCATCAGAACGGCTTTACAATTAGCCATTCTGTTTCTTTCATGTGATACTGCTTGTCACCAAAGAGCAAACATTTTAAGGCATCTGTGACCGCACAAGAGAATGTTTTTCATTTGGAAAGTAGATTGGCTCACAACCAATCATGTCCTCACCCTCACTCAGCTGTATTAGTGTTGTGATCAACTGAACAGGGCCTCATGTGTTGGAACACCAGGGTTCAAATCCTAGCTTCATCATTTGTACTAAATGAAAAATTAGACAAGTTACTTAACCCCTCTATGCCTCAATTTTCTCATCTTTAAATGAAGATGATGCTACCACCTACCCCACAGGGTTGTTATGTGGATTACATGTGTTAATCCACATAAGGTTTTTATTTTTACTATTTTATTTTTAATTAAACTCTACACCCAACATGGAGCTTTAACTCATGACGCCAAGATCAAGAGTTGCATGCTCCATTGACTGAGCCAACCAGACGCCTCCACCTAAGATTTGTAGAACAGTGTCTGACTCATGGAAGAACCCAGTAGATGATATCTAAAATACACATGCACGAATAGCCACAAAGTCAAGTTTAATGGGTAAGATTTATTGAGATAAGGAGATAAGCTTGGTACTTATTTCCATATTTTAACCTTGAGAAAGACCTGGCTAAGAAAAGGTTTGCAGAGTGTCTAGAGACAGCTGTGATAAGGAGTATGTTCTGCTTGGGAAGCCACAGCACAGACTTTATCTGCGGTCCTGGGTCTATGCAGAAGGGGCTGTGCTCTAAGCTGCAGCAGAGCTTAGCAGCTGCAACAGGACAGGTGAGCAGTGAGGACTACTATTGCCACTTCCCTCACTTTTGCTATTTCTGCCTAGTGGGCTGACTTAGGAAGAGTCCAGGTTACAGGAGAAAACCTGTGAAATTGGTAATACTTTTGGGTTAGTACAGGTTCTCCCTAGGACAGGATGTTGAAGATTCCATATTCCTGTCTCTGCATGCATTTGAGACCTCTGGCTGAGCGTCACATGCTCTAAGTCTTGAGAGCTGTGCTGAGTCCCCAGGGAGTCACTGGCTCCACTCTGAGCAATTACTGCATTACTGCAATTATAGCTGGTTTTCTAGTGAGCCACTAAATGGCACCCTGATGACTAGAAAAAGATAATGTTCAACCCTATACACCTAACTTCCTATTAGAGAATTACTTAGACACTGGAGACAATCTGGCTCATTAATAAATAAGTTCATTTCTGTGTTTCCTCATCCAGACCACCCCAGTAGCTTGCCCCATACACTGATCCTTAAATTTATAACCCTTTTTCTTTTTTCCTTCTTTGTCCATCACTCTACTTTTTTAACAGCTTTATTGAGGTATAATTGATATACAGTATACTGCATATAACTTACACATATAATTTTATAAGTTTAACATACACAGACATCTGTGAAACCATACTCACAATCACAGTAATGAACTTGTCATGTCCATCATCCCCTAAACTTTCCTTAGGTCCTTTTGTAATCCCTCTCTCCTACTTCATATGGTCTCATTCTGAATGCTGGGCAATCACTTATTTAGAACTTTATATAAATAGAATCATGCAGTATATACTTAAACACATTTTTTTTTCTTGCGCTGTCTAGGATCTCCAGTATGATATTGAATAGGAGTGGTGAGAGCAGATATTCTTGTCTTGTTTTTGATCTTGGTGGGAAAGCATTCAGTCTTTCACCCTTAGCTGTGAATTTTTTTCATAGATGACCTTTAAAGGAAGCTTTCTTCTACTCTTTGTTTGTTAAGAATTTTTATCAGGAATAAATGTTGGATTTTGTCAAATACTTTTTCTGCGTCTATTGAGGTGACACAAAATAAGTTCATTAAAGAGACACATTGACGTTTGAATGCTAAACCAAGCTTGAATTCCAGGTTTAACTGTACTTGATCGTGATATATTATTCTTTTTATCTATTGTTAGATTTGATTTGCTACAATTATGTTTAGAATTTTTGCATGTATATTCATGAGGGGTGTGGGTTTGCAGTTTTCTTGTGGGAAAGCTTTTTAATTACCAAATCTATTTCTTCTTTCCTTTAATAAATATGGGTCTATACATAATAAATAAGGTCTATAAATATATGTGTTTTTCCTTGACCTAAAGGAATACCTTGTCTTTCAAGGAATTTGTCTGTCTTATCGAAGTTTCTCAATTTATTGGCATAAAACTGTTTATGATATTCCCTTATTATTCTTTTAATATTTACAGAGTCTATGTTGATACCTTCTTTTTCATTTCTGGTGTTCATAAGTGGTGCTCATTGATTATATTCTTTTAATCCTAGTTAATGGGGTTAGAGATTTATCAATTTTATTGTTCTTTTCTAAAAATGGCTTATGATTTCAGTTTTTTTCCTATCATTTTTGGTTTTCTAGTTTATTGATTTCTGCTCTTATCTTTATTATTTCCTTTCTTCTGTTTACTTTGAGATTTAATCAGTCTTCTTTTTCTAGTTTTTTAATGTAGAACTTGAGGCCATTAATTTGAGGTCTTTTCTCTTTGATTTTTTTTAATTTTTAATTTTTAAATTTTTAAATATTGAGGTACAATTGACATATAACATTATGTTGGTTTCAGGTGTACAAGGTAATGATTCAGTATTGATGTATATTGCAAAGTGATCAACACAACAAATCTAGTTAACATCCATCACCTTATACTTCCTCTTTTATAACATAGATGATTAGTGGTATAAATATCCCTATAAAGGGCATTGCACAAATTAAAAAATTTTTTTTTCCTTTTTCTTTTGGTTCAAAAACCTTCCTAATTTCCCTTTTGATTTCTTCTTTGGTCCATAGGTTATTCAGAAGTGTCTTATTTAATTCCAAATATTTGGGGAACTTTTCAGATCTGTCATTGCTTTCTAATATAATTACACTGTGGTCAAAGAACATACTTTGTATTACCTGAATCCTTTCTAACTTTATGGGGACTTATTTTATAGCCAGGATATGGTCTATATGTCCTGTGTGCACTTGAAAAAAATGTATATTTTCCTGTTCTACAAATATGAATCAGGTCAAGTTGGTTAATATACTATTTTTCAAATCTTTTGAATACTTGTTGTATTTTGTCCTCTTGTTCCATCACTGAGAAACGGGTATCAGAATATCTATTATAGGGGCACCTGGATATCTCAGTCAGTTAGGCATCCAACTCTTGATCTCAGCCCAGGTCTTGATCTCAGAGTCATGCGTTCAAGCCCTGCATTGGAGCCTACTTAAAAATAAAAAATAATTAAAAAAAATATATCTTCTCTAACTGTGGTTTTTTCTATTTCACCTTGAAGTTTTGTAAGTTTATGCTTCATATATTTGACACTGTTATTAGTTTCATCAATGTTTAGGACTGTCAGGTGATCTCAAACTGACCTCTTTATTATTACAAAATGATCTTTTTATCCCAGCTAGTATTTCGATGCTCTGAAATCAACTTTATTTGATAGTAATATAGTAGTAGTATAGTAGGTAGTAGTTGCTCCAGCTTTTCTTTATTTAGTCTTTTCTTGGTATGTCTTTTTCCATCCTTTTAAATTTAATCTATGTGGATTGTTATATTTAAAGTAAGTTTCTCATAGGCAACATTTATTTGGGTCCAACAATCTTTGCCTTTTAACTGGATATTTAGGTCATTTGTGATTATTGATACGGTTAGGTTTATATATATCATCTATTTGTTTTCAATTTTTCGTACCTCTTCTTTCTTCTCTTTTCCTCTTTCTCTGCTTTACGTGGGTTATTTAAATTTTTTGTGATTCCAATTTATCTCCTTCATTGTATTATTAGCTGTCACTCTCTGTTTTGTTATTTTAGTTGCCTTAGGGTTTGTAGTACCCATCTTTAACTTGTCACAGTCTACTTTCCATTGGCATTATACCACTTCACATGTGGTATGAGAACCTCTCAGCAGCTCACTTTCAATTGCTTCCTTTCTGGTCTCTATGATATGGTTGTCACACATTTTACTTTTCACGTTATAAGCTACACACTACTTTGTAATTATTTTTGCTTGAACAATTATTCTTTTAAAGGGATTTAAATAATAAAGAAATTTTAAATATTTACTCTTATAATGACCATTTCTAGTGTTATTCATTTTTGTACATCTTTAGTTACATCCACCTGGACACTATTTTTAAAATTTCTTGAAGAGTATGTCTGCTGATGAATCCTGTTAGCCTTTGTATGTCTGACAATAATGTTACTTTGCCTTTGTTTTTTGAAAAATTGTTACCCCTAACCAGAGATCTCTAGGATGATAGTTTTTTTCTTTCAGTACTTTAAATGTGTTGCTCCACTGTCTTCTCACTTGCATTATTTCCAGTGAGAACTCAGTCATCTTTATCTTTGTTCTACTGTATGTAACGTAACTTCTTTCTCTGGCTGCTTTCTCTAATTGTTTTCTTCATGTTTCTTGTGTCTGAGTTTCATTGAATTTCTTAGATCTATGGATTTACAGTTTTCATCCAATTTAAACAATTTTCAGCCCTTAGTGCCTCAAAAACTTTTGTCTTCCACGTTGACCTTCAGGACTCCAGTTGTACATTATATGACTGCTTGAAGTTGTTTACAACTCAGTGATGCTCTGCTCATTTTTTTTTAAATTATCTTTCCTGTGTTTCATTTTGGATAGTTTCTGTAGCTATGTCTTGAAGTTTACTAGTCTTTTCTATTTCAATGTTTAATCTGCCAGTAATCCCATCTAGTATATTTCCTATTTTACACATTATAGTTATAAACTCCAGAATTTTGATTTGGGTCTTTTTTATGTCTTAACTTTTTGAACATATGTAATACTTTTAAACCTGTTTTGATGTTCTTACCTGCTAATTCTAACATCTGCGGTGTCAATTTAGGTAGATTAATTTTTCTCCTTATTATGGTTCATACTTTCCTATTTCTTTGAATGCCCGATAATTTTTTATATATGCCAGATCTTGTGAATTTTACCTTTTTGGATGCTGGATATTTTTGTATGTCTACAAATACTCTCAAGCTTTACTCTGGAACGTAGTTATTTGGAAATAGTTTGATATTTTCATATCTTGCTTTCAATATTTCTTAGACAGAACTAAAATAAAGTTCAGTCTACAGATACTTGTTTTCTACTACTGAGGCAAGATTTTCTTCTGTATTTAGTTCCCCATGAAAACCATGAAGTTTTCCAATCCGGTAAGCACAGACACTATTCTCAGCCCTGTGTGAGCCTCAGGCAGTTGCCACTAATATTTTTTAATGTTTCTTTCTCTTACCTCAAGTAGTTTTGCAAACATATGCTCTGCTCAGACTTCAACTGAGGCAGACTCTGTATATCACTAGTTTTTGCTCCATGCAGCTCTTCCCTCTCTGATACTCGTCCTATGACCACCAGTTACCTTGATGTCTCTGGATACCCATCTATATCTCTTTGACTCCAGGGAGACACAGGGATCTAACTGGGTTTTCTCTCCCTGCACAACAGCCTGAAAACACCTTTAAGATATTAAGCCGAGGCAATTCTAGGGCTCACCTATTTGATTACCATCTTTCAAGCACTACTGCCTTTTGTTGCCTTATATCCAGTGTCTTGCAAACCATCATTTCATATATTTTGTTCTTTTTTTTTGTTGTTTCATGTGGGAAAGTAAATCTGGTTTCTGTTATTCTATATTGGGTGAAAGTGGAAATTCCCCACCATTTCTCCTCAAATATACTCTGATTATTTCCATTTAGATGACAAATAATTTAGCCTCCCACCATTAGGTATAATCTGTTGAATGCCTGGGAGTGGTCTTTTGCATTTAGCTTTTGTATGGATCTCTGGGAGTTACTTTATTAACAGTATGATCTAGAATGTGTTTTATTCCCCTAAGGTGTTTGTTTCCTTCTTTCACCACTTAGAGGGCTCCTCTTCTAATGGGTTCTTCCCTTAACATTTGTTACATGCATGTCAACTAGGCTAATTGTTCACAGCACCAGAACTTTCAAGTTGTTATTACTTTTTCCAATCACCTAAAAGAGAAATGTATGTATGAAACCATTTATTTGATTAAGTATATAATCAACAAATTTCTCAAAGACAAGTTTCTGAATTTCAACAAATTTCAAGTTTCAACAAATTTCAAATTCAACAAATTTCTCAAAGACAAATTTCTGAATCACATGTAACATGATAATAGATATAGTAAAGTACCTAGTACTTTACTAGTACTCAATAAGTACTTATTGAGAACCTATTATTGGCCGAATACCGAATGGATCTACCCAACACCCACATACATTATCTTAATCTTATAAGGTGATTAATGAGGTGGATATTTTACAAGTTAGAGATCTCCCACTCCATTTTTTTGGACAAGGACAGTGAATATCATAGAGCTTAAATAATTGCTAAAAGTCATTGGGCTAATAGGTAATGTAAGTAGGATTTAAATTCAGGTTGTCTGATTCCAACGTCCAAATTCTTTCTCTTCCACCATACTGCTCCAAGAACAAATCAACCTGTTGCTGATTGTTGGCCTCTTCTACATTTGCTCACTAGTGTGTCCAGCTATAGAAAGACACATTAAAATCTCAAAAGCAACTGAAATATCAAAATCATTTCAAGTAGACTTTTTATTAATCCCTTTATATATCCTTCTCTCAACCTGAAATCCTTTAAGCAGCAAATAAATTAACGACTACAAGTAATAAAGGCAGTGAATGAGATGAAGTTCATTTCTACTTAGAGAAATTTTTATTTGGATTATTTGAGGTTACATTCAGCCCCAAAATAAATGCCATATGAATTAAATATATAAGAATAAAAATCAAACTCAAAGTATTAAAATGAAATATTAGGTAAATTTTGAAAATCTGGATTTGGGAGATACCTTTCTAAATAAGAAACAAAATCCAGAAACCATGAAGGAAATTAACTGACAGATATGATGACATAATCTTCTTAGTTCCATCTATACTAAAATTTTTCAAGAACTCCAAAAACACTTCTCAAGCAGCAGAACTGGGGAAAATATTTGTGATACTTATAACAAAGAGTTAATGTTCTTAATTGGGCCATCCTCAGCATTACTCCCTATTTGTTCTTAGAATGCATTGTGCTGCAGAGAACTTTGTCTCCCAGGCCACCTTCCCTCTGGCTGTGTTCTTGGGTCTATCCTCATCCGGAGTTCCTAGTATCCTGAAGAGAGTGAATCGACCTTGGGTTGATGTTCTGGCTCTGCCATTTACAAACTACATGACCCCAGACAAGTCATATAACCTCTCCAAATCTCAGTTTAATGGCCCAAAGGGGATAGCAACATTACTCAGCTCGTAGCATTTTTGTGAGAATCACTTAGCTTGATGTTGGTTTATTGTAAATGTTCAATAAATGGTAGCCATTGTTCACTGCTATATCCTCAGTGCAAGAACAACATATGGCACATACAGACACTCAATTAGAATTTGTTGAATAAATAACTTCTACAAATCAATAAGAAAAAGACACTCGGTGGAAAAATAAGCAAACGATATGGTAGGAAATACACAGAAAAATGCAAATGTTTGCACAAACATGGAAAGAGGCTCTATCTTAATAGTAAAAATGCAAATTAAAACAATAATAAATTATCGGTTTTTTTAGCCTTCTACTTTAAATGGCTGATCACAGCCAATGCAGGCAAGGTCATGAGGACATCTTCCTATATGTGGTTGATGGAGTAGAGATTAGTAAAATAGCCCTAGAAAAATATTGGCAATTTTTTAAAAATCTAAATGTACACAGTTGGCAGTTCCACCTCTCAGATCTAACCTACAGAAATAATACGTACGTTTGGAAAGATACACATTTAAGGCTGTTTGTTGCACATTGTTTGAAATGGAAAAACAAATTAGGAATAACCTAAATGTCCATCGATTGATAACTACTTAAAAAACAGTGATACATCCACATAACTGACTAGGTCTAAAAGAAGTTCATGATATATATATATTTAAGGATATATGTTTAATGAGAAAGAAAATTAAGGATCGGCATACTAATAATATTTGTTGAACACTTATGTGTTAGGCAGTGCAGTAAGCAACCTGCTTGAATTATCTTATTTAATTCTCAGCACATAGCCTCTGTGGGCTTGAGTTTCTTCAGATGTGAAATAAGGAGGTAGAACCAGATAACCTCTAGGATCCTTCCCATCCTAGCTCTAAAATGCTACCTCTACTGAAATACTATTTTGAGAGCCATCTAGCCCTGAACAAGGCCAAGCATGATGATTCCTCTAGGAAATGGACAAATTGGTGACTATTCATTGGTTTCTGCCATGGAGACTCTGTGGTACATGATTCTGCCTCCTGGAAGATATTCACAAACTTGTTCTCAAATGCTAAATGAAATGATGCCACTGCTAATTGGTAAAGAATGACTTTCTTACATTACTGTGAACTGGCTTCTCCTGAAGCCCATCTTACAAAACAAAGTGAGCTCAGGTTTCCTAACTGTGGATACCAACCACATGCTCTCCCAAGTATCTAACTGTAGTAGAAACAACTCTCTTCACTGTCTCCCTACTGGCACAGAGACTTGCCTCTCAGTATTCCTGGGACTGGCATGTTGGCATCAGCTTTCACATTGGCAGCTGAGCAACGGAGAATGAGAGAAATGTGAGGAGCAATTGCATGCCCCTGGCAGATCTTCACTTTTAGTCAACTCACCATCCATACTAGGAAGTGAAAAAATTGAATACCCTTATGTCTGTCCTGTGGAGAAAGGACAATTTTGAATTGTGAACATGTGTGGAACAGTGTGGGAATATAAGAAAGTGAGTAGTAAATTCAAGATTTTGACCAAATAATTCACATTTCTAGAAAAATCTTGTTAATATATTTTGTGGAAATTCATCAAAAAGATTGTTTTTACAACTGTCCTAATTTGACCTTTTTCTTTTCTTTTTTCCTAAGCAACAGAAGTATATTCTGTCTCTGGATTAGTGTCTGATAAAAACAATGTATTTTTCAGTAGGTACAAATTTAAAGTACAAAATGAACTCAATTTTTGTCTATTTAGAGAGACCTTTTATCAGGTAAAAATACTTAATTGGGTAATCATGTCCCAAACATTGCCTCTTTAGTCATGTAATCTGTTGGGATTTATTTGGATACTATTAGTAGCACTAGTATGAAAATGGCCATCAGAGAGACTGGAAGAATTGGAATCACCTATTCCAAGAAAGGGTAAAGCCCACTTCCAGCATGTGTCAGGCAACTGGAATGTTAGTTTGAAAATTGATAATTGCTTGTTCCCAATATTAGCAGAGAGAAGTGTACCCTCTTACATGGACTACAGTAACCCCTCCAAAAGTGGTGTTAGATAATTAAAAGTTAAAAAGAAGGAGAGGGAGGAGGATGATCACAAATCTGTTTTAATCTACTGGAAATATTTAACCTTTAGGTACAGATGATTTCTACCAAGCCTGACTCTCACAGCAGTTTTAATGCGCAAATACTATATCAATAACTAGGTGTCTACATTATGCCTAAGGCTGGTTGCTGTCTTTTGAGTTGAAGGCTAAATACAAGCCAATAAAATCACAAATAAACTAACACTAATCCTAATAGGTTTCTTTCCAGGGGCAATAGAGTATAACAGAAATCTATAATGGACTGGCAATGCCTAAAGCCCACCTATTCCTCATGTAAAATATTAGCTTTGAGAACTACAGAGGGCAGATTAAATATTTATCTAATTCATTACATCTCTGTATTCAACAAACTGACTCTCAGGTAAAAGATGTAAACATGTAGCTCTAAAATGAGACAGAAGCTCTGTTGGCCTCCTCTACCTCTAACAGTGGCTATATGACATGACCTTTGCTTACAACAAAGGCAGGAGTTTATTGCTCTTGGAACTCATGGCCAATGGTCTGTTTTGTACCTCATTATCGCCCAATACTAGTCTCACTGAAGAGGATAAAATACCTTATACTCCATTTGTGTGCCCCTCGGTTCCATAGGCCAGAGGCAGGACTATCTCACATTTTCTGGGCTGCCTATTCTTCAAGCTTAACAAATCCCAAGAATAGAAAGGAGTGGATGCAGGGCCAGAGGAAAAGCTGGATGAAACTCATGAACTATTTCAAGTAAAATTTGTCTTTAGAGGTGATGTGTCTCCTTTATTTCTTATTCCCTTGAGTGAATTCCTCCCCATGAAGCTTCTGTTCTTCATCTGTTCCCAGTGGTGTTATTCCCATGAGGCACCTCTATTACTGCTGAGAAATCCACTTGCCTCCTGAGCATGGCTGAATCGTCCAGGTATACCTGGTCTGTGCTCTTACACTGGGATCTCAGACAACTAGTAAGAACCATTTCCTATACCCGAATTGTAAAAAGGAGAATAATTGAAGGAGATACTAGCAACTACTCATTTCTTTTTGAAAAGGTTACATTTTTTTTTATTTATTTATTTATTTATTTATTTGGGGGAGTGTGGGCAAAAGGAGAAGAGAATATCAAGCAGACTCCACATTGAGCATAGAGCCTGACACAAGACTCCTCGTGGGGCTCGATCTCGCAACCCTGAGATCATAACCAGAGCCAAAACCAAGAGTCAGACACTAACCAACTGCACCACCCAGACTCCCTGAAAAGACTAAATTTCTAATTGAAAATTAGTGCCTCTCTTAGCCAACTTGCCTAACTGTTTTGGGTCTGCTGAAGAACAATTACACCTGCTCTTATTTCTCTAGATAGAAGGATTCATTACTCTCTTATTTTCCTCCTTCCATTTCCAACATAGATTCTTTCAGAGGTGCTAAGAAGGCCGATCTCTTACATTCCCCAGTGCTGTCAACTGTGGGTCCATTTTAGAGTGGAAAAGAAAAGATAAAACCATCCTTTTGTCAGAGAGACCGAGGAGAGAGAGAAAAAAAAAAAAAGCAACAACTTCCAATGACTATTTTCTGAACTTAAGCTTTTATTTATGTTGCATCACCAAATGATTTCACTTTGAGGTAGTATTTTAAGCAGAAAAATTTTAAACTATCATATTTGACATTTGAAATTATGCTGATTGGCTAGCATATTTTAAAACATCAAATAAGATAGGCATCAGTGTTTGACAAATTTTTACACAAAATATATTGTAAGAAACCAGTGAAAGGGAAAGTGTCAACAAATTTCTTTATAAAATTTAAAAGACAAATGCACAGAATTGCAGTAGGTGTATTAACTCCATGTAGAATTTAAAGTGACTTTTGTGGTTTATAATCCTTTTAAGATTCAATCTGGAAAATTGCTTTGGAACAATGAAAACATGAAATCAAATCATAAAGCAGACTAATGGATAAAGACTGTAACACAAATGGACATATTTTATCCTGCCTGTTCAAAATGAGAGTACATTTCTACTCCTTTTATAAGCACGAAGAAGGGCCTACATTAATACACCTTACAATAGTCATTATTTCCCTTGCAAATTTTTAAGTTATTTTTAAACTCTCATCCGCTTGTATTTGTCTTTTCGCTATTGCTTACTGGTTCAAATCTTCTGTACACACACACACACGCACCTCATAAAAATAATCAAAATCACATAGATATTGATGGGCATAAAGCCATGGGTGTTACAAAGAGGCCGTTTGCAAGGACTTGATCATATGTAGAACATTTAGGGCATAGATTTTACAATGAAATTACCATCTTTGAGCTTGAATCTGCTGATAATCAGTGCCTGCCAGACACAGACTAGATAAAGCAAGATCAGAAACCACATCTTCTCATTGAGTTTTATTCATTCAGCGTTTCTGTGCAACTTCTCAGAACACATTGAAATTCTCTGCTGTAGTCACCATGTGATTGGGTTTTAATGTATGGCAGCATATCCCAAGGGCAGAGCAAATTATGCTACCTGAACCCTTTATCTGTAAGCAGCAATACAACAGGGTGATGTAAAATAGAAGACAGATTTATTTAGACATAAACAATGTAAAAAATATTATTCGATACAAGAAACATAAAATCCAATATCCTAATAAATCTAGCTGGCAAGCCTTACCTTATTGCTAAATGATTGCACAAAAGAACAAACTTTCTTTAATGTTTCCAGGTTGACAAATGCAGTATGTTCTGTCTACAGCCCCCTAACTTTGTCAGGAGCTATAAAGTCCTTCTCTCTTGGGTGCCAAAATTCCCACAGAGGTTCACAGGATTTCAGAGTCTATCCTGTTGCAGCTTACTAAGGCCCTGGCCTTGTATTTGTCCTGTGATATTTTTATGAAAACAGCAGGCACTATTGGAGTAGCATTATAGAGTCGCTTATATTTTACCTTAAAATTATTAATCAGTTATAAAAATCATCTCATCCATTGCATCTCAGACATTAATGTGCATGCAAATTACCTGAGGATCTTGTTAAAAAGCAGACTCAGTAGGTTATTTTGGGTGAGGCCTGGGATTCTTTGTTTTGAACTAGTTCCCAGGTATAGCCAATGCTGTTAATTGGAGGGCCATACTTTGTTTTGCAAGGGTCTGTATGACCTCATTTGCAGAAGAGAAAGATCTTTCCCACAGTGGATTTAGAAACTTAAATTTCTACAGATACTTAAGACTGTTGTGTTGGAACATTTATTAAACTCATGATGTGCCAGGACAGGCGCAGGCAGTAGGGATACACAAATAACGGTACCACAGTCCTGCCCTCAAGGTGCTTAGAAGGTCATGGGGAGTGAGGGTGGAGAAGAGGAAGGCTTACACAGAGCTCATGGCTGGAGGCAGAATCCATGCTTCCTGAAATCCAGTCCATGGTCCTGCAGGACCTTTCAGTCCCTTGTCTTCTTTACAGCTCTTTCACATCCTCCCTTCCTTCTCCCATCATTGCAGGCCTCCTATTTCCTTCAGACTCCACGTAAACTCCTCTATTAGAGAGGCCCAGTGAACAATGACTAGTTGTTCCCTGATAAGGGATGTGAATATTCTCCTGTAAGTAATATGGCATCCTTGAAGGAAAATGGCACTAGAGGAGTTAAGAGTTTCCTCTTTGTTAACTATTTTATCAGCAGCACCTAGGACAATGTCTGAGAGGAAGAATTCAGTGAGCATTTTTTGAGTGAAGGAACGAAGGAGTGAGTGAATGAATGTTCATTTGCGTTTCGGATATGCTAACTACTTGAACTGAAGGGAGTGGATTAGGTGAGAACAACTCTTCTTTTTTTTAAAAAGATTTTATTTATTTCTTTGACAGAGAGAGATCACAAGTAGGCAGAGAGGCAGGCAGAGAGAGGGGGAAGCAGGCCCCCTGCTGAGCAGAGAGCCCAATGCGGGGCTCAATCCCAAGACCCTGAGATCATGACCTGAGCCAAAGGCAGAGGCTTTAACCCACTGAGCCACCCAGGCGCTCTGAGAACAACTCTTCTTTGCGAGAATTAGTGAGAATGGGTTGACTGCCTCTTCTGTGCCCCTACACCAAGCCCTGAGGCTGACATTGTCATCTGATCTCATGAGATCCTTCCAATAATCAGAGAGCAGTAGCTACAAACCACTTATGTCTCGGTTTGAACCCAGAGATCTCTGACCGCAGAACTTCTGTTTTTTTTTAGTCACTGCTACTTATATATATGATACTTTTATGGTGCTGGGCAAAACAAATGCATATTGGGTGTAACTGTAAAATGGCAACAGGAAGTGTGGCAAAACGCTTAAGCACTCAAGCTTAGGAGTCAAACAGATCTGGTTTCAAATTCTGCATCTGTCACTCAATAGAGAACTTGGGCAAGTTAATTAACTGCTCAGAGTCAGATTCCTCTTCTGTAAATGGCAGTAACACCTAGTTCCCAGAACTGCATGAGAGAAAAAGTAATATAATGTACAAAAAGAGTTTAGTGGAGTACTTAGCACATACCCACTGTTTAATACATGGAAATCATATTATTTATTGTTATTGTTGTTAATAAATATGCTTGAATTTTACTTGGAAAGATTTAGACTGAAGAATAAAGGAAAATTATTTTCAGCAAGGATGTTGTGAATAAGCTAGAAATTTCTCAGAATAAAATGCAGGACAGTTTATTCCTGATGTTCCTGATGGCTTAATTATAGCCCTCTCCAAAATTGCTTTCTAGTCCCACAATTCTTTGTTTTCTCAGCTAGATAAAGAGGGTGATCATAATACTGACCTACTTCATAAATGTTGTAAGGAATGCCAAACTCGAGTATCTGAAAGAGTTTGGAAAATGCAATATAACATATACATTCTAACTAATAATTATCTTTTCCTCTGAGGTCTAATCCAAAACTACTCTGGTAAGGCACCAACTGAACAGTCTTTCTCCATCAGGCACTTGTCAATTCGGTACAGTGGAAATGCCCCCAAATGGTGTAAGAATACATTTTGGGGAGTTTCCATGGCAACCTATAGACTACTTTAGAATGCCTTAAGTCTGAAAAACTCAGTTCTGTTGCAGTAAAGATAATCAATCACAATATCACACCAACTTGAAGTATAGTTCAAACCAATTTCCATTTTTATTGAGAACATCATAGTTTATATAATAATTTTTCCTTATAATGTGCCTTTTACCTTATGCGAAAACGCAAATAACCTGTTCCATCTCATAACTATCTCACAATTTACACCTAACCATATCTTATATGTAAATATTTGTCTCTTAAACATCTCTTTTCTCTGAAGTATTTTCTTAAAGATACCTGCCAGACCAACAATACTGTTAAATTTCTCTATTTTCAATGAAGACCAAATGAAACTCTGTCTTAGAATTCTAACATTTGCAAGAAACACTGGATGATCATTTGATGAGAACTGCCTAATATTTTCTTTGAATTTGATTTTCAGTTACCCTGATTGATAATTTCTACTCAGAGTTCTAGTTATATAGAAAGAAATCTAGGACAATAAAATATTTAACATATTAACAATACATTTTCCCAGCTGAGTAGAAGGTACAGTTAAGTTATTCTGATTAATCACATGACAAATAGGAAGACTATACACCACAGTGAGTCCTCAAATAAAAAAGAATCATTACATTCAGACCACTGTTTAACTTCCAGGAAAATCTTTCCATCATTCAGTGAACACATCTCAGTTGCACATCTCAGCACACATTGGACAAATACTAAAGCCTTTATGGGCTACTTTAAGTGTATTGGCCTGTAGTTTGTGTATCAACTTCAGACTTTCCCTTATCCCCCTGGAAAATCCATTGGAAATAGTTGAAAGAGCTTTCTCTCTCTTCTTACCCTTCTTTAAAAAAAAAAAATACCTACAAGATTTGAGAACTGTGAGAATTTTTGTGGTATTTATATAACAAGTTGAAAAAATATTTGCCAGAATTCCAGAAAAAATGCTTTTTCTAAGGCAATTGAAGCAAGAAAGTAGACAGTATTTTGGTATCACTTGGGACCCTTTGGTTGCAGCTCTAGTGATTTAAGTAGAAAAGAAATAAGTGGCATAGGTGAAAGAATTGATGGAAAGGTTTTAGAAAGAATATAGGTAGTTTCTTGGGGTGCCACTGTGTGGATGAATCAGCTCCAGCTGATTCAAATACTGGGATAGAACAACTGATTGGCCAGCTTAGGTCCTAAGGCCCTTCTACCAGGGACTGCAGTGCACCTTGATTGACAGTTTGCCCAAAATGGCATGCAATCGGTATGAGAAGGAAAATCTAGGCACTATTGACAAAAGAAAGAGATACTGAGAATAAACCAAAAACAGGTCTGAAGGATTCTACAACTAACCTGGGGGCTACGTGCAGGGCAGAGAGTATTACATAGCAGTAACACAGGCTTTGAAAAGGTAGCCAATGACAACTAGAAGAAAGGCTGAAAAAGCAGAAGGCAACCTGGGGGTCCAGACAGATGGTACCAAAATGCAGTGTGGTGTACAAAGTGATCCTTTCCTGCTATCCCACAAATCTTCAGGGAAACTCCAAAAATCACAATAGTGGGTTTGCATTTCTTGTGGAAGTCAGAGGACACAGTTCTGTGAGGGTTTGGTGCAGAGAACAGAATGTAAACCTCCAAGGAAGATTTAGTGGGGAAACCCACAGGATCCCTGGAGAAATATAGTTGGGACTGTACCAAGACTGTAAATATGATAGGTGATAAGATGGATTATGAACACCTCGAAGTGACAATGAGGAACAGCCTTTATTTGGGGAGAGGTTCATATGACTCTTTGTGCTTATCTTTGTCATTGTTTCCAGGTGAGAAGAGGTCCTGAGCCATCCAAGTGGGTGCAGATCCAGAACCAACTATCCAGGTACTTAGAGCCTGAAAACAATGTTCGCACAGGAACAGCAATGTTTAAATTAGCATCAAGGACACCCATGAAATGAACACATGGGCAGTATTTAACTTTAGAGATAAAGAAAGGAAGGGATCTCTTGAGTTTTGCTTTGGTAGTAATGTTTAAGTTTTGAATGGCCGTTATGTATAGAAAACTCTATTTTTGTCAGCACAAGGTGATGGGAACTCTTCTACCTGCCCCCTGTCCAACCATCACCGTCATGCCCCATTCATCCCCAGTTATAAGAATGTGCTAACTGCCCTGAGTCATTTTACTCTAAACAAAATTCTATTTATCTCCACCATATTCATATGAAATATATGGTGTCTCTTTCATTTAGTGTTTGGGACACCAGAAAAAATATCTGTCATGGGAATTATCTGCTTATCCAACATACAAGGAATACATTACTTAAATGGGTTGTTGAGTGACCCTGTTGGCTCTCCATTTCTGAAAACTATATGTAGACAACTTTCCACTCTGACAGGTTTCAGGTGCTAAAACCCAACCTTTTGTACTGAAGATACCTTCACTCTTTGCCTTATTTTATTACATCTAATCATCCTGCTAAATGTATGTTAAAGCACATCACTTTGAAGTTAATTACTAAGTTTGGGTATTTAAAAAGACCCTTTCTGATTCTCTGAATTAACTGTAGGATGTCCCCCAGAATACATGAAAATTCCTGATTTAGGGGTATTCGCTTGGATGAACCAAAAATCACGCTAGTCTCTTTTTAGTTCTTTTATTCTATGAAATCTGAGTGCCACCATCTATTTGATTAGAGGTGTATTAGTCTTGGCATTTAGAAAACGAAGGTTGAATATTTATATTGGCTATATGACATGAAGAGAAAAACATTCTAATTGGTCACTAGAACAATGACAAGATCTTTTGAAACTTACCTTAAGCACTATTTTTAGTGGCCTAATGCTCTAGTTCTCATTCAGTCATGAATTGTCTGTCAGTGTTTCCCTAGGGACAAATTTTTCAGAGCTAAGAACCATTGAATGGTGTCTGATTATAACAAATTCTTCTCTTTGTTAAAAAAAATTATCTTTTGAAAGCATGTTAACCATATCTTCATTTTTTTTATGTTATATTAGCCACCATACAGTACATCATTAGTTTTTGATGTAGTGTTCCAAGATTCATTGTTTGCGTATAACACCCACCACTCCATCCAATATGTGCCCTCCTTAATACCCTCACCAGGCTAACCATATCTTCATATTAAACCTGCAGTTATATACAGAAGTTATTTCATATTTTCAAAAACACTGAAACTTTCTGGGTACTAAACTTTCTGGGTCTTTCCTAATAATAAAACATAAACCATGTCTGTATTAGAACTGTGGCCTATCCAGGAAGACAATACTATTCTCTAATGAGTTTTTGAAAACCCAAGTGAATTTTTCATAAAGGCAGCAAGGCTTGGAAAAGGAAGTGTTCCACCTCTTCTTATTGGAAATCTATTCCACTTAGAGTTACCTCCATTGAGACTAGACTGATTCTTAGTCTAACTAGGAAGTGGTCTAGGGTTGGGCCAATTTATATGCTGTCACAAACAGACTAATAATTTGGCATACCTTCAAATCTATATTTCTTAAATATTATTTTAATATTTATTTGAGGTGAGGGGATAGAAAAGGAGGGGGGCAGCCTCAGTCCTTCCTCTGTTTCTTTAGGCAATTCAACTCCAGCCCAAATTTGTATCCCCCACTAAGCAGAGGGATACTCACCTAGTTTTTTAAGTTGGTTTCTCACCATATGCTATTACTCATGCATACTTCTTGATATGGCCTTGATATTAAAAAAGTAGAGCCCAATATGGTACAAAGAGAAAATGATGTAATTCTTTTCCTCACTGTCCCTTAAATCCTTCCTGTGGGCTAGTTCCTTCCTTGCCAATGGATGAAATCTTAGCTTTTATGTTCACTTGTAAATAATGTTTGTTTAAAAGTCCTCCAGGAACTTCTAGAATGCACAATATCAGTAATTAAAATTTCCTTCCAGGGGTACCTGGGTGGCTCTGTCATTTAAGCTCGGGAGCCTGCTTCTCCTTCTCCCTGCCTTCCCCACCCCCCCCACGGCACCACCCCTCTGCCTACCCCACTCATGTTCTCTCCTGCTATCTCTCTCTCTAACATAGATAAATAAAATCTTTAAAAAAGAAATGTCCTTCAAATATAGTAGTCCCACTGCTGGGGTTGCATCCATCCTCCAGTCTATCTGTTAAGGCACAATCCAAAGCAGCCGCTTCCTAGTGCAGCCTTCCTTTATCTATCATATCAAGGTAGACTTGGGAGACAGCTTTACGACAGCACCCTGACAGCCTTGGTCTCTGTGTAGGCCACATAGCAAGGCTTGACCAGTCTGATTCAAGACTTAGCTAAATGCCCTGCTATTCTTCCCAGAACAAGGGAGAGATAAGCAGCCTTGTGAAGAGCTGCCCAATGTAGTTTCTCATCTGCCTGCCTGTCTTGTGAGAGACTGCCACAAGACTTTCTCATCCACCTTCCTAATTTCTGCTGAGCGCAGGACTTTCCACCCACTTCTCCCCTTCCTCCTTTTGGCACAAATGTAGGCTTCTGTGTAAGTATATAAAACTTCTTGGCTATAGTTTAGTGTTGGCTTCTTAGCAGAAGACTGGCTAAAACTCTTACCATTCCTCATATTTGGTGTCATCGCCACCCCTGTCCTGTGGGAGAGAGAGGCATGGGGAGCTGACATCATGGTGTCCTTGCTTTTGCCATGTGGTAAGAATCTACCTGAATCCACCTGGGCTCACTGTCACATTGCCAGTCAAATCTCTGGGAGTGTGGCAAGCCTACTTAGCAGTTTCCATAGTGACCCCGTGACTCTTACCCGCCTGCTGCTGCTTAGAGAATGTTTAGCCTCTTGACAGCAGCAAACCAGCTACAGTCACTCATCTTTATACTCTTCCAGTCTCTGCTCACTGCAAACCTCAGGAATGTAAGTCAAATTTTTTAAGTAGTTTTTCTGAAAGTCTTCATCCTTGAGGTAGATGTAAGCACACCCTACCACTCCAACATTGCCACTGATGAGACAGCCATAATACTCCAACAACTTCCTCCAAAAAACCCTCTCTTGTCCAACATCTTCAACCCAAACATGTTTATATCCTCAGATGTTTACCTGAGCCTGCAAAATTGATCCAACTTCTTTGCATGCTGGCTTAGCACTTCGTTTTGGAATTTAAGCACAATTCGACACCTATAACCTATTATGATATTCTCAGCTTTTGAGGTGTAGGCTTAAATGAAGACAGAAAGAGTTCTAAGCAAAGAGTTCTAACTCTTTGGCCAGTTTAACATCCATTCTACATAACACACTCAAACTATTTCTTCTAGTAAATTCTAAAAGAAATTCTGGTTCAAAACCACATCATGTTTACCCATTTTGTTACATTATTAGTGACACGCCATCACTCTCCACAGATTGCAACTTTTGGTAATGTCCTAACTGGCCACTATTTAATCCAGCTCTGGTGCCAACCATGAAAAGGCTAAATTCCAGGAGCCATGTTTTGTTCTAGGCCACCAATCAGGCAGATTTAATTTAGAGACTGTTTAATGTCTAATGTTCACTTCTCAGTTGCCTGTGAAGGCAAGAGTTAACTTCTGAGCACCTTAATCTCAATCACACAGTTGTTGCATTTATAACCCTCTTGCTTGTCTTGATTAAATAACTGAAAAGCCCAGAAATTGCACTGAACTTTTTAAAAGCTTGAAGCCCTGAGAGTTTTCATATACCTTATTTTCTCTAGCTAAATGCAGCTATAGCCACATCTCTGAAGTATTGGTTGGCCCTGAAAAAAATTGTGAAATAAGTCCTTTGATATCAGCACTTCTCATGCCCCCTTTTGTTGCCTTCTTCCCCTCAAGAGCACCTAATGATTTCATAGTTTCACGAAGACATAGCCTCTCAGGGCTGGCCCTGAGTCAGAACCACATGCGCTCCCTTTCCTACTAACACTCATCAATTATGCCCCTCATTTATCCTGACAAGTATCTGCCCTGATCTTATAATGAAGGTTTTTGGCTTTCCTTGCTTAGTTTCCTCTCTTCTCCTACCCAACTAGGAAATTTTTGCTTCTCCATATTAATTCTTCTAGATTTTTATAATATAGCAAAAGAGAAAGAGGAGTGGGCCAGGAGATAAGAAATTAATAAATTTATCCTAAGATAGTAATACCTCATAATAACAATGTGTTATTCACTCCCAGT
This sequence comes from Potos flavus, assembly GCA_028534135.1. Lineage (NCBI taxonomy): Eukaryota > Metazoa > Chordata > Mammalia > Carnivora > Procyonidae > Potos > Potos flavus. The sequence goes on along the minus strand of CM052895.1, from coordinate 72,643,187 downwards.
GTATTCAAAGAAATTAGACCTTAATGGTAAAAATTTCAGATATTCGCAGCAAAGTGGAAGAAGTGCAACCTGAATCTAGGAGTCTTCATATTATACCAAGAAAAGTATATTTGTACCAAACTTATTCTTCCACTTAAAAATCTGGCTTTGCTGAAAAGCTCTCTCACAAGACCTTTCTCTTGAAAGGTCTTTTAACTTCTTTGACAAAGCATATATTTGTGTATAGTATTAACTTAAAATAAAAATAGATACCAGTTGCTGACCACTTGTGAATTAGTAGGTACTATACAAGGTATTTAACATGCATTAGCTATGGCAGACTGATAGATGTTTTTCAGTGTAGTCTCTCCTTCTTCAGTGGTAATGGATTTTCAGACAAGCACATGTTTTCCACCTTGAGACTATTCTCAACCCACCCTACAGGTAGGTAGCCATGTGACTAAGGTCTTTTCAAAAGAATGTGAGCAGAGCGACATGTGCAACTTCTGCATCACTTGAATAAAAATTTCTTATCCTAGATTACCTCTCTCTTGCCCTTTTCTATTGGATGGAATGCAGATGTGTCCGTAAACTAGCTTGGCCATACATATTCACCAAGAACCCAGCTAATGGAAAAGCAACACAATGAAAATTATCTGGGCTCCTGACTCTATGTGTGCAGAAATATCTGGTTATTCTGGACCAACTAGACTTTTAGCAGAGATAGAAAAATACTATCTTGTTTGAACTGCTATAATTTTTTATCTCATTCTTACAGAACTTTAGCCTATATTCTAAGTAGTATCTAAACATAATTCTGCTTTCAAGTTACAAAGGTCTGTTATTATCCTTATTTTAAAGTAAGGAAATGTCTACATTATTAACTTTATTTTATAATAAGGATATTAAAACTAAGAGATTAAATAAAAGTATATTTAAACCAAAGTATAAAAGTATAAGATAATACAGTAAAGTAGTAGCTGAACTAGGATTTAAGTTTATATTTGGTTTTAAAGTCAGATACTAAAAACAAAAAACTAAAAAAAAAAAAATAAAGTCAGATACTTTCTCACGCTGCTTTACTGTTTATAATTCCTAAATTAATTTGTCTATATGACATGACCCAATGTATTTTTTTTTAAGATTTTATTTATTTATTTATGAGAGAGAGAGAGAGAGAGAGAGAGAAAGCAGGGGAGCGGCAGGCAGAGGGAGAAGCAGACAGAGGGAGAGGGAGAAGCAGGCTCCCCGCTGAACAAGAAGCCCCATGCGGAACTCTATCCCAGGACCTTGCGATCATGACCTGAGCTGAAGGCAGACACTTAACCAACTGAGCCACTCAGGCATCCCTGACTCAATATATATATATTTTTTAAGATTTTTATTTATTTATTTGTCAGAGAAATAGAGAGAGAGCACAAGCAGGGGAGCTGCAGACAGAAGGAGAAGCAGGCTCCCTGCTGAGCAAGAAGCCCGACATGGGACTCGATCCCAGGACTCTGGGATCATGACCTGAGCCAAAGGCAGACACTTAACCCACTGAGCCACCCAGGTGTCCCATGACCCAATGTATTTTTTTAAAAAAGAAATCAATAGTAAGTTTTGAAGTATCCTAGGTTTTTTGAAATTACCAATAAGTCTGTGAAATACACATTAATATAAGAAAAGAATTTATACACAAATGTACTTCAATACTGTAGGAAACATATTTAATGCCAGAGGCCATTTGGCTCAGTCTTAGGTGTTGCTGTAAGACAATGATTCTCAACCTTTAAGTGACAAGGAGTCTCAAGGCTCCTTTGCACTAAAAACTTATTGAGGGACCCCAGGAATCTTTCATTTATGTGAGTTATATCTACTCTTATTTATCTTGTTCAAAAATAAAACAGACATTTTTAAGGGGTGGGAACTGGGCAAAATGGGTGAAGGGGAGGGGGGATTGTAGGCTTTTAGTTATGGAATGAATAAGTCACAGGAATAAAAGACACAACATAAGGAATATAGTCAATGATATTGAAATAGCATTGCATGGTGACAGATGGCAGCTACGCTTGTGGTGAGCATAGCATAATGTAGAGGACAGTTGAATCATTGTGTCGTATACCTGAAAATAATGTAATATTGTGTCACCTACACTCAAATTTTTAAAAATTATTTAAAAAAAATTTTTAAGACTCTCCTCTTAATTAATAAAATACCCCCAGAGAAAGATAACCTGTCATCTCACAGCTCAGTATCAATTATCAAGTAATTGAGAGAGAGGAGAGCACTCCTATACCATTTAAGACAATGTCAACCACTTATACTTATGGTTGTCCTTGCCTTCCTTTTTGAGGCAAATGTGTATCAAATAATAATATAAACAATAGCTGTCAAAAATTATTATGAATTTATTTAAAATAATGATAAACCCATTGCATATTAGTATAAATACACATTCTAATTTAAAATAGCTGTGTTAAAATACACTTAAAATTAGTGAGCATAATGCCATTGTTTTACATTTTGCAAATCTCTTTAATGTCTTGTTTAATAAGACATCTGGATTCTCCATTCACTGTTGCAGTGTTTTGCTTTGGTTAAAATATACAAAGAAAATCCAGCCTCATACAGATATATGGTTGAAAAAGAGAGAAATATTTTAATAGCCTTTTCAGATGGTTGTGGATATTTTTCTTTGATACCACACCAAAGCTCAACAAGTGGTAGGTACTTAGGGTGAGTTGCAAGGTGGCATTGGCAACCATAAAAATCCATTGGCCTATCTTGCATTTCAGTGGGATCTTTAGCCCATGCATGATTTTATAATGTCGTGTATTGATCATTTGGAAAATATTGGTTCATTGAGTTATACAAATATTTCAAATGTTGACATGTCTCATTATCAAATACAAGAATATCACATACATAATAATACCAACAATCTCATTAGAAAAGTCTTTGAATATTGGGTAGCTATCAAGCTCATAGTGTAGGTACAAGTTTTCCACAATGTTAATTTTTATCCGAAATCTTGGATTTTATCATTGGCAACATATAGTGTAAATTATTTTCCTTGAAGTGACAGGCTCATCTTATTCATTTTAAAGATCAGATCATTATTCAGACTTGGATCTGAATAATGATAGTTTGTTAGTTGTTCTTTCAAGTAAAGATAGTGTTCTGTGAAAAACACTGACTAGTTGCTCACAACTCAAAGACAGAAGTGCTTTTCCTCAAGACAGCATCATACTTTGGTATGCAGTGGAAGCACTTTATACATGTACTTTTCATATTGTCACAGAGAATATTAAAATGACATATACGGAAGAATTAAGACTTATTAAAATAATAATTTTCACTACTTGATCAAGGATATTATTAAGTGAAAATGGCATTTTAATTTTATTTTTATGATGCAAGTACATGGTTGTGAAGAACAGCAGACTTAGACTAGTACAGCTAGCTTGGTACCACTGCTTTGATTCTTACTAAGTTGCCAGAAGTTTTATCCACTATTGCTTTTGCACGTTAGTAGAAATTTCACCATGGTGAAAGAGTCAAGTAATGTCTTTATATTATTACAAAAATAATCTTAACCTCACAGAACCCCCTGAAAGACTCTCGGGGATCCTCAGGGATCTGTGGAATCGCTGCTGTAAACAAACATACAAACAAAATGCAACAACCAAAGGAATTTCAAAATGACTAAAATCCCCTGTTTGTGTCTCTCAAGCACCATGAAGTAATCATATAATTCACAGCAATGCTTCTAAAAGTCATTTTCTCCTCCAATCCAAAGCTCTCATATTATAGCTACTCTTGGGCTTTTCTCTCCAACCTTCTTAAAAGCTCCCTCCCTAATCACTTTCTAAGGTCTTTTACCTACTTAGTCTCATCCTTTTTTTACCCCCTACTTAGTCTCATCTTTTTTTTCTTTATTTTATTTTATTTTTAATTTTATTTTTTCAATGTTCCAAGATTCATTGTTCATGCACCATACCCAGTGCTCCATGCTATATGTGCCCTCCTCAATACCCATCTTAAAGCCTCAAAATAGTTATTCCAAAATGTGAGGAAAGAACAGAAACATCATGGGAAAACCATAATCTTCTACGTATTGGAAAGACAGTAGAAAAAAACCTGAATGTTTATATGTTACTTGTCGTTGCTACATTTTATTATTTTTTTTATTTTTATTTTTTAAAGATTTTATTTACTTGACACAGAGAGAGATCACAAGCAAGCAGAGGGAGAGGGGGAAGCAGGCTCCCCGCTGAGCAGAGAGCCCGACATGGGGCTCGATCCCAGGACCCCGAGATCATGACCTGAGCCGAAGGCAGAGGCCCAACCCACTGAGCCACCCAGGCGCCCCTTGTTGCTACATTTTAAATATCTTAAAGAAGTTGATGGTTATATACTGTGCCAAATATTGATCTTTGTACTCAATGTGATTCCGCCCTCCCAAATTCTTCCCTATATAGTAGAGTCAAGAAGCCTAGAAAATACATTGCTTCAGATACCTCACTGCCTCATTTAGACTCTGCCAGTAAAAGGCATCTTGCACAAAATTTGGAAGGCAGAAGAGAGGACAGCCATTATTCTTCCCCAGCAGTGGCCAGTTTGACAGCAAACATGAAGTTTGCATGATGCTTCTGGGTGAACTCTTGTGAATTACCTACCTTGGTACTGCAAGCAGCAGTAATCACCAGTTACTGACTCATTCCTGGGTTTCCAAATTTCCTCAAAGCCAGCAGTATGTTTCCATAAACCTTAATTGCCCCAGTCCTCCCAAAAGCTTTGTAAGTTTGTAATTCCCTTTGTATTTAATCATCCCTTCCTCTATAAACTAGGGAGGTAAGTCCTTTCCTGGCAAAATCCTGACTGATAACAGTGTTTGGTTCCAGAAGTGGTTCCAGGATATAGAAACTCAAAGACAGGAATCTGGAACAAGTTATCTGACTTCCTTAGATTGGAAAACAGTTAAGACTTCAATGACAATGAAAAATGGGATACCAGTAGTCCATAGAAAGCAGTAGAGAAATACTTATCTATAGTTTTCTGGAATGAACTACTTACTATAAAAAAGCTTTTGTAAGACTACTAATTATTACAGTGGGATTTTAAGAGGAAAAAAGGATTGTAAGAACTATGGTATGGGCTGGCTGCTTCTAAATAAAAGGTTAAGATTTCAAATTCTTAGCTCAAGGCACAGTCAGATAACCTGAGAGCTTCTAAGATTGCCCTAAAAATATCTCTTATAGCCATATGGCTAATGTGTAAATTTTTTTATCCTGTAGTTTGCATAATTATAACCCAAATGGAAATCACAAGCTTGCCAGGTCTCTCATGTAAAAGTGAGGGCATTGATTAGGAAAAAGCAAAAATTAGAATGAGGACATTTGAGTGGATACCAGTGACTCTGGGAATTCTGAACTTCTAAATTGCACTGAGCTGCCTCTCTTCCGTGTTTGGGGATATTAGCTTTCCCTAACTTAAAGATCCCAATACAATTACTTTTTACAAGGATGAAAATTCTCTTTATGATCCACCTCCACACCTTATTTGCTCCCAGATTTGTAACTGGAGTCAGAGCTCAACAGACCCTTGGTGGATATCAGAAACCTGGAAAACATTAGTGGGAATGGAATCTAATGGTTATAGACAAGAGAGGACACATAATTTGGGTAGTAGACAAATTTGTTAATATGGGTACAGTAATCATGGATTCTAGATTGAATGATAAGTTTGAGTGGCTGGGAACAGCCTTATAAAGAGTTTGCTTGA